>JBBGZY010002552.1:0-72500 GCA_037952925.1 Lithobates clamitans | reverse complement strand
ATCCAAAAGCCCAAAATATTTTTTTGTGGATTAGGTAGAAATATTTAAATATAATTATATTTTGCTACATCATTAAGATACCATTATATTTTTGTCTATGAACATTTTATACTAAATGCAGAACTGAATGCATACCAACCATTAATAAAAACATCTCCTTTTATAGGATTTTAACAAATGTGTGGTTTGTTATTTCAAGGCTCAGTATCAGTTTGGTTATAATTGTCAAAAAGTTGTTTACAGTGGCAATGGAGCTTATTTAGACATTTTTAAAATTCTAATACAGTTGGCACTACAACTGCTCGACCATAACCTAGGAGACAGCCCAAAAGAAAGGCAAGCAATAAATATAATGCCAGATTTCAGCAATCTTTTTTTTATTGTCAAAAAATTATATATCCTGGCCCATTGCAATGGCCCCCCTACCCATAAAATAATCAACATATTGCTGTCTAACCTGACGGGAACTTTGGGGGGCCAAGCCAGTACGGACAGTATCCAGGCCTGTAAGGTTGGCTTCTATTTGTCCGGCCTCAGGCCCAACTGTGCCTATATAATTGGCAGAATGCTTATTTAAAAAGTTGTGCAGAATGCAGCATGATAAAATTATAAAATTAAGTTTGTATTCCGCCAAATTAATGGCTGTTTGAAACAGGCGGAACCGGCTGGCCAGAATTCCAAATGCATTCTCAACCACTCTTCTAGCTCTGGCCAGCCGGTAATTAAAAACCCTCCTCTCCGGGGTGAGGGTTCTTTGGGGGAATGGCCTCATGAGGTGCTTGCTCAGAGCGAAGGCTTCATCGGCAATGAAGACAAAGGGGAGTCCTTCCACATTATCCGCATCAGGTGGCAATCCCAGGCCACCACTCTGGAGACGCTGGCAGAACTCCGTCTGGGCAAATACTCCTCCATCCGACATCCGGCCATTCTTCCCCACGTCCACATATAAAAAATCATAGTGTGCCGACACCACCGCCATTAAAACAATACTGTGGAACCCCTTATAATTAAAATAATATGACCCCGAATGGGGTGGTGGCACAATGTGGACATGTTTCCCATCTATAGCCCCTCCACAATTGGGAAAGTCCCAACGGCTGGCAAAATGGGATGCCACAGTCTGCCATTCCTGTGGCGTTGAAGGAAACTGGGGAATCAAACAAGAAAACCAAAATCAATTAATTTGGAAGCTAACATTGCAAGAAAATTAGACAATTAAAAACATTATTCCCCAGCATCAGTATAACATTCAATAATTTAATTCTTCTGGAATAACTAATATGGAAAAAGGCACACTTATCAGATTGCTCACCCCCTCTGATAGAACATTGATTACATTTTAGGGGGTTGTGAAATCCCAAAAAAAAATTACTTTAACAACACGCAGGAATTTAGGGATAACAAAGGCTACAAGACTGCAGTTGTCGCACTCTGCAGGTGCAGTTGCTAACCAGCTTACAGTAAATGAGGTAATGTCAAAAGGCATTCATGTTGCAAAGAGTACACAATCACATGCAAGGGCAATTAATGAAAACACTTTGAGGCTTGCATATGATTTGATGATGGAAATCAGCAGAGCTTCTGCTCATTTACTAAAGCACTGGAACAAATGCACTTGTAGAGTGCACATGCATTTTGCAAAGTGCAACATAGATTTGCTTTAGACAAATCAACACCACAGAACATTCAAGCAAATTTTAACGAGGGTGGGGGTGGGGGGGTTGTGAAATCTAGCTAATTGCTAATTAGCAGCACACTATTTGGAGTGAGTTCAGGTGGGGGGGGGTTGTGAAATCTAGCTAATTGCTAATTAGCAGCACACTATTTGGAGTGAGTTCAGGTGGGGGGGGTTGTGAAATCTAGCTAATTGCTAATTAGCAGCACACTATTTGGAGTGAGTTCAGGTGGGGGGGGGGTTGTGAAATCTAGCTAATTGCTAATTATAAGCACACTAAATACACTCCAACAAAATACATTCAAAATGAGTAGACTAGGTGGATATGTTCCCATCACTTCATGCTGGGAAGGTTATTGAAGGAAACTATACATGCATGACAAAAAATAACAGGAAAAAATCCCAGCATGTGTGAGGATAAAAAGGGGACATTCACACTATATTGCAATGATGGGAAGTAGTGTTTGAAGCAAGAAATACATTACATTATCAAAGATTACATAAAAGAACATGTGATGCTAATAAAATAAAAATAGCTTACCTTAATATAGTCCTTCTGCAGGACCTGTATGATGGCAGAACAGGTCTCTGGGATAATGATCCCCAGAGCCTGGGGGGAGATGCCTGTCGAGAACTTAAGGTCCTGCAGGCTTCTCCCTGTGGCCAAATACCGCAAGGTAGCGACCAGCCTCTGCTCCGGAGTGATGGCTTGCCTCATGCAGGTATCCTGCCTGCTGATATAGGGGGTCAGCAAAGCCACCAAACGATCAAAAACGGGGTCCGTCATCCGGAGAAAGTTCCAGAAATCCTCAGGATTATTCTCACGGATCTCACGGAGCAAAGGCATGTGACAGAACTGGTCACGCTGAAGCAACCAATTCTTGGTCCATGAACTCCTCCTCGCCCTGTTCATGGACTGGTCTTGGGCTGAAGAATAAACTACAGCACCAAGCACATACAATGCACGAGCTCTACGACGAGTACGTACAGGTAACATGGCTTCAAAACGGTCGACTGGTCAGAACGCACTAAACAGAACGCACTGAAGAACAGCAAGGCCTGTGAAGAACGACCTGAAAATCAGGAACGAGCGGCCAATAAAACAAAGATTTCTCAATGCCAACTGACCAAACGCACTGAAAAGCAGATACAAACCTCACAAGCACAGACTGAACAACAGTTAAAACGAACTGAAAAATACGAGTCTCACAAGCGCGAATCGTCTCTCACCAAACTTCTACTAACACGAGATAAACACGAGATTAGCAGAAGGAGCCCAAAGGGTGTCGTACGGGCTATTGAACTTCCGTTTTATAGTCTCGTCGGACTTGGTGTACGTCATAGCGTACTAAGCTGGCGTACTTTTGTGTGGTCGTGTGTGGGCAAGTCCGTTCGTAAGAAAGTCTGCCCCAAGTCCGCCGAAGGTACGCCGGAAGTATGTCGGACAGGCTGTCCGACTTTTGTAGCTGCAAAGTCCGACCGTGTGTACGCGGCATAATACTCCACAACCCTCTCCAGAAGAGATTAACCTCTTCCTCCAATCCATTCAGCTACCTACCCTGAATGGGAAACAGTTAGAGAAACTCAATAAGCTCTTTACAGAACAGGAAATTCTCTCCTCAATAAACTCCCTACCTAATGGCACAGCTCCAGGTCCAGACGGCCTAACAACTGAATACTACAAACAATACTCCCCCCAAATCGTCCCACAACTTACTGAACTATACAACAACCCTGCCTCCTCCTCTAAACTTCCGAATGATTATTTAAATGCACTAATAGTTACGATACCAAAGCCAGGGAAAGAACCAAACTCCCCCAAAAACCAAAAACTTTAGACCAATCTCCCTACTCAACCTTGATCTGAAAATCTATGCTAAGACCATCGCCTCACGTCTATTAGACATTATACCTACCCTCATACACAGAGACCAGACGGGATTCACTAAGGGACGACAAGCACCAGATGCCACTAGAAGAATGCTCAACTTGATACATCATGCGGAATCCACCGGAACGCCTTCTCTGCTCCTCTCATTGGACACAGAGAAGGCGTTCGACAGGGTTCATTGGACCTACCTCAAAATGGTCCTACAGAGATTTGGGTTCAGAGACCACATCCTTAAAGCCATCTTGGCTATGTACACTACCCCTTCAGCCCAGGTCTTTACACAGGGTATGCTCTCCAAACCATTCCCCATTACCAATGGCACGCGTCAAGGGTGTCCCCTGTCCCCACTTATCTTTAACCTACTAATGGAACCATTAGCACAACATATTAGAACCAATACTACAATATCCGGAATCCAAATTGGTAACGTCTGCCACAAAATTAGCCTTTTTGCAGACGATGTCATTCTAATACTCACCAACCCTTCATCTTCCCTGGCAGCAGCACAAGAAACTCTAAATTGGTTCAGTAAGATATCATATTACAAACTAAACACAACCAAATCTTCAATTCTTGATATTAATATCGATTCCACCACCAAGAATTTACTCCAGACACAGTATTCCTTTGACTGGGCAGACAAGGAAATCACATACCTGGGAATACAACTCCCAAAAACCACAAGACATATCTACTCCTCTAACTTTCTCCCACTCCTACAAAAAATCTAATCTGATACACAACATATAGTTAAACATGAGCTCTCCTGGTCGGGGAGATTGGCAGCCTTCAAAATGACATGTCTTCCCCAAATATTATACTTCTTCCGTACACTGCCAATCCCAGTCCCAGCCTCCTTTTTTAAGACCCTCCAATCAATCTTCAACAAGTGTCTATGGAACGGGAAAAAACACAGATGTGCACACACAAAATTAATCAAACACAGACTAGCGGGAGGCACAGGCTCCATAGATTTTAGGGATTACTATCTCGCAGCAATACTTGCACAACTACCTGAGTGGTTTCAATCTACCACCCAATCGCTTTGGGCACAGATAGAAAATGCATCGTTAGTACGCCCAAACCTAAAAATATGGCTGATGAGCACTCCTCTGGGATCCTATATATCCCCCTCCATCTCCCCGACCACGAAAGCTTCAGTCTACGCCTGGAAACAATTGATATCCCCCTCAGAATACAATCCCCCTAACACGCTCCACAACATACCCCTAGAGACTCTCCACCACTTAACACCTGACCTCGGACTTTCCAAATGGTCCCTTAGTGGAATTCATCCACTACAACAACTTTTACGAGATAATCAAATTAAACCCTTTTCCCAACTACAAAGGGAATTTGCTCTCCCCGCCTCTGAAAGCTTCACGTACCTCCGCATCCAACACTGTTTCAATAAACTTCCTCTTCCTCTCTACAACATCCCTCAGAAGTCATGGGAGTTCCTCACAAACCCCACACCACGGCCCAAAGGCATATCCTACTTCTATAACCTCCTACAGGGTAAAAGATCCTTCACCAAGATGACCCCCCACTATCAATGGGAAAAGGATCTCACAAAAACATTCTCTGACACACAATGGCAACTAGCTCTCAAGTCCATATACAATGCAACCCAATGTTCAGCACTTTGGGAGCTCACACAGAAAATCTCACTCCATTGGTACTTAACCCCAGATAAACTAGCCAAATTCAACACTAACACCCCCAACATTTGCTGGCGATGCAAATCATCTAGAGGAGACATGTTTCACATCTTTTGGTCATGCCCCTCCATCCGAAAATACTGGGTAGACACGTTCAATCTGCTTACCAACATCAACAAAACTACAATCCCACCTTCGCCTGAAATGGCACTTCTAAACCTAAACATAGAGGCTATACCTGGCCCACTCAGACACACAACAACCCACATCTTATTAGCTTCCAGACTCAACATAACAAGGAATTGGAAATCAGACATTCCCCCTTCCATAACACAAACAAAAGACCTGGTCTCACTCCACTTCAGCTATGAAACAATGATGGCTTCCAGTAATGGTCGCCCATCCAAAGCCAATAAACAATGGTTTCCCTGGACAAACTGGACCAATGCTGCAGTCCATACCCAGAAAATCAATGACGACCTTAAACCTTCTTGACCGAGCAATCTGTACATCATATATGTGCCCCTATAGTTACAATCTGACCTCAGTAGAGGTTCCACGCCTCAAAAGAAATTATGTGGACTGTACATACCTGCTAATCCTGGGGGGCGTTCTCCCCTTGCGGCACAAAGAGATCCCACTTGGGGTGCTGCGAGGGGTGAAGGCGCCCTAGATATATATACATATATTGGTATAAACTCATAGCCAAAGTACAGTTTATTTCTCTACATAGGCTCATCTGAATACACGAAGCCCAATGTCAGGCTGCTGACTATTACATTTATTTACATTTAAATACATTTAGATCAATTAAGTTGTTTCTCTGTCTTTTACTTAAGAAAAACGTCGTTGCACGACGTACAATGTCTTGAATTGTACTTTGTAATTTCTTACAAAATAATAAAATATTTTGAAATCAAAAATTGCCCCATCCTATTGCCCCCATCAAAATTGCCCCATAATATTACCCCCATCAAATTTCCCCTATCAAAATTGCCCCATCAAAACTTCCCTATCAAATTGCCCTTTTAAAACTGCCCAATCCTATTGCCCATCATACTGCCCCAATCAAAATTACCCCCTCATATTGCCCCCATCAAAATTGCCCCAACAAATTGCCCCCATCAAAATTGCCCCATTGTACTGCTACCATCAAAATTGCCCCATCATATTGCCCCCATCAAAACTGCCCCATCCTATAGCCCCATTCTACTGCCACCCTCAAAAGTGCCCTATCCTATTGCCCCATCAAACTGCCCCAATCAAAACTGCCCCCATCCATCCTATTGCCCCATCAAAACTTCCCCATCAAAATGGCCCCATTATACTCCCACCATCAAAATGGCCCCATCAAAATTGCCTCATCCTATTGTGCCCATCAAAATTGCCCCATCATACTACCCCCATCAAATTGCCCCATCAAAAGTGCCCCCATCAAAACTGCTCCCATCCTATTGCCCCATCATATTGCTCCAATAAAAATGCCCCATCCTATTGCCGTCATCAAACTAGCCCCCATCAAAATTGCTCCATTAACTGCCACCATGAAAAATGACCGATCAAAACTGCCCCCTCCTCTTCCTGTATTATAAATGATTAGTAATGGTGTGTCCCCTCCCCCCGGGCTCTGTATGTAATCAGAGATGAGATGTTCCATCCCCTCCCCACCGCCCATCACTGTGTATAAGAAGATTTGGTCACCATGGCAACAAACGCCTGGTTACCCTTTTTCTAAATGGCCGCCGCCTTGCATGACATCATTTCCGGTTTACAAATAACGGGATGGTATGGCCCGGCGATGCCGATTGGTGACACAAATCTCCCAGGAGGCATTGCAAAGCAGAAATGATGAGCTCTGCCCCTGGGGAGGGGGAAGGGAAGATTTCTATCTGAGATATAAAATATATATAAATGTCATTGGATGTGTCTACTTCTGCCCCTCCCTGGAAGAACATTTCATTTTCTAAGACTCCACCCACTGATTAGTCATTCAATGTGTCTACTTCTGCCCCTCCCTGGAAGAACATTTCAATTTCTAAGACCCCGTCCACTGATTATTCATTGGATGTGTCTACTTCTGCCCCTCCCTGGAAGAACATTTCATTCTCTAAGACCCCGCCCACTGATTATTCATTGGATGTGTCTACTACTGCCCCTCCCTGGAAGAACATTTCACCTTTTTCCTTCTTCTCCCTCCAGTTTTCAGTACTGTAAAGTCACATTATGGTGCTGTGATGATCTTTGCTCCGTTATCTCCACAAACCGAACTCTGACCTCTCTGTATATAACATTGGATGATGATGAGAAGATGTCGGAGTCAGAAGTGAGACAACATTGTGAGGTCCTCCGGAATGCCGGCTTCTCTGTGGATAGAGGATGGTAAGATCTGTTCTATTGGAGGTAACACACATACTAAGTCTAATGCCCTGTACACACGGTCGGACTTTGTTCGGACATTCCGACAACAAAATCCTAGGATTTTTTCCGACGGATGTTGGCTCAAACTTGTCTTGCATACACACGGTCACACAAAGTTGTCGGAAAATCCGATCGTTCTGAACACGGTGACGTAAAACACGTACGTCGGGACTATAAACGGGGCAGTGGCCAATAGCTTTCATCTCTTTATTTATTCTGAGCATGCGTGGCACTTTGTCCGTCGGCTTTGTGTACACACGATCGGAATTTCCGACAATGGATTTTGTTGTCGGAAAATTTTATCTCCTGCTCTCCAACTTTGTGTGTCGGAAAATCCGATGGAAAATGTCCGATGGAGCCCACACACGGTCGGAATTTCCGACAACACGCTCCGATCGGACATTTTCCATCGGAAAATCCGACCGTGTGTACGTGGCATTAGAATGTGAATAGTAAAATGTAGAAAACATTGAATGGAGATGAGATGATGGAGGTGGGACGTTGTTGGGAGGTCTTCTGACACCCGGGCTGCACTGTAATGAAAATGGAAGGACGGGTGACAAACATTCTATACAATTTCTGTAGAACCCATTGGAGGTCTCTGTAGTTCTACAGATAATGAGAGAGATGATTGAGATTTCCTGTGCCAGTCACAGATTTCCCAGATGATGGAGAATTTATTCCTCATCCCAAGTTTTATCATTACAGATGGGGGATGGGGAAAATCAGATCAACCAATAATAATCTTAGTCAGGTCCTACAATCTTCCACAAGGTTTTACCTTTACAGAAAAATACCCCCCCATCCCCCGAGGTCCATCCAATGTGTCAGTATAACTGAGCCAATCAGATGTGTGTTCTCATCCTGTACACATGACAGCCCAGCACACCAGTCATACAGTCTGCTATCCCAATGGTTGGACGGACATGAGTGTGTGGCCCCTGCCATGGTGAGGGCCCCTCACTTTTCCCTCATTTCTTACAGAGCACAGTATGAGCCCCTCCCCCCTTTCAATCATCACAGCAACATTTCCTCCTCTAACACTCTCATTTTATTCTTCTATGAAGGGATGATGGAGGCTGGGAAGTATCTATAGAGAGATGAAGATAAGAAGATGGTGTGTGGGAGCCCCTCCCCCTCTCAGGTAATACACGGATCCTTATATGAAGAGAATGTCTGGAATGGAATGATATCAGAGTAAAGTCATACGAACTCTCAGCTTTTATTTCTCTTTCTAATCCTTAAATATAGAATTCCAGTAATAGTAATCTTTGTGTTCTTTTCCTCTTCTAAATGATGTCATTTCTGCTCAGTAAGGATGAGCCGAACACCCCCCGGTTCGGTTCGCACCAGAACTTGCGAACAGACCAAAACTTTGCAAGAACTTTAGAACCCCATTGAAGTCTATGGGACTCAAACGTTCGAAATCAAAAGTGCTCATTTTAAAGGCTTATATGCATGGTATTGTCATAAAAAGTGTTTGGGGACCCGGGTCCTGTCCCAGGGGACATGGATCAATGCAAAAAAATGTTTTAAAAACGTCAGTTTTTTCAGGAGCAGTGATTTTGATAATGCCTAAAGTCAAACAATAAAAGTGTAATATTCCTTTAAATTTCATACCTGGGGGGTGTCTATAGTATGCCTGTAAAGAGGCGCATGTTTCCCGTGTTTAGAACAGTCTGACAGCAAAATGACATTTAAAAGGAAAACAGTCATTGAAAACTACTCGCGGCTATAATGAATTGCCGGTCCGACAATACACATAAAAGTTCAATAATAAAAACGGCATGCGATTTCCCCACAGGAGAACCCCGAACCAAAATTTAAAAAAAATGACGTAGGGGTCCCCCTCAAAATTCATACCAGACCCTTCAGGTCTGGTATGGATTTTAAGTGGAACCCCGCACCGAAATGTAAAAAAAAATTGGCGTGAGGTCCCCCCAAAAATCCATAGCAGACCCTTATCCAAGCACGCAACCTGGCAGGCTGCAGGAAAAGAGGGGGGGACGAGAGAGCGCCCCCCTCCTGAACTGTACCAGGCCACATGCCCTCAACATTGGGAGGGTGCTTTGGGGTAGCCCCCAAAGCACCTTGTCCCCATGTTGATGAGGACAAGGGCCTCATCCCCACAACCCTGGCCGGTGGTTGTGGGGGTCTGCGGGCGGGGGGCTTATCGGAATCTTGAAGCCCCCTTTAACAAGGGGACCCCCAGATCCTGGCCCCCCGTGTGGAATGGTAAGGGGGTACAAAAGTACCCCTACCATTTCACAAAAAAAGTGTCAAAATGTTAAAAATGACAAGAGACAGTTTTTGACAATTCCTTTATTTCTTCTATCTTCTAACTTCTTTCTTCCTTCATGCTTCGGTTTCTTCCTCCATCTACTTCCTCTTCTGGTTCTTCTGGTTGTTATGGTTCTTCCGGTGTTCTCGTCGCGCCTCCTTGTCTTCATCTTCTTCTCGGGCCGCTACGCATCCACGATTGGTTGAAAGGCTCCCGCTGTGTGACGCTTCTCCTCTTCTGACGGTCCTTATATAATGGAGGGCAGGGCCACCCAGTGACCCCACCCCCTCTGATGCACGGGGACTTCCCTGTGGCATTCCCTGTAACGTCAGAGGGGGTGGGGTTACCCATAATGTAACAGGTGACCCCCTCTAACGTCACGGGGAATGCCACAGGGAAGTCACCTGGAGAACACCAGAAGAACCAGAAGAGGAAGAAGATGGAGGAAGAAACCGAAGCATGAAGGAAGAAAGAAGTTAGAAGAAAGAAGATAGAACAAATAAAGGAATTGTCAAAAACTGTCTCTTGTCATTTTTAAAATTTTTGACACTTTTTTGTGAAATGGTAGGGGTACTCTTGTACCCCATTACCTATTCACACAGGGGGGGCGGGATCTGGGGGTCCCCTTGTTAAAGGGGGCTTCCAGATTCCAATAAGCTCCCCGCCCGCAGTCCCCCACAACCACCGGCCAGGGTTGTGGGGATAAGGCCCTTGTCCCCATCAACATGGGGACAAGGTGTTTTGAGGGGCTACCCCAAAGCACCCTCCCAATGTTGAGGGCATGTGGCCTGGTACGGTTCAGGAGGGGGGGCGCTCTCTCGTCCCCCCTCTTTTCCTGCGGCCTGCCAGGTTGCGTGCTCGGATAAGGGTCTAGTATGGATTTTTGGGGGGACCCCACGCCAATTTTTTTTTAAATTTTGGCACGGGGTTCCACTTAAAATCCATACCAGACCTGAAGGGTCTGGTATGAATTTTGAGATGACCCCTACGTCATTTTTTTTAAATTTTGGTTCGGGGTTCCCCTGTGGGGAATTCCCATTCCGTTTTTATCAATGAACTTCTATGTGTATTGTCGGACCGGCAATTCATTAATAGCCGCGAGTAGTTTTAAATGACTTTTTTCCTTTGAAATGTCATTTTGCTGTCAGACTGTTCTAAACACAGGAAACATGCGCCCATTTACAGGCATACTATAGACACTCCCCAGGTACAAAATTTAAAGGGATATTACACTTTTATTGTTTCACTTTAAGCATTATTAAAATCACTGCTCCTGAAAAAACTGCCATTTTTGCAAATTTAATTTTATTAAAAGTTTTCAACAAAGAAAAGAAATAAGCATAAAGAGAAAAGATACCGTACAAGTATAGTAATACACCAGTGGTCTTTTACATCATTCTGAGAAACATAACAGTCATATATTTTTTCCCCCACAAGATGTTCCCATTCTAAAACTGCCATTTTTAAAACTTTTTTTTGCATTGATACATGTCCCCTGGGGCAGGACCCAGGTCCCCAAACACTTTTTATGACAATAACTTGCATATAAGCCTTTACAATTAGCACTTTTGATTTCTCCCATAGACTTTTAAAGGGTGTTCCGCGGCATTCGAATTTGCCGCGAACACCCCAAATTGTTCGCTGTTCGGCGAAATGGCAAACAGCCAATGTTTGAGTCAAACATGAGTTCGACTCGAACTCAAAGCTCATCCCTACTGCTCAGTATTGCCCACTTCCTGTGTTGTTGTGTGACCAGTGCCCCCTTCACAGCACTGATCTGATAGGGGCACCTACGCATGCGCGCTCCCATCTATTGTACTACAAGCCTGCGGTGACACACTGGCTGCACCGCACATCAGATCACCGCTACAGCTCCGCCTCCATTGTTATCTGATTGGAGCCCCGCCTCTGCCCCGCCTCCTCTCTATGAGTGTCAGTGGCCCCTGGCAGATTCTGTGTCACCCATCCGACTGCAGAGCATTACATGTCACCCATCTCACTGCAGAGCATTACATGTCACCCATCCCACTGCAGAGCAATACATGTCACCCATCCCACTGCAGAGCATTTTGTGTCACCCATCCCACTGCAGGGCATTACATGTCACCCATCCCACTGCAGTGCATTACATATCACCCATCCCACTGCAGAGCATTACATATCACCCATGCCAATGCAGAGCATTACATGTCACCCATCCCATTGCAGAGCATTACATGTCACCCATCCCATTGCAGAGCATTAGGTGTCACCCATCCCACTGCAGAGCATTAGGTGTCACCCATCTCACTGCAGAGCATTATGTGTCACCCATCCCACTGCAGAGTATTACGTGTCACCCAACCCACTGCAGACAATTACATGTCACCCATCCCACTGCAGTGCATTACAAGTCACCCATCCCACTGCAGAGCATTACATGTCACCCAACCCACTGCAGAGCATTACCTGTCACCCAACCCACTGCAGAGCATTACATGTCACCCATCCCACTGCAGAGCATTGCGTGTCACCCATCCCACTGCAGAGCTTTACATGTCACCCATCCCACTGCAGAGCATTACATGTCACCCATCCCACTGCATAGCATTGCATGTCACCCAACCCACTGCAGAGCATTACATTTCACCAATCCCACTGCAGAGCATTATGTGTCACCCAACCCACTGCAGAGCATTTCATGCCACCCATCCCACTACAGAGCATTTCATGCCACCCATCCCACTGCAGAGCATTATGTGTCACCCATCCCACAGCAGCGTATTACATGTCACCCATCCCACTACAGAGCATTACGTGTCACCCATCCCACTGCATAGCATTTCATGCCACCCATCCCACTGCAGAGCATTATGTGTCACCCATCCCACTGCAAAGAATTATGTGTCACCCATCCTATTGCAAAGAATTATGTGTCACCCATCCTACTGCAGAGAATTACGTGTCACCTATCCCACTGCAGAGCATTACCTGTCACCCATCCCACTGCAGAGCATTACCTGTCACCCATCCCACTGCAGAGCATTACATGTCACCCATCCCACTGCAGAGCATTACGTGTCACCCATCCCACTGCAGAGCTTTACGTGTCACTCATCCCATTGCAGACAATTACATGTCACCCATCCCACTGCAGAGCATTACCTGTCACCCATCCCACTGCAGAGAATTACATGTCACCCAACCCACTGCAGAGCATTTCATGCCACCCATCCCACTGCAGAGCATTACATGTCACCCAACCCACTGCAGAGCATTTCATGCCACCCATCCCACTACAGAGCATTTCATGCCACCCATCCCACTGCAGAGCATTATGTGTCACCCATCCCACTGCAGCGTATTACATGTCACCCATCCCACTACAGAGCATTACGTGTCACCCATCCCACTGCATAGCATTTCATGCCACCCATCCCACTGCAGAGCATTATGTGTCACCCATCCCACTGCAAAGAATTATGTGTCACCCATCCTATTGCAAAGAATTATGTGTCACCCATCCTACTGCAGAGAATTACGTGTCACCTATCCCACTGCAGAGCATTACCTGTCACCCATCCCACTGCAGAGCATTACCTGTCACCCATCCCACTGCAGAGCATTACATGTCACCCATCCCACTGCAGAGCATTACGTGTCACCCATCCCACTGCAGAGCTTTACGTGTCACCCATCCCATTGCAGACAATTACATGTCACCCATCCCACTGCAGAGCATTACCTGTCACCCATCCCACTGCAGAGCATTACATGTCACCCAACCCACTGCAGAGCATTTCATGCCACCCATCCCACTGCAGAGCATTACATGTCACCCAACCCACTGCAGAGCATTTCATGCCACCCATCCCACTACAGAGCATTTCATGCCACCCATCCCACTGCAGAGCATTATGTGTCACCCATCCCACTGCAGCGTATTACATGTCACCCATCCCACTACAGAGCATTACGTGTCACCCATCCCACTGCATAGCATTTCATGCCACCCATCCCACTGCAGAGCATTATGTGTCACCCATCCCACTGCAAAGAATTATGTGTCACCCATCCTATTGCAAAGAATTATGTGTCACCCATCCTACTACAGAGAATTACGTGTCACCTATCCCACTGCAGAGCATTACCTGTCACCCATCCCACTGCAGAGCATTACCTGTCACCCATCCCACTGCAGAGCATTACCTGTCACCCATCCCACTGCAGAGCATTACGTGTCACCCATCCCACTGCAGAGCTTTACGTGTCACCCATCCCATTGCAGACAATTACATGTCACCCATCCCACTGCAAAGCATTACGTGTCATCCATCCCACTGCAGAGCTTTACGTTTCACCCACCCCACTGCAGAGCCTTACCTGTCACCCATCCCACTGCAGAGCATTACATGTCACCCATCCCACTGCAGAGCATTACGTGTCACCCATCCCACTGCAGAGCTTTACGTGTCACCCATCCCATTGCAGACAATTACATGTCACCCATCCCACTGCAAAGCATTACGTGTCATCCATCCCACTGCAGAGCTTTACGTTTCACCCACCCCACTGCAGAGCCTTACCTGTCACCCATCCCACTGCAGAGCATTACATGTCACCCATCCCACTGCAGAGCATTACCTGTCACCCATCCCACTGCAGAGCATTACATGTCACCCAACCCACTGCAGAGCCTTACCTGTCACCCATCCCACTGCAGAGCATTACATGTCACCCAACCCACTGCAGAGCATTTCATGCCACCCATCCCACTACAGAGCATTTCATGCCACCCATCCCACTGCAGAGCATTATGTGTCACCCATCCCACTGCAGCGTATTACATGTCACCCATCCCACTACAGAGCATTACGTGTCACCCATCCCACTGCATAGCATTTCATGCCACCCATCCCATTGCAGAGCATTATGTGTCACCCATCCCACTGCAAAGAATTATGTGTCACCCATCCTATTGCAAAGAATTATGTGTCACCCATCCTACTGCAGAGAATTACGTGTCACCTATCCCACTGCAGAGCATTACCTGTCACCCATCCCACTGCAGAGCATTACCTGTCACCCATCCCACTGCAGAGCATTACATGTCACCCATCCCACTGCAGAGCATTACGTGTCACCCATCCCACTGCAGAGCTTTACGTGTCACCCATCCCATTGCAGACAATTACATGTCACCCATCCCACTGCAAAGCATTACGTGTCATCCATCCCACTGCAGAGCTTTACGTTTCACCCACCCCACTGCAGAGCCTTACCTGTCACCCATCCCACTGCAGAGCATTACATGTCACCCATCCCACTGCAGAGCTTTACATGTCACCCATCCCACTGCAGACAATTACATGTCACCCATCCTACTGCAGAGCATTACATGTCACCCCTCCCACTACAGAGCATTACATATCACCCATCCAACTGCAGCACATTGCGTGTCACCCACCCCACTGCAGAGCATTTCGTGCCAACCATCCCACTGCAGAGCATTTCGTGCCAACCATCCCACTGCAGAGCATTATGTGTCACCCATCCCACTGCAGAGCTTTACATTTCACCCATCCCACTGCAGAGCATTACCTGTCACCCATCCCACTGCAGAGCATTAAGTGTCATCCATCCCACTGCAGAGCATTACATGTCACACATACCACTGCAGAGCATTACATGTCACCTATCCCACTGCAGAGTATTACATGTCACCCATCCCACTGCATAGTATTACATGTCACCCATCCCACTGCAGAGCATTATGTGTCACCCATCCCACTGCAGAGCATTACATGTCACCCATCACACTGCAGAGCATTACATGTCACCCATCCCAATGCAGAGCATTACATGTCATCCATCCCACTGCAGAGCATTACGTTTCACCCACCCCACTGCAGAGCATTACATGTCACCCAACCCACTGCAGAGCATTACCTGTCACCCATCCCACTGCAGAACATTACATGTCACCCATCCCACTGCAGAGCATTACACGTCACTCAACCCACTGCAGAGCATTACGTGTCACCCATCCCACTGCAGACAATTACATGTCACCCATCCCACTGCAGAGCATTACATGTCACCCCACCCATTACAGAGATTACATATCACCCATCCCACTGCAGAGCATTACGTTTCACCCATCCCACTGCAGAGCATTTTGTGCCACCCATCCCACTGCAGAGCATTATGTGTCACCCATCCCACTGCAGAGCTTTACGTTTCACCCATCCCACTGCAGAGTATTACCTGTCACCCATCCCACTGCAGAGCATTACCTGTCACCCATCCCACTGCAAAGCATTATGTGTCATCCATCCCACTGCAGAGCTTTACGTTTCACCCATCCCACTGCAGAGCATTACATGTCACCCATCCCACTGCAGAGCATTACATGTCACCCATCCCACTGCAGAGCTTTACATGTCACCCATCCCACTGCAGAGCATTACCTGTCACCCATCCCACTGCAGTCAATTACATGTCACCCATCCCACTGCAGAGTATTACATGTCACCCATCCCACTGCAGACAATTACATGTCACCCATCCCACTGCAGAGCATTACATGTCACCCCTCCCACTACAGAGCATTACATACCACCCATCCCACTGCAGAGCATTACGTGTCACCCATCCCACTGCAGAGCATTATGTGTCACCCATCCCACTGCAGAGCGTTACGTGTCACCCATCCCACTGCAGAGCATTACGTGTCACCCATCCCACTGCAGAGTATTATGTTTCACCCATCCCACTGCAGAGTATTATGTGTCACCCATCCCACTGCAGAGCATTACTTGTCACCCATCCCACTGCAGAGCATTACATGTAGTCACTAGTTATGGGCCGAACACCCTCTTGTTCTTTTCATGTGAGAACTTTCAAACATCACAAAAAATTGGACCCGAATGACAAACCTCATTGTAGTTTATGGGACCCGAACTGCAAAAGTCCCCATTTAGAAGATTTTCAATGCAAGTAAATGGCCATAAAGAGGGTATGGGGCCCGGGTACGGCCCTGGGGGACATCAATGAAATTTTTTTTTTAAAACAATCTTTTTTAAAGGAGAAGTGATTTTAATGATGCTTAAAGTGAAACAATAAAAAGAAAACCCTTTAACCACTTCAGCCCTGGAAGGATTTACCCCCTTCCTGACCAGAGCATTTTTTGTGATTCGGCACTGCTTTATTTTAACTGAGAATTGCGCGGTCATGTGACGTTGTACCCAAACAAAATTGACTTCCTTTTCTTCCCACAAATAGAGATTTCTTTTGATGGTATTTGATCATATCTGCAGTTTGTTTTTTTGCGCTATAAAAAAAAAGAGCAACCATTTTGAAAAAAAATAATTATTGTTTACTTTTTGCTATAATAAATATCCCCAAAAATATATAAAAAAACACATTTTTTCCTCAGTTTGGACCAATATGTATTCTTCTACATATTTTTGGTAATAAAAATTGCAATAAGCGTATATTAGTATATAATGGTTTGCGCAAAAGTTATGGCGTCTATAAAATAGGGGATAGGTGTATGGCATTTTTTATTATTATTTTTTTTACTAGTAATGGCGGAGATCTGTGATTTTTCTCAGGACTGTGACATTATGGCGGGCAGATCGGACACTTTTGACACTATTTTGGGACAATTGACAATTATACAGCAATCAGAGATACAAATAGCCACTGATTACTGTATAAATGTCACTGGCAGGGAAGGGGTTAAACACTAGGGGGTGATCAAGGGGTTAAATGTGTTCCCTGGATGTGTTCTAACTGTAGGGGGGATGGGCTCACTACAACATGACAGAGATCTCTGCTCCTGATCACTGGGATCAGTAGATCCCTGTCATGTTGCTAGGCAGAACAGGGAAATGCCTTGTTTCCCCGTTCTGCCTCTCCTCGCTGCAATCCGCAATTCCTGCCAGCGAATATCGAGTTTGCGGGACCCGCAGGCACACTCCCAAGGTGGGCATGTGCCCGCTAGGCAGCAAATTCAATGAGATGTATGTGTACGTCCCTTTGCCTGCCCGTGCCATTCTGACGACGTAAATGTGCGCGCAGCGGTTGGCATGAGGTTAAATATAGTGCCGGGGGGGGTCTCCTTAGTCTGCCTGTAAAGTGGCCCATCTGTACCGTGTATAGAACCTGCTGCAGCAAAACTGATATTTATAAAAGAAAGTTTGCAGGAAAAAACAATTTGAATGTCATTTTTTTTCTTTATAAATAACGGCTTGGGGAGCCGGTCTGTATGATGAGGTCACAATGTAGTGCACTGGGAACAGGATTAGAGATTTGTTGGATACATTCTGGTGTCTCTTTGGCAGACTTTGGTGCTCTTGCCAATAGGCTGAGTGGTGGGAGGTTAAATGCCTTGTCAAGCATGTGGTACCCAAATGGTTGGTGTTTTTGCCACGCTTGATGTGCCTGAGACAAAGTTTCAAATTGCAACAGTGCGATCGGCTGCACATGTACTAAAAAAGATCCAGACAGCTGAGCTGTGGGAAGTGGGCCGGGAGATAACAGCTCCACAATGTGATGGAATGGGGGGGCTGCTCTCTACTCTTCCATGATGGCTGCCTCCTTGGGGTTGTGCCTCACCCTCACTTTCCTCCTCTGCTCTATCTGGCACCCAAGTCACGTCAGTGACCTCATCATCATCATCTCCTCCATCCTCATTACCACCGGAGACAACTTGGCAAATACACATCACATTCACATATATATGTATTGATGAAACATTTCATGGAATGTATACAATGTAATATCTCGGTGTAATTGTACAATTATCTCTTGTAGATGACCAGAGATTTGTCTGGTGATTGTGTCCCGGTGTTGGTTCTGCTGGACCTCTTCCATGTATAGAGGATGTCCTCACCGACACCTCGGATTTCTCTGCAACCCTCTAAAGGAAAGTCTTCTACTCTTCATGGATATAATGGTCGCCTCCCATTGTGAATTCCCTCTTCTCCCCTCTTTAAGATTCCGGACTTTCCAATATTATCAATACTTACTATGATGATGGTGAGGATCCGACTCATTATTAGGACTCGTTCATGGCGGGAAAAAGACATTTTCCAAAGTTTCTCATCAATAAAAGCCGAATGGAACAATCACTAATACAGAGAAAGAGACCACATCTTCCTCTTACTGCTGTCCTTCTCCTCTCCATCCTCCATACTCCTCTCCATCCTCCATACTATTCTCCATTATCCATACTCCTCTCCATCCTCCATACTACTCTCCATCCTCCTCTCCATCCTCCATACTCCTCTCCACCCTCCATACTCCTCTTCATCATCCATACTCCTCTCCATCATCCATACTCCTCTCCATCCCCCATACTCCTCTCCATTCCCCATACTCCTCTCCATCCTCCATACCCCTCTCCATCCTCCATACTCCTCCCCATCCCCCATACTCCTCTCTATCCTCCATACTCCTCTCCATCCCCCATACTCCTCTACATCCTCCATACTATTCTCCATCCTTCATACTCCTCTCCATCCTCCATACTACTCTCCATCCTCCTCTCCATCCCCCATACTCCTCTCCATCCTCCATCCTCCTCTCCATCCTCCTTTCCACCCCACATACTCCTCTCCATCCTCCATACTACTCTCCATCCTCCTCTCCATCCTCCATACTCCTCTCCCTCCCCCATACTCCTCTTCTTTCCCCATACTCCCTTCCATCCTCCTCTCTATCCTTCATACTACTCTCCATCCTTCATACTCCTCTCCATCCTCCTCTCCATCCTCCATACTCCTCTCCATCCTCCATAGTACTCTCCATCCTCCTCTCCATCCCCTATACTCCTCTCCATCCTCCATACTACTCTCCATCCTTTATACTACTCTCCATCCTCTCTCTCCTCTTCCTGCACTCTCCTTTCATTGCATTTTCTTTCTTTTCCCCGCACTCTCTCTGTCCTTTCTCTCTCTCTCTCTCTCCTCTCCTTGGGTGTAATAAAGTGATGCGGCTCTATCTAACATATACGGCATTCCTGGCTCCCAGTGTCTCTCTCTTCTTGCTCCATCTCTCTACAATTTCTTTCTCCATGTTGCTGACATTATCTTGTATAAGAACAGAACCCGATCCATCAGCAATCCCAAGGAGAGACGGACATCTCATAGCCGGCTCTCTGCTGCCTTATATCAGAGTTTTTGTTCCACAACCAGAACTTTATCCCCCTGAATGACAAGCTTAGCCAAGTGATCCCATTTCTAGAAGTTCATCTTTACTTCTGCCAACTCCCCTATCTCTGCTCTGCATGACTCTTGTTTTGGAAATGTTTATATCTCACTTAAATGATTAACAATACAAATATAAGTGATTAAACCTTTGTCTATATAAGAATAAAAACAAATGATAACAGGGCAAAAAGAGAAACCATTACATTTATTTACACAGAAAAGAAAGTTAGCATAATTAGAATTTATCATATATCTCCAGTGATGCTACAAGTACAGTGATGCTTTAGACTGCAAAGATAATCTAGGCCGAACTCAGAAATGGTTACAATGGACATACACAGGATATACAATATTCCTAGGATACAAAAAGGTTAGAAAGAAACAGAAAGAGAGATACCAGTATACATTACTCAGACAGCATATCCCCTCGATGGTCTGGGGCTGGGTACACAGAGATAATAGAGATACATTGTATAGAGAAGTCTTACGTAACCATCCTTCATCTAGACCGTCAGCACAAGAGAATGGGCAGTGATCTGTGCTGCAATATATACACTTGTAACCCCCCCTCCTTCCATATGCTAAAAACTGCTACATTGAGTCAATGGGGGTGGGGAGCTCTCTTACCAGCTACCATATCATGACCAGGTTATTCCTGTTCCCCTCCCACCTCCCACCTCCCACCTCCTTTGAAATGACATTGTACTATCAAATGGTCAGATAGCTACTCCAGATAACATTCCACAGCAGGGTAAGATGTCTCTGTTGATTCTAAACATGTTCTCAAACTATAGTCATTGAAAGGTCACTGTAAGTCACATTAATAATAAAGTCCATCACCTTCAGGGCCCAAATTAAGATTTCATTGTGCCGAGTTCATTCAGCCGCTTTGCCTTTCACTGACAACTTGCTGCAATTTTTATTTTATCATCTAAATGTAATCAGAACAACCCATGGATAAATTCATTTCATGTCATGGATCATTACCCAAAGGGACGTGATTATCCCGATTGATTATTGGTCTACCAATATTATTACCTAGTTATTGGAAGATGTTATTATCTATAGATTTACCCCATTGAGGTTTTTTACTCATCAATAAAGTTTTGTATATTTTGTTAACCTTATTCTGCGATTCTGTGATTATTACCAACTTCTTCTCATCTTGTTCTCCACAGCCGATACCCTCTCACCTCTCCCTTCCCCTTCTCACCTCTCCTTTCCCCCTCTCACTTCACCCTCTCTCTGCATTTGTTCCTTTCCTTGCCCTCTCTCTATTTACCACATAATATGTTCCTGCCATATAATGTATATACAGTATCTGACAAAAGTCAGTACACCCCTAAATGAAAATCTCCAAATTGGGCCCAAAGTGTCAATATTTTGTGTGGCCACCATTATTTTCCAGCACCTTCCACCTCCACCTTCCGTTTGAGGATGCCCCACAGATGATCAATAGGGTTTAGGTCTGGAGACATGCTTGGCCAGTCCATCACCTTTACCCTCAGCTTCTTTAGCAAGGCAGTGGTGGTCTTGGAGGTGTGTTTGGGGTCGTTATGTTGGAATACTGCCCTGAGGCCCAGTCTCTGAAGGGAGGGGATCATGCTTTGCTTCAGTAGGTCACAGTACATGGTGGCATTTATGGTTCCCTCAATGAACTGTAGCTCCCCAGTGCCGGCAGCACTCATGCAGCCCCAGACCATGACACTCCCACCACCATGCTTGACTGTAGACAAGACACACTTGTCTTTGTACTCCTCACCTGGTTGCCTCCACACACGCTTGTCACCATCTGAACCAAATAAGTTTATTTTGGTCTCATCAGATCACAGGACATGGTTCCAGTAATGCATGTCCTTAGTCTGCTTGTCTTCAGCAAACTGTTTGCGGACTTTCTTGTACATCATCTTTAGAAGAGGCTTCCTTCTGGGATGACAGCCATGCAGACCAATTTGACGCAGTGTGCAGCATATGGTCTGAGCACTGACAGGCTGACCCCCCACCCCTACAACCTCTGCAGCAATGCTGGCAGCACTCATACATCTATTTCCCAAAGACAACCTCTGGATATGTCGCTGAGCACGTGACCTCAACTTCTTTAGTGGACCATGGCAAGGCCTGTTCTTAGTGGAACCTGTCCTGTTATACCGCTGTATATTCTTGGCCACCGTGCTGCAGCTCAATTTCAGGGTCTTGGCAATCTACTTATAGCCTAGGCCAACTTTATGTAGGGTGACCAGTGACCAGTATGAGAGAGTGAGAGCGATAACACCAAATTTAACACACCTGCTCCCCATTCACACCTGAGACCTTGTAACATTAACGAGTCACATGACACCTGGGAGGGAAAATGGCTAATTGGGCCCAATTTGGACATTTTCACTTAGGGGCGTACTGACTTTTGTTGCCAGCGGTTTAGACATTAATGTCTATGTGTTGAGTTATTTTGAGGGGACAGCAAATTTACACTGTTATACGTGTCATTTCTTCAGTGTTGTCACATGAAAAGATAGAAGAAAAGATTTACCCTAATATGACTGAGGGGTGTACTTACTTTTGTGAGATACTGTATATATACACACACAACATAAAATTTGTACCATAAAATACATGCGTGTTTCCTCAATCTTAGCTCCAAGTTAGATGTACAGATTGCAGGTGGAGCACTGAGGACACCTAGTGGTGGGTGAAGAAATTACAGCCCAGTTTAATCACACCTTGCTATGGGTAGCAAGAAGGTAGGTGCAGGCAGGAGAAACATGAATCTCCTGAGGTCTCTGGTGAAGCACCTTTCCCGTCTATGGAAATATGAGTCTGTCAGAGCTGCAACCAAAGCTATAGGTAAGAATAGGGAAGAGATGTCTGTGCTGTGTGCAGTTGGAATAAGAGACTGCCAAATATCATACACAAGGTGGAGGGGATGGTATTGGGTAAGGTGGGGTCTCCTCAAGTGAAGGGGATGGTATTGAGTGAGGTGGGTCTTCTCGGGTGGGGGGGCGGTATCAGGCGAGGAGGACGGTAACAGGTGAGGTGGGGTCTTCTCGGGTGAAGGGGATGGTATCAGCGAGGTCTCCTTGGGTCAGGACATAACGGGTGAGGTGGGGTCTCCTTGTGCAGGGAGGATGGTATCAGGTGAGGTGGGGTCTCCTCAGATGGAGAGGGATGGTATTTGGTGAGGTGGGGTCTTCTCGGGTGGAGGGGGTGGTATCGGGCGAGGACTATGGGTGAGGAAGGGTCTCCTCAAGTGAAGGGGGTGATATTGGGTGAGGTGGGGTCTTTACAGGTGGAGGGGACCGTATAAGGTGAGGAAAGGTATCCTCGGGCAAGGAGGATGGTAATGGGTGAGGTGGGGTCTCCTTATGCAAGGAGGACGGTATCGGGTGAGATGGGGTCTTCTCGGGTGGAGGGGACGGTAACGGACGAGGTCTCCTTGGGCAAGGAGGCTGGTAACGGGTGAGGTGGGGTCTCCTCCAGCAGGGAGGATGGTATCGGGTGAGGTGAGGTGAGGTGGATTCTCCTCAGGTCGAGGGAATGATATTAGGTGAAGTGGGGTCCTCAGGTGGAGGGGATGGTATTTGGTGAGGTCGGGTCTTCTAAGGTGCAGGGGATGGTATCAGGAGAGGAAAGGTCTCCTCAGGCAAGGAGGACAGTAATGGGTGAGGTGGGGTCTCCTTGTGCAGGCAGGACGGTATTGGGTGAGGTGGGGTCTCATCAGGTGGAGGGGATGGTATTTGGTGAGGTGGGGTCTCCTCAGGTGAAGGGGATGATATTGGGTGAGGTGGGGTCTTCTCGGGTGGAGGGGATGGTATCGGGCGAGGAGAGGTCTCCTTGGGCAAGGAGGACGGTAACGGCTGAGGTGGGGTCTCCTTGGGCAGGGAGGATGGTATCGGGTGAGGTGAGGTGGGGTCTCCTCAGGTGAAGGGGATGGCATTAGATGAGGTGGTGGTCTCCTCAGGTCGAGGGAATGATATTAGGTGAGGTGGTGTCCTCAGGTGGAGAGGATGGTATTGGGTGAGCTGGGGTCTCCTCAGGTGGAGGTGGTGGCATTAGATGAGGTGGGGAATCCTCAGGTCGAGGGAACAGCATTAGATGAGGTGGAGGTCTCCTCAGGTTGAGGAAACAATATTAGGTGAGGTGTAGGGATGAGCTTCGAGTTTGAGTCGAACTAATGTTCGACTCGAACATCGGCTGTTCGGCTGTTCGCCAGTTCGCCGAACAACGAACAATTTGGGGTGTTCGCGGCCAATTCGAAAGCTGCGGAACACCCATTAAAAGTCTATAGGAGAAATCAAAAGTGCTAATTGTAAAGGCTTATATGCATGGTATTGTCATAAAAAGTGTTTGGGGACCTGGGTCCTGTCCCAGAGAACATGTATCAATGCAAAAAAAGTTTTAAAAACTGCCGTTTTTTCGGTAGCAGTGATTTTAATAATGCTTAAAGTGAAACAATCAAAGTGTAATATTAATTTAAATTTTGTACCTGGGGATGTTTATAGTATGCCTGTAAAGGGGTGCATGTTTCCCGTGTTTAGAACAGTCTGACAGCAAAATGACATTTCAAAGGAAAAAAAGTAATTTAAAACTACTCGCAGCTATTAATGAATTGCCGGTCTGACATAAAAGTTCATTGATAAAAACTGCATGGGATTTCCCCACAGGGGAACTCGGAACCAAAATTAAAAAAATAAACTGGCGTGGAGGTCCCCCTAAATTCCATACCAGGCCCTTTAGATCTGGTATGGATATGAAGGGGAACCCCGCGCCAAAATTTTAAAAAAAAATGACGTAGGGGTCCCCCTCAAAATTCATACCAGACCCTTCAGGTCTGGTATGGATTTTAAGGGGTACCCCACACCAGAATTTTAAAAAAATTGGCGTGGGGTCCCCTCAAAAATCCATACCAGACCCTTATCCGAGCACGCAACCTGGCAGGCCGCAGGAAATGAGGGGGGACGAGAGAGCACCCCCCCTCCTGAACCGTACCAGGCCACATGCCCTCAACATTGGGAAGGTGCTTTGGGGTACCCCCCAAAGCACCTTGTCCCCATGTTGATGAGGACAAGGGCCTCATCCCCACAACCCTTGGCTGGTGGTTGTGGGGGTCTGCAGGCGGGGGGCTTATCGGAATCTGCAAGCCCCCTTTAACAAGGGGACCCCCAGATCCCAGCCCCCCCTGTGTGAAATGGTAAGGGGGTACAAAAGTACCCCTACCATTTCACAAAAAAACTGTCAAAAATGTTAAAAATGACAAGAGACAGTTTTTGACAATTCCTTTATTTAAAGTCTTCTTTTTTCCATTTTCTTTCTTCTATCTTCTATCTTCTTTCTTCCTTCATTTTCTTCCTCCATCTTCTTCTCCCTCCGATCCTCTGCTTCTTGCTCCGGTGTTCTCGTCCGGCATCTTCCTCCGTGGCGTCTTCTTCCCTTCTTCTTCTTCTCGGGCCGCTTCGCATCCATGATGGAAGGCTCCTGCTGTGTGACGCTTCTCGTCTTCTGACGGTTCTTAAATAATGGAGGGCGGGGGCCACCCGGTGACCCCGCCCCCCTCTGATGCATGGGAACTTGACGGGGACTTCCCTGTGGCATTCTCTGTGATGTCAGAGGGGGGCGTGGTCACCCGTTACGTAACGTTACGTATGAATTTTGAGGGGGACCCCACGTCATTTTTTTTTTAAATTTTGGTGCTGGGTTCCCCTTAATATCCATACCAGACCTGAAGGGCCTGGTATGGAATTTAGGGGAACCTCCACGCCAGTTTTTTTTTTTTATTTTGGTTCAGTTATCCCCTGTGGGGAAATCCCATGCAGATTTTATCAATGAACTTTTATGTGTATTGTCGGACCGGCAATGCATTAATAGCCGCGAGTAGTTTTAAGTGACTTTTTTCCTTTGAAATGTCATTTTGCTGTCAGACTGTTCTAAACACGGGAAACATGCACCCCTTTACAGGCATACTATAAACATCCCCAGGTACAAAATTTAAATTAATATTACACTTTGATTGTTTCACTTTAAGCATTATTAAAATCACTGCTCCCGAAAAAACGTCCGTTTTTAATTTTTTTTTGCATTGATCCTTGTCCCCTGGGACAGGATCCGGGTCCCCAAATCCTTTTTAGGACAATACCATGCAAATTAGCCTTTAAAATGAGCACTTTTGATTTTGAACGTTCGAATCCCATAGACTTCAATGGGGTTTTAACGTTCGTGCAAAGTTTTGGTCTGTTCTCAAGTTCTGGTGAGAACCGAACCGGGGGGTATTCGGCTCATCCCTAGTGAGGTGGAGTCTTCTCAGATAGAGGGGATGGTATTGAGTGAGGTGAAGTGTGGTTGGGTTTCCTCAGGTGTAGGGGATTAGATTGGGTGAGGTGTGATCTCAGGTGGAGGCAAAAGTATATGCTGCCCCCCCAAATGAGCTCAGGTGTTCCCAGTGCTAATCCACCATCATACAAAGACATTGTAGACAGTTTTGCTCCTCCAATCTTGTTGTTGGTGAAGACCCTTTTCTATTCCACCATGATGGTCCACCTTTACACAATGTCAGTACACAGCCAAACTTTATCCCAAAATTAATCTTTTATTATTATAAAAATACACAGAGAAAAGGCAACCCTTCCCCTGGACACTTCCACAAAACTAAGGCATACTGGGAGTAGGAGGGGCTATACTGGTCCCACAGTTTTTGTTTTCCAGTGTCCCATTCTTCCTGTAGGTGGCAGTATAACCCGACAGTCTCTGAATTCCTGGGCCCCTCAAAGAAGAAGAAATAAATAGATTTTGTTTTCCTTGACAGAGAGAATCCAATGGTAACACATGGAAGGGTCATCAGAACAGCTGGGGCCCCCGGAGTGATACAGCACACCAGCCAGGGGCCCACCTAGAGCCAATGATTCCACCTGCTGCTAATAGGTCACTGAAAGAGGACCTGTCACAAAGGGGAATCTATGGTGTCAGCTGGATCAATATTACCCAGATGGGTTCCTATCAAATCACTGGGATCTAGTCATTGGTGGACAGGATAGGTGCAGATCCAGACCCTCTTATTGCACTCCACCTATGGACTGGTCCTTTTATCTTCTCTATTCCTCAGCAATGCCACTGACTGTCCTTGTTATACATAAAGAAAATATGTATCTGCATAGGAAATACAGCCATTGAAATATGGAACAGCAAAGCATATTAATAATGTGAAAGTCAAACCCAACAACAGTAATGCAAATCTGAAGTTTGATCCCATTGGAGGGCCCAGAGTGGAAGACTAGCCTCCATCTTTGTCCATCCACAATGCATTGTGAGATGTGATGACACCGTGTGTGGCTCCTTGTGTACTGATTGGCTGGATATGAATTGGGCCCCCAATATAGCGGCACCACATCCAGATGACATGTTCAGGGACATGACTCCTCCCTATAACCCCATCTGCAGTGTCCTGATATACACATATGTTCTCCTGTGTAATGTCCATATCTGTCACCTGACCTCTATGTCCACCATCAACCTCTCAGATTTCATGTAGTTCCACCAATTGGACACTAGGGGGGTCAGTTCTCTCCCACTCACCGCATGTTATGTCCGGTGTCACTGAGTTTTGCCTGCGGAACCCCGTCCAGGTTCTCACAGCTTCCATTTCCATTGGCGGAACCCCTCGAACCACCAGCCTTACCACCCATCGCCGAGCAGACTGACACCACCCAATCCAGGGCGGACAGAACAGTGGAGGGGCCCTGAGTGGGAGGAGAGAAGAGATCACATGAGCAGAATTCCTGAATACACATGGATCAGACATGAAATAAAAGCCTCTCACCCCCTTACCTTGGGCACCTGACATGCACACAGCACCTTCCTGGAGCTCTGCCTGCTGAACAGCATCACCGCCAAGCCCAGGCAATGCTCACACAGCAGGTAGACTGTCTTCATCAGGACCTGCAGTGGGGGCACCACACACCACCATTACTAATGGGAGAAGACAATATGGGAGGTTCTCTAACCTCTGATGACTTCACTCCCACACCTTTCACTGACATTCTATTGTCCTTCCATGCTCTTCCACCTCACTGTTTATCATCAGGCGACTCTCCTGAGACTGGATGGGAGCAACAATCAGCCTGATCATAGGGAGTGTGCCTGAGGAGCACAGAGGAAGAGATCCAGGGAGACGAAAGGAGGGAAAATTCAAGGAAGGCGAAGGGGGGTCCAGTGAGGAGGAGGGAGAGTTCCAGGTAAGCAGAGGGGGAGTTCCAGGGAGGTGGAGGGAGGAGGAGTTCCAGGGAGGGGTAGTTCCAGGGAGGTGGAGAAAGGAGAAGTTCCAGGGAAAAGGACGAGATTCTCTATATCAGGAGAGGAAATGGCGATATCTCACCGGAAGAGACTCCTCCTCCACACAGTCCACGATGATGGGACGTTGGCCATGCCTCTACAGCAGACTTGGGACTCTCTCTGCAGCCTGGGGGAGGGGGAAAGGAGCATTAGAATCTGATTGGTGGCAGGAGATCTCCCAGAACTCTATTCCAGCAGATCCTTTACCTGGGATGATTCCATCCAATGAAGAGCTGTGAAGTCATCCGGCCACACAGTATAAAATATATTATCCCCTGTCCCTATCCCCATGTGTAAGATAGCCCTGCCCCTCCTTTACCTTTCTCCCTATCGCCTTCTGCACTGCTGTGTTGGTCGATCGTTGCAAAGCCTTGAGAGGTGCATGTAGTTCCTTCCTCTGCTACTGGGGCATGGAGGCGCTGTCCACACTCTGCAATGTAAAGGAACAATGACACGGTTATGGCGGCTTTGTTGGAGCTTCCAGTGATAGATTGTCTTCCTCGATCACACATCTCCCCACTAATGTGAAATGTATTTTTATTTTGGTATTCATGGTTTTTTTCCCCCCATCGGTACCCCTTCTTTTTAGTCTAAGTCATGTGACCACTTTTCTCCCCCCTGTTGTGGGATATAGCATCACCCGTTTCCTAACGCCCCCTGGTGTGAATCCTGATATTCCAATCTTCACTCACATCCGTCACAAGTCTGACCTCCTTGGACAACCTCCGAGCATCATTCAGGGAAGGGGTCACCATCTTCATCCGCTCAACAATGGAATCCACTTCCCTGCTTAGAACCTATCCCGTCTCCCATGCCTGGAGAGAAGATCAGAGAATGAAGGTGACCCTGGGAGGTCTTATATTTTATTGTACAGGATCAAAATAACAGTAAATTTCACAGATTTTTAAATCTTAATCATCATCAATAATTAAAATAATTATAATTAAAAATTGTATCATGCAGATTAGATGGATGTGTGCTGGACGTGGCTTCAGATATCTGACCTCTCTGGCTTCTTCTCCAGTAACGGCGATAAGGCGGACAATCCCTCTCAGCAGAGGTTTCTCAGAGATGATCACCAAATCCTAAATGGCTCCCGTCTTCTGAAGGTGTCTGCATATAAACAGAAAATTTCAGGAGAAATCGGGGGATCCAGGAGAATCTCAATATGAATCCAGAGGTGGGGGGGTCCAAGAATTTTTTTTAGAAGAAGCCAGAGGTTTGGGTGTCTCAGGAGGAATCAGAGGAAATCCAGGAAATTTCTTGAGGAGTTGTGGGGTGGTTCATGAGAACTGGAGGAATCCGAAGAATTGGGGGGTGGGTGCAATGAGAATTAGGGTAATCCAGGAAACCTCAGGAGGAATTGGGGAGAAGGGGGGTTGCAGTTGGCTGTAGGGTAGGGGATCCAGGAGAATCTCAGGAGGAATCAGGGTTGGGGGGCCAGAAATTGGGAAGGGAATACAGATGACTCACAGAAGGTATTGGGGGGGGCCCAGGAAACCTGAGGAGGAACCTGTCTAGGGGGGTGAACAGAGGAATCCCAGGGGGATAATCATGAAAATTAGGGGAATCCAGGAAACCTCAGGAGAAATTGAAGGGGTTGGGTATAGTTGTAGAATAGGGGATACTGAAGAATCTCAGGAAAAGTTAGGTAGGTCATAAGCATTTGGGGAACCCAGGAAACCTGAGGTGGAACATGTCTGGGGGTGATACAGAGGAATCCGGGGAGGGTATCAAGAGAATTGAGGCAACATCAGGAGAAATCAGGGGGGTTGGAGAGTGGCTCTGGGGTAGGGAATACTGAAGAATCTCAGAAGGAATAAGGAGGGGGGACACAGGGAACCTGAGGAAAAATCTTTCTGGGGGACAGAGGAGAATCTCAAGAGGAATTGCGGAGGGAGGTTCATGAGCATTTAGGGAATCCAGGAAACCTCAGGAGAAATCGGGAGGGGGTGGCTAGGGGATACAGAAGAATCTCAAGAGGATCAGGAAGGGGACCCCAGAGAATCTCAGGAGGAAGTGGTGGTAAACCTAGGAAAAGGAAAAGGTGGGAGGGGTTGGGTCTTGGAGAACCCTAAGAGGAATCAATGGGTGAATAGTACACAGGAGAAAATTAAGTAATGGAGGAAATGGGTGGGGAGACTGGTGGCAGGAAATCTAAGGAGGAATTTTGGGGTAGGGGGAAATCCAGGATAATCTCAAAGAATTCAAGGGGATCCATGAAAATCTCAGGAAAAATCAGGATAGAGGGAGGGAATCCTCAGGAGGAATCACGAAGGGGGGTGGATCCAGGAAACCTTTGAAAAAATCAGTAAGAATTGGAAAGCATGGCAGTGGGGTTGAGGATTCCATGAGAATCTTAGAAGGAACTAAAGGGAATCCAGGAGAATTTCAGGAGAGAGACATGGGGGAGAATGGTGGCTGGAAGGGGAGGTGGAAGAATCCAGGAGAATCTCGAGAAATTGAGGGGCAATCTATGGACATATCAGGAATAATCAGGATAGAGAAAGGAAAACCAGAAAAGTTTGAAAAGATTTGACAGGAGGGGTGGATCCAGGAGACCTCAGGAGGAATCAGGAAGTGGTGGGAAATATTGGGGATTCCAAGAGAATCTCAGGAGAAATTGGAAAGTGGGGGGGTGGGGGAATCTTGAATTAAAGAATTAAAGGGGGATCCAGGAGAATCTCAGGAGGAATCTGGGGGTAGAGGGTCCAGAAGGAGTTGGGGGCAGGGGTAATCAGGAGAACCCAGGAGGAACCAGGAGAGGGAAGGCGATCCAGGAGAATTTCAGGAAGGAGACACCAAACGAGACACACATTCAGTTGGGAAAAATTTGTCTCTTACGTGCCGCAAAGTTCCACCGACATCTGTTGAGCAGCTCTGGAGGCTGGACTCAGCATCTCCTGAATGGGAACGCCCACTTAGACCACATGTACCGGATCTGGGTACACCTGGGGGAGGGGAGAAATGAGGAGACCAGGGGTAGAGGAATGCAAGGCCACAACCACCAATGGTATCCTGTACAGTCCACCCACCACTCTGTCTGTTAAAGCGGAACTCCATCCAGAAAACAAACACTTCTATATACAAGGTACAGCCTTACCATCACAAAAACTCTCCTCCTTCTTCTTATCCCACAACATCTCTCTCCATGTGACCGAGGGACGCTACCGTGTAAAGCGAACGGCTGCCGCCAATATCTCCCTATGGTAAATGTCTCCCAATTATGTCGGACTTCCTTGAGTGGGCGGTTACAATCTGCACAGCATTCGGTGGTGACCATCCACAGGCACTGACTGACAGCTACACCATACGGACAGCGCTGTCTCTTCCCACCCACCAACATCACCACATGCCCAATGTTTCATGGGAAATGTAGTTCTTTTTGGCTGCAAAAGTGCAAAAACACTAAGTTTTGTGCAATCCCTGCAGACAAATTCCAGAGAAAAGCTCACATGTGGTGTAGGTGGGCCTTCTTCATAAATCCTTCCACTCTCCTAATATACTACTAATCAGATTCAGAGATTTAAAGGAGGTTTGTATCTGATTGGTGGCTGAGGTATTCATATATCAAAAAAAGAAAGAAAAGGGTTCCTAGACTAGATAGTGGAGGATAGAGCACTACACCCCCAAATCCATTGGAAGTTTTTGTCCAATTAAAATATAGCAAAAAATATGAATTTTGAATTTCTCTCACAAGAAAGAAGCTTCACAAATAAACATTTAACAGACATAGTTCTAACACGGAATTCCCAGAGCACTGTGGGTTATCTACAGACAGTGCACAGCAGAAGCTGCTTCCTTTCAGACTGTCACTCTGACTGAAAACTTCCTACAGAGCCTGAACAGAGTAGGTAGGGGGTGGAGTCACTGCTATAAGGAGAGGGTGAGGAGTCATTGCTCTGGAAGAGAAGGAGTCACTGCTCTGAAGTGGGAGGAGTCAGTGCTTTGGAGAAGGGGGAGGAGTCACAGTTCTGGAGGGGGAGGGGTTGTTGTTCTGATTCTCAAAAGTAAAAAAACCTTGTGAGTTCTCGCCCCAGACTCTGGATGGATTATACCCATTCAGGGCATCGTGATGTAAACATGATGATGACATACCTCGTCCACACTGTGAAAAACCCAGGATACTTTTGGCATCTGTGAGTGGGATCTCCGCAGTATAAACTTCCTGATTCTGTCCAATCACGTCTTGGAACTTCCTCTCAACTTCCTGCAGCTGCTGACCGCTCACCGGCCCCTAAAATATACAAACTGCGTGAGAGAATATAAAAAAGGGACAAATAATCTGTCAGCATAAAAACACCCAGAAAGGGGACATTCCCAGAGACCTCCTGGGAGGGACTTTCTGAGAACACAACAGAGAGATGTTATTCCCAGAGACCTCATGGGAGGTCTCTGGGAATTTTTTGGGGGGGGTTCTATGTAAACAGGTGCAAAAAAACAAATGTGGAACTCCTATTACCAACCAGGAAGGAGAGTCCACCAATCCTACCACTAACCAGGGAGGATAAAGAGTCCCCCAATCCCACCACTAACCAGGGAGTAGATGTCCACCAATCCCACCACTAACCAGGGAGTAGATGTCCACTAATCCTATCACTAACCAGGAAGGAAATTGAATCCACCAATCCTACCACTAACCAGGGAGGAGATGTCCACCAATCCCACCACTAACCAGTGAGGAGAAAGAGTCTACCAATCCCACCACTAACCAGTGAGGAGAAAGAGTCCCCCAATCCCACCACTAACCAGTGAGGAGAAAGAGTCCCCCAATCCCATCACTATCCAGGGAAGAGTCCACTCTGTAACGAGCCCCTTGCTCGCTCGGTTCCACTCTCCCGACACTTCTCTGCAACTATAGAATCAGACTGCAGATCGCAACATCTGATTGCTCGGTCATCCAATGCTCCGGGATTAGAACTACAGCTATGTGCCGTTCTAACCCAGTTGTGATAGCTCAGAACAAACACCAGGCAGGCTGTATGTAAGTTCAATCAGGAATCTATTTTATTGGAAAATACAGGCCCTTTTATACACTAAAAGTGGAGGTGCATACCCCCGGCTCATATTACTCTGAACATACACCTGTGACCAGAAACCTAATTAACATGGGCTAATTAACTAATCCCTTTAGACAGCCTAGATGACTCAGACATGACCTTTAGGCCAGACTGGCAGTCTTGTAGTTCAGAAAATCCAATCAACATTATCACAATAGCAGAGTTAATTAACACAAACAACAATGGGGATCTAATGACTCTTAGATCCCATACTAGAGACTTATTTACAATACACATTTTAGCAGACAACAGACAGGTAGCTGGAATTGATGACATTAGCATTTAACAGGAGTCCCAATGGTATGAATCAGTCACTATTCCAATATGGCAAATCCAAGGTCCCCAGAGTCTGTGTGTCCTGGGGGACTAGGACCCGAATCCACAGTAATACCGCCTCAAGGGTCCCCAGGCATACAGCTCACAAAGAGCACCGTTCCCTCAAATGCCAGGGCCCACGATCGATCAGCAAGAGGCTAGCATACAGTCCCCTCCAAAAGTCTCTCTCCCGGCTAGGTCTGTCATATTTCTCCCCTTTCGGCAGGAGACTAACACAGGAGGAGACCCCAGACGGGTTGACTCCAAAGTTATGTGATATAAAATAAATGATACACTATATAATCGCCCTCACCAATAGTGTGATCAAATAGCAGCGCTGAAAACCTAAAACATACCCCAATTCAAGAAAATTGTATATACAGTGATTGCTCAATGTGATAACTGAAAGTGATAAAATTATGTGTCCATAATAAAGAACTAAACAGTGTTACTAATAAACATGCAATCCATTTGTGTATAACAACAAAAAAAATCAAAAAAAATCAATAAAAAAGTCCAAACATAAATGGTGACATAGTGAAGTAGTAGTGACAATATCAAAATTATAATCTTCAATGATGATATCTTCCACCACACCGCTGTGAATGTGATTCCACTCCCCTTCAGCGAGCAAACTCACCAGCTTTTTTTGCCTTACACTCTCGTGTTTGGCTTGTAGGCTTTTCCCACACAGTGGGGGTAAAGTGATAACCTCCAAACAATCTCCGTATGGTAAACCGCAGTATATAAGCAAATGCTCTCTCCACATGAAAAAAAGGAAAAGCGAACCAATAGTGCAGTAACGCAACACACTTTAATAAAAGTAACACTCTCCTTCACCATAAAACTCACATTTTCCAATTTTCAATAACGCAAAACAGCACAGCAAAACTTGGTTGTCACCAACAGCACTTCAAACGGTAACCTGGACGTATGGTGGTCACGGCGGACCCAGGTGCTCGGTGAACGTAAACACTCTCACCCGTCCCTTGGAGCCCTCCGTAGCCACTTCCCCGCTCACTCGTATGGCGCCGCCTGTCACAGCGTCCTACGTCAAGCTTCCTCGATTGCCGTATAGCCACGCCCCCTTGTTGTTATACACAAATGGATTGCATGTTTATTAGTAACACTGTTTAGTTCTTTATTATGGACACATAATTTTATCACTTTCAGTTATCACATTGAGCAATCACTGTATATACAATTTTCTTGAATTGGGGTATGTTTTAGGTTTTCAGCGCTGCTATTTGATCACACTATTGGTGAGGGCGATTATATAGTGTATCATTTATTTTATATCACATGAGTTTTCAATTATAAGCAGCTGCTCAGAGGGAGGGGCTCATCCCATAAGCGCAGTGTTTGGCACACAGAAAGGGGCGTATTATCTGTGTACCATATCAGCAAGATATTTGAATACATTTTAAACGCTTGCAGCTATGGAGGTTTTCAATTTTCTCACCAACAGACAAATAAACCCAGATAACATCTTTTCAGCCAATCAAGAGATGGCTGAAATTGATGAAGACGTATCCGGCATGCTCAGAAGCTTGGAAAGTCTACTGGAGAAACAAATTAAAACGTGGTGGGATGTGTTTACTTTTACGCATTATCAAAAGGAAAAGTTAATTTTTAGGAGTCTTAGGTGGGATGTCCCACCGCAGGATGGTCTGGAGGACCAGTGTTTTATGACTGAATGGTTGGAATTTTTTAATAGAGTAGGGAGGGAGCTACAGGATCTGGTACTAACCAGGAAACAAGTGAAACTGGGGAAACTCAATGAACAAATCAGTGGGATTCGAAAGAAATTAGAACCTATGAGTGAATCTAGCCAGATAAAAGAGTTCAATACCAATATGAAGAAGAAACTTGAAAAGGTCGATCGAGACACACAAAAGAAAAAGGTCAGAAAATACAATAGGGATGTAGCTGATTTTAAAAACAATAAGATTTATGCATGGCAAACTCCTGTCTCTAGCACTAATGAGGCCCCGGTACAGGTAAAGGGAAACGCCAAACTAATGAATGGCTCTAAACTGGAACCTAATAAAAAAACTGGTAGTAAGAGGAGTGATGATAAACATCAACAAGGAGCACTGGGACAGAGCAATCTTTACCCCCCTACACAATATAGAGAGGAACAACAGAGGGATTATTATTACACTCCCAAACAGCCTCAACTAATAAGAGATGAACAGTACCCCAATTTTAATCAGAATGAGTGGAATGGTCCCCACATGGAGAATAGGAACTATGGAGGAGACCAATACAGACCACATTATGGGGGGAATCAACAATACTCACCATTTAAATATGGGGAGGGGAGAAGCCCCATTCCGCTCCACAATAGATATCTACCCTTGGATGGGGATTACCATGCACCCCAATACCATCAGCAAGGACCACCACCTTTTTTAGGGTGGCGAGGGAGGAGGGGGAGGGGAGGAGGAACACCGAGAGGAATGGAACACCCAAGGAACAACAGGGAGGGGAGGAGGGAGCTACAGCAATATGCAAACAAGGGAATGGGAACAGTCTCAAGAGGCGAAGGGGGTGCCGAGCAGGACGACGGCAACAACCCAAGAAAGAGAATGAGGGACAGGTAAACGTAGGCATTTACAATTTGAGCAAAATAACATTGAATGCTAAAGAGATGAATATTTTGAATTTGGGCCTTAAATGTGCCCCGAAGAAAGTTTTGAACAAATTCGAAGTATTCATCGATACCCACAAATATATCAGAACTCTGAACATTAAAAAATATTTTTTAAGTCACCCAGTAAGTTCTACGATTAAAGCGGGAACGCCTGGATACAAAATTGATAGTGGTTTGAAGAACAAATCCATCTTTAATCCCCAGAACTCCAATAACCATTATGTGGAGGTATTCAAGAACTTAGTCTTGAAGGATCTGGAGGCTATTAAAGTCAAAGAGGAAGTTAATCCAAAGTATATCAGGGAAGGCATCAGGTCGCTTGAAAAGAGAAAAGACATCATTGTGCGTCCAGCTGACAAGGGGGGAGGGGTTGTCATCTTAGATAAATCTTTTTATCATGAGCAACTGACAAGTATGCTGAGTGATCGGTCCACGTATGAGAGACTGACTTGTGACCCTACAGTCAAATATAGGGAACAACTCAACTCACTCATTGAATGGGGATATGCCATTAATGCCCTGAACCTTAAAGAAAAAAGGTATCTGCTCCCCAGTGCCTGTAGGATTCCTATAATATACACACTCCCCAAAATCCACAAGGATGTCAAAACACCTCCAGCCCGCCCGATAGTCAACGGGATAGGATCAGTTACAGCCAGGCTGGGGGAATACCTTGACAGGTTTCTCCAACCTAGTGTGAAAACTACTAGGGCCTACCTGAGAGACACCACAGACTTGCTACAGAAGTTGGGGGAGATACGCTTGGACCCAAATATTGAAACATTTCTGGTGACAGCAGACGTGTCCTCATTATATACGATCATTTCACATGAGGACGCGTCTTTATCACTAAATTGGGCTCTGAGCAAGAGGGAGGACATACCCGACATGCAGAAGAGATTTGTGGGTCAGGCCCTTAACTTCTGCATGTCGCACAATTATTTTTGGTGGAATGGACACTTTTTCTCCCAGAGGGTTGGCGTGGCTATGGGAGCTAAATTTGCCCCTAGCCTCGCCAACCTCTTCATGGCTGAATGGGAGGACAGGTGCATTTTCAGTAGACCTCCCCCCCAGCTGAAGTTCTACAGGCGTTTCATAGACGATCTCCTACTGATCTGGGAGGGTTCCAAGAATTCTGTTGAGGAGTTTCTTAGGTATCTTAATACTAATAACAACAACATTAAACTGGAGGCTCAAGTCAGTAACACATGCATCAATTTTTTGGATGTCACGATCCAAAGAAAGGATGAAGCTCTAACAACCTGTGTGTACTTTAAACCGACGGACCGGAACAGTTTTTTGTCCATCAGGAGTGGACATCACCCTGTATGGATAAAAAACATTCCGAAGGGACAACTAATGAGAGTCCGTCGAAACTGCACAGAACAAGAGAAATATTATTCCCAGGCAAATGTGCTTAAGGAGAGGTTCCTTCAGAGGGGCTACACAGAGAAATCTGTAGATGAGGTTATAGAGCAGATAGCGGTTCTACCAAGGGAAGAAATGCTGAAAAGTAAAGATAGAACTAAATCTAATGAGAAACAACAGTGGGGATTTATATCCAATTACCATAATCAATATAGAGATATTGAGAGGATTTTTAAAAAATACTGGTATATTCTCCGAAGGGATCGTCACCTGGGAGAATTGCTACCTGAAACCCCTAAATTCATTTACAGGAGGGCCCCCAACTTTGGGGATAGGGTAGTGAAAAAAATCCTCGACCCACCAGGCCGGCCATCTATCAAAATAAACCTCAATGGCTTCTACCCATGTAACAAATGCGTGTGCTGCAAAACAGTGAGGATTAGAAACAGAAACATGAAGAGCATCACTAATCAAGCGAATGAAACATTTGAAATTAAAGAATTTATAACGTGCAATTCATCATACGTAGTGTATTTAATGTGGTGCCCATGTGGATTACACTATGTAGGACGCACGAAAAGACTATTGAGAACTCGCATCTCTGAACATCTGACCAATATCAGAAATGGTTACAAGTACCACAGCGTATCCCTTCATTTTAGGGAGAAACACAACCAAGACCCGAGTCTACTTCAATTTTGTGGAATAGACATAGTGTATCCATCGTGGAGGGGCTCCAACAGAATAAGGGATTTATCCCAACGTGAAACGCGATGGATATACTTATTCAAATGTCTTTTTCCCGGGGGTTTAAATATAGAATTGGACCTCAACTGTTTCATCAACGACTTTTAAGTTGTTGGGGGTCCAAAGCTATATGATACCCACTCCCAGAAATCAGGATAGGTGGAATATCTATAACACCAACGCAACGGAGAAACCACCTATTGGGAGATAAACCAGCAGGGAAAATTATAGGAATCAGAAAATGTCTGCAAACTGCCTGATTTGTATACAGGTAGGAATTGACGTGCAAAATAGAAAATGAAAATCATGGGAATAACAGGAAAGACCCATGTGGGGTATGTGTTTAGTTTGGATTTAAAATAATCAAGTATAAAGTTCCAACCATTCAAAAAGTTATTAAGTTTATAATTATAATTTTTATAATTTTTATTAATTTTATATGATAAGGGAAAATGTTTTTATATATAGAATTTTATAAAGACAGCAATGTCTCTATTACCAATTTATAGCTATTACTACACATAGAAAACGCACCAATATTCGGTAATATGGGTGGCACGCGCCCCTCGTGGATGGTGTGTGGGATCAACAACCAGAGAGTGGGCAATTGCTAGTATAATGTTGTAGTAATTTCTAGCTATTTCTCTGAATTTCGATGTCCCTCAATTATGTTTAAAAGCAATGTTCACGTATGGTATGAACGGGGACACAGGGAGCACGCAAGCGCAGTATCATTGACATTGCGCGTCATGCGGGGGGAGGATATATAAGAAAGATTGCCAGTCCGTCTAGCCAATCCCATGAATAAGTCCGGTGTGACGAAACATGTCAAAAAAAAAAAAGGGGCGTGGCTATACGGCAATCGAGGAAGCTTGACGTAGGACGCTGTGACAGGCGGCGCCATACGAGTGAGCGGGGAAGTGGCTACGGAGGGCTCCAAGGGACGGGTGAGAGTGTTTACGTTCACCGAGCACCTGGGTCCGCCGTGACCACCATACGTCCAGGTTACCGTTTGAAGTGCTGTTGGTGACAACCAAGTTTTGCTGTGCTGTTTTGCGTTATTGAAAATTGGAAAATGTGAGTTTTATGGTGAAGGAGAGTGTTACTTTTATTAAAGTGTGTTGCGTTACTGCACTATTGGTTCGCTTTTCCTTTTTTTCATGTGGAGAGAGCATTTGCTTATATACTGCGGTTTACCATACGGAGATTGTTTGGAGGTTATCACTTTACCCCCACTGTGTGGGAAAAGCCTACAAGCCAAACACGAGAGTGTAAGGCAAAAAAAGCTGGTGAGTTTGCTCGCTGAAGGGGAGTGGAATCACATTCACAGCGGTGTGGTGGAAGATATCATCATTGAAGATTATAATTTTGATATTGTCACTACTACTTCACTATGTCACCATTTATGTTTGGACTTTTTTATTGATTTTTTTTGATTTTTTTTTGTTGTTATACACAAATGGATTGCATGTTTATTAGTAACACTGTTTAGTTCTTTATTATGGACACATAATTTTATCACTTTCAGTTATCACATTGAGCAATCACTGTATATACAATTTTCTTGAATTGGGGTATGTTTTAGGTTTTCAGCGCTGCTATTTGATCACACTATTGGTGAGGGCGATTATATAGTGTATCATTTATTTTATATCACATGAGTTTTCAATTATAAGCAGCTGCTCAGAGGGAGGGGCTCATCCCATAAGCGCAGTGTTTGGCACACAGAAAGGGGCGTATTATCTGTGTACCATATCAGCAAGATATTTGACTCCAAAGTTAGTCAGTAGTTCCAGTCCTCTAATGCCTGTACCCACACAGTACCCCAAACAAATTGTTCCAAACAAAGCATTACTCACCCAGCCAACCTCTGCCTCTCTCAGAGAACATATCTGCCGCTGGGGAGAGGCCTGGACTGGCCCTTCTCCCTGGAGTCCTTTCTGCCGCTGGAGAGAAGGGTGTCTGGGTTCACTCCGTCATGCTGTTGGGGATCTGGGCCGACTGCCCAGCATCCCTGGGGTATACAGGTGGAGACTAAAGTCCCATCCACCTTCACAGGAAATCCATCCTCTGTTAGTTGAGGGCAGAGTCCAGCAGTAATTAGCCTTTAAAATGAGCACTTTTGATTTTGAACGTTCGAATCCCATAGACTTCAATGGGGTTTTAACGTTCGTGCAAAGTTTTGGTCTGTTCTCAAGTTCTGGTGAGAACCGAACCGGGGGGTATTCGGCTCATCCCTAGTGAGGTGGAGTCTTCTCAGATAGAGGGGATGGTATTGAGTGAGGTGAAGTGTGGTTGGGTTTCCTCAGGTGTAGGGGATTAGATTGGGTGAGGTGTGATCTCAGGTGGAGGCAAAAGTATATGCTGCCCCCCCAAATGAGCTCAGGTGTTCCCAGTGCTAATCCACCATCATACAAAGACATTGTAGACAGTTTTGCTCCTCCAATCTTGTTGTTGGTGAAGACCCTTTTCTATTCCACCATGATGGTCCACCTTTACACAATGTCAGTACACAGCCAAACTTTATCCCAAAATTAATCTTTTATTATTATAAAAATACACAGAGAAAAGGCAACCCTTCCCCTGGACACTTCCACAAAACTAAGGCATACTGGGAGTAGGAGGGGCTATACTGGTCCCACAGTTTTTGTTTTCCAGTGTCCCATTCTTCCTGTAGGTGGCAGTATAACCCGACAGTCTCTGAATTCCTGGGCCCCTCAAAGAAGAAGAAATAAATAGATTTTGTTTTCCTTGACAGAGAGAATCCAATGGTAACACATGGAAGGGTCATCAGAACAGCTGGGGCCCCCGGAGTGATACAGCACACCAGCCAGGGGCCCACCTAGAGCCAATGATTCCACCTGCTGCTAATAGGTCACTGAAAGAGGACCTGTCACAAAGGGGAATCTATGGTGTCAGCTGGATCAATATTACCCAGATGGGTTCCTATCAAATCACTGGGATCTAGTCATTGGTGGACAGGATAGGTGCAGATCCAGACCCTCTTATTGCACTCCACCTATGGACTGGTCCTTTTATCTTCTCTATTCCTCAGCAATGCCACTGACTGTCCTTGTTATACATAAAGAAAATATGTATCTGCATAGGAAATACAGCCATTGAAATATGGAACAGCAAAGCATATTAATAATGTGAAAGTCAAACCCAACAACAGTAATGCAAATCTGAAGTTTGATCCCATTGGAGGGCCCAGAGTGGAAGACTAGCCTCCATCTTTGTCCATCCACAATGCATTGTGAGATGTGATGACACCGTGTGTGGCTCCTTGTGTACTGCTTGGCTGGATATGAATTGGGCCCCCAATATAGCGGCACCACATCCAGATGACATGTTCAGGGACATGACTCCTCCCTATAACCCCATCTGCAGTGTCCTGATATACACATATGTTCTCCTGTGTAATGTCCATATCTGTCACCTGACCTCTATGTCCACCATCAACCTCTCAGATTTCATGTAGTTCCACCAATTGGACACTAGGGGGGTCAGTTCTCTCCCACTCACCGCATGTTATGTCCGGTGTCACTGAGTTTTGCCTGCGGAACCCCGTCCAGGTTCTCACAGCTTCCATTTCCATTGGCGGAACCCCTCGAACCACCAGCCTTACCACCCATCGCCGAGCAGACTGACACCACCCAATCCAGGGCGGACAGAACAGTGGAGGGGCCCTGAGTGGGAGGAGAGAAGAGATCACATGAGCAGAATTCCTGAATACACATGGATCAGACATGAAATAAAAGCCTCTCACCCCCTTACCTTGGGCACCTGACATGCACACAGCACCTTCCTGGAGCTCTGCCTGCTGAACAGCATCACCGCCAAGCCCAGGCAATGCTCACACAGCAGGTAGACTGTCTTCATCAGGACCTGCAGTGGGGGCACCACACACCACCATTACTAATGGGAGAAGACAATATGGGAGGTTCTCTAACCTCTGATGACTTCACTCCCACACCTTTCACTGACATTCTATTGTCCTTCCATGCTCTTCCACCTCACTGTTTATCATCAGGCGACTCTCCTGAGACTGGATGGGAGCAACAATCAGCCTGATCATAGGGAGTGTGCCTGAGGAGCACAGAGGAAGAGATCCAGGGAGACGAAAGGAGGGAAAATTCAAGGAAGGCGAAGGGGGGTCCAGTGAGGAGGAGGGAGAGTTCCAGGTAAGCAGAGGGGGAGTTCCAGAGAGGTGGAGGGAGGAGGAGTTCCAGGGAGGGGAAGTTCCAGGGAGGTGGAGAAAGGAGAAGTTCCAGGGAAAAGGACGAGATTCTCTATATCAGGAGAGGAAATGGCGATATCTCACCGGAAGAGACTCCTCCTCCACACAGTCCACGATGATGGGACGTTGGCCATGCCTCTACAGCAGACTTGGGACTCTCTCTGCAGCCTGGGGGAGGGGGAAAGGAGCATTAGAATCTGATTGGTGGCAGGAGATCTCCCAGAACTCTATTCCAGCAGATCCTTTACCTGGGATGATTCCATCCAATGAAGAGCTGTGAAGTCATCCGGCCACACAGTATAAAATATATTATCCCCTGTCCCTATCCCCATGTGTAAGATAGCCCTGCCCCTCCTTTACCTTTCTCCCTATCGCCTTCTGCACTGCTGTGTTGGTCGATCGTTGCAAAGCCTTGAGAGGTGCATGTAGTTCCTTCCTCTGCTACTGGGGCATGGAGGCGCTGTCCACACTCTGCAATGTAAAGGAACAATGACACGGTTATGGCGGCTTTGTTGGAGCTTCCAGTGATAGATTGTCTTCCTCGATCACACATCTCCCCACTAATGTGAAATGTATTTTTATTTTGGTATTCATGGTTTTTTTCCCCCCATCGGTACCCCTTCTTTTTAGTCTAAGTCATGTGACCACTTTTCTCCCCCCTGTTGTGGGATATAGCATCACCCGTTTCCTAACGCCCCCTGGTGTGAATCCTGATATTCCAATCTTCACTCACATCCGTCACAAGTCTGACCTCCTTGGACAACCTCCGAGCATCATTCAGGGAAGGGGTCACCATCTTCATCCGCTCAACAATGGAATCCACTTCCCTGCTTAGAACCTATCCCGTCTCCCATGCCTGGAGAGAAGATCAGAGAATGAAGGTGACCCTGGGAGGTCTTATATTTTATTGTACAGGATCAAAATAACAGTAAATTTCACAGATTTTTAAATCTTAATCATCATCAATAATTAAAATAATTATAATTAAAAATTGTATCATGCAGATTAGATGGATGTGTGCTGGACGTGGCTTCAGATATCTGACCTCTCTGGCTTCTTCTCCAGTAACGGCGATAAGGCGGACAATCCCTCTCAGCAGAGGTTTCTCAGAGATGATCACCAAATCCTAAATGGCTCCCGTCTTCTGAAGGTGTCTGCATATAAACAGAAAATTTCAGGAGAAATCGGGGGATCCAGGAGAATCTCAATATGAATCCAGAGGTGGGGGGGTCCAAGAATTTTTTTTAGAAGAAGCCAGAGGTTTGGGTGTCTCAGGAGGAATCAGAGGAAATCCAGGAAATTTCTTGAGGAGTTGTGGGGTGGTTCATGAGAACTGGAGGAATCCGAAGAATTGGGGGGTGGGTGCAATGAGAATTAGGGTAATCCAGGAAACCTCAGGAGGAATTGGGGAGAAGGGGGGTTGCAGTTGGCTGTAGGGTAGGGGATCCAGGAGAATCTCAGGAGGAATCAGGGTTGGGGGGCCAGAAATTGGGAAGGGAATACAGATGACTCACAGAAGGTATTGGGGGGGCCCAGGAAACCTGAGGAGGAACCTGTCTAGGGGGGTGAACAGAGGAATCCCAGGGGGATAATCATGAAAATTAGGGGAATCCAGGAAACCTCAGGAGAAATTGAAGGGGTTGGGTATAGTTGTAGAATAGGGGATACTGAAGAATCTCAGGAAAAGTTAGGTAGGTCATAAGCATTTGGGGAACCCAGGAAACCTGAGGTGGAACATGTCTGGGGGTGATACAGAGGAATCCGGGGAGGGTATCAAGAGAATTGAGGCAACATCAGGAGAAATCAGGGGGGTTGGAGAGTGGCTCTGGGGTAGGGAATACTGAAGAATCTCAGAAGGAATAAGGAGGGGGGACACAGGGAACCTGAGGAAAAATCTTTCTGGGGGACAGAGGAGAATCTCAAGAGGAATTGCGGAGGGAGGTTCATGAGCATTTAGGGAATCCAGGAAACCTCAGGAGAAATCGGGAGGGGGTGGCTAGGGGATACAGAAGAATCTCAAGAGGATCAGGAAGGGGACCCCAGAGAATCTCAGGAGGAAGTGGTGGTAAACCTAGGAAAAGGAAAAGGTGGGAGGGGTTGGGTCTTGGAGAACCCTAAGAGGAATCAATGGGTGAATAGTACACAGGAGAAAATTAAGTAATGGAGGAAATGGGTGGGGAGACTGGTGGCAGGAAATCTAAGGAGGAATTTTGGGGTAGGGGGAAATCCAGGATAATCTCAAAGAATTCAAGGGGATCCATGAAAATCTCAGGAAAAATCAGGATAGAGGGAGGGAATCCTCAGGAGGAATCACGAAGGGGGGTGGATCCAGGAAACCTTTGAAAAAATCAGTAAGAATTGGAAAGCATGGCAGTGGGGTTGAGGATTCCATGAGAATCTTAGAAGGAACTAAAGGGAATCCAGGAGAATTTCAGGAGAGAGACATGGGGGAGAATGGTGGCTGGAAGGGGAGGTGGAAGAATCCAGGAGAATCTCGAGAAATTGAGGGGCAATCTATGGACATATCAGGAATAATCAGGATAGAGAAAGGAAAACCAGAAAAGTTTGAAAAGATTTGACAGGAGGGGTGGATCCAGGAGACCTCAGGAGGAATCAGGAAGTGGTGGGAAATATTGGGGATTCCAAGAGAATCTCAGGAGAAATTGGAAAGTGGGGGGGTGGGGGAATCTTGAATTAAAGAATTAAAGGGGGATCCAGGAGAATCTCAGGAGGAATCTGGGGGTAGAGGGTCCAGAAGGAGTTGGGGGCAGGGGTAATCAGGAGAACCCAGGAGGAACCAGGAGAGGGAAGGCGATCCAGGAGAATTTCAGGAAGGAGACACCAAACGAGACACACATTCAGTTGGGAAAAATTTGTCTCTTACGTGCCGCAAAGTTCCACCGACATCTGTTGAGCAGCTCTGGAGGCTGGACTCAGCATCTCCTGAATGGGAACGCCCACTTAGACCACATGTACCGGATCTGGGTACACCTGGGGGAGGGGAGAAATGAGGAGACCAGGGGTAGAGGAATGCAAGGCCACAACCACCAATGGTATCCTGTACAGTCCACCCACCACTCTGTCTGTTAAAGCGGAACTCCATCCAGAAAACAAACACTTCTATATACAAGGTACAGCCTTACCATCACAAAAACTCTCCTCCTTCTTCTTATCCCACAACATCTCTCTCCATGTGACCGAGGGACGCTACCGTGTAAAGCGAACGGCTGCCGCCAATATCTCCCTATGGTAAATGTCTCCCAATTATGTCGGACTTCCTTGAGTGGGCGGTTACAATCTGCACAGCATTCGGTGGTGACCATCCACAGGCACTGACTGACAGCTACACCATACGGACAGCGCTGTCTCTTCCCACCCACCAACATCACCACATGCCCAATGTTTCATGGGAAATGTAGTTCTTTTTGGCTGCAAAAGTGCAAAAACACTAAGTTTTGTGCAATCCCTGCAGACAAATTCCAGAGAAAAGCTCACATGTGGTGTAGGTGGGCCTTCTTCATAAATCCTTCCACTCTCCTAATATACTACTAATCAGATTCAGAGATTTAAAGGAGGTTTGTATCTGATTGGTGGCTGAGGTATTCATATATCAAAAAAAGAAAGAAAAGGGTTCCTAGACTAGATAGTGGAGGATAGAGCACTACACCCCCAAATCCATTGGAAGTTTTTGTCCAATTAAAATATAGCAAAAAATATGAATTTTGAATTTCTCTCACAAGAAAGAAGCTTCACAAATAAACATTTAACAGACATAGTTCTAACACGGAATTCCCAGAGCACTGTGGGTTATCTACAGACAGTGCACAGCAGAAGCTGCTTCCTTTCAGACTGTCACTCTGACTGAAAACTTCCTACAGAGCCTGAACAGAGTAGGTAGGGGGTGGAGTCACTGCTATAAGGAGAGGGTGAGGAGTCATTGCTCTGGAAGAGAAGGAGTCACTGCTCTGAAGTGGGAGGAGTCAGTGCTTTGGAGAAGGGGGAGGAGTCACAGTTCTGGAGGGGGAGGGGTTGTTGTTCTGATTCTCAAAAGTAAAAAAACCTTGTGAGTTCTCGCCCCAGACTCTGGATGGATTATACCCATTCAGGGCATCGTGATGTAAACATGATGATGACATACCTCGTCCACACTGTGAAAAACCCAGGATACTTTTGGCATCTGTGAGTGGGATCTCCGCAGTATAAACTTCCTGATTCTGTCCAATCACGTCTTGGAACTTCCTCTCAACTTCCTGCAGCTGCTGACCGCTCACCGGCCCCTAAAATATACAAACTGCGTGAGAGAATATAAAAAAGGGACAAATAATCTGTCAGCATAAAAACACCCAGAAAGGGGACATTCCCAGAGACCTCCTGGGAGGGACTTTCTGAGAACACAACAGAGAGATGTTATTCCCAGAGACCTCATGGGAGGTCTCTGGGAATTTTTTGGGGGGGGTTCTATGTAAACAGGTGCAAAAAAACAAATGTGGAACTCCTATTACCAACCAGGAAGGAGAGTCCACCAATCCTACCACTAACCAGGGAGGATAAAGAGTCCCCCAATCCCACCACTAACCAGGGAGTAGATGTCCACCAATCCCACCACTAACCAGGGAGTAGATGTCCACTAATCCTATCACTAACCAGGAAGGAAATTGAATCCACCAATCCTACCACTAACCAGGGAGGAGATGTCCACCAATCCCACCACTAACCAGTGAGGAGAAAGAGTCTACCAATCCCACCACTAACCAGTGAGGAGAAAGAGTCCCCCAATCCCACCACTAACCAGTGAGGAGAAAGAGTCCCCCAATCCCATCACTATCCAGGGAAGAGTCCACTCTGTAACGAGCCCCTTGCTCGCTCGGTTCCACTCTCCCGACACTTCTCTGCAACTATAGAATCAGACTGCAGATCGCAACATCTGATTGCTCGGTCATCCAATGCTCCGGGATTAGAACTACAGCTATGTGCCGTTCTAACCCAGTTGTGATAGCTCAGAACAAACACCAGGCAGGCTGTATGTAAGTTCAATCAGGAATCTATTTTATTGGAAAATACAGGCCCTTTTATACACTAAAAGTGGAGGTGCATACCCCCGGCTCATATTACTCTGAACATACACCTGTGACCAGAAACCTAATTAACATGGGCTAATTAACTAATCCCTTTAGACAGCCTAGATGACTCAGACATGACCTTTAGGCCAGACTGGCAGTCTTGTAGTTCAGAAAATCCAATCAACATTATCACAATAGCAGAGTTAATTAACACAAACAACAATGGGGATCTAATGACTCTTAGATCCCATACTAGAGACTTATTTACAATACACATTTTAGCAGACAACAGACAGGTAGCTGGAATTGATGACATTAGCATTTAACAGTAGGAGTCCCAATGGTATGAATCAGTCACTATTCCAATATGGCAAATCCAAGGTCCCCAGAGTCTGTGTGTCCTGGGGGACTAGGACCCGAATCCACAGTAATACCGCCTCAAGGGTCCCCAGGCATACAGCTCACAAAGAGCACCGTTCCCTCAAATGCCAGGGCCCACGATCGATCAGCAAGAGGCTAGCATACAGTCCCCTCCAAAAGTCTCTCTCCCGGCTAGGTCTGTCATATTTCTCCCCTTTCGGCAGGAGACTAACACAGGAGGAGACCCCAGACGGGTTGACTCCAAAGTTAGTCAGTAGTTCCAGTCCTCTAATGCCTGTACCCACACAGTACCCCAAACAAATTGTTCCAAACAAAGCATTACTCACCCAGCCAACCTCTGCCTCTCTCAGAGAACATATCTGCCGCTGGGGAGAGGCCTGGACTGGCCCTTCTCCCTGGAGTCCTTTCTGCCGCTGGAGAGAAGGGTGTCTGGGTTCACTCCGTCATGCTGTTGGGGATCTGGGCTGACTGCCCAGCATCCCTGGGGTATACAGGTGGAGACTAAAGTCCCATCCACCTTCACAGGAAATCCATCCTCTGTTAGTTGAGGGCAGAGTCCAGCAGTACTGGGCCCTGTTGCCAGCCCTTCTGCTGGAAACCCCACACCATCTGCTCTGGCTAACTGTTGGGGAGGGACGACGAACACCTCCTCTCCCTTCTCCCCCTGTATCCTGATCTGCTGCTGGGAAGTGACCACCTCCTTCTCACCCTGAGCCTCCGGAACCGCCGCAGGTGTAGGGCAGAGATCTTGGACCCTCTGTCCCGTTGCCAGTGCTTCAGCTGGGGAAGTTCCTTGTAACTTCACAGATACTTCTGTTGGTGCTGGGCAGAGCACAGTGAAGATTGGCCCTAATAACAGCTCTTCTTCCGCTGGAGGCTCACCAGGTTGTTCTTCCTCAGCAGAAAGTCTATCAAATCCCCTGTGTCTGCAACTGGTGTATGGGGATAAAGGTTCACCATCTCCTCTCCGTGGAACCCAGAAGATGCTATCAGTGCTGGGCAGAGCACAGTAAAGTTTGGCCCTAATAACAGCTATTCTTCTGCTGGAGGCTCACCAGGTTGTTCTTCCTCAGCAGAAAAGTCTATCAAATCCCCTGTCTCTGCAACTGGTGTCTGGGAATAAAGGTTCACCATCTCCTCTCCGTGGAACCCAGAAGATGCTATCAGTGCTGGGCAGAGGTTAGCAGAGCTCTGCCCTGTTGTCAGCACTTCAGGTTTGGGGACGGCAATCTTCAGATTTTCAACTGCTGATTCTCTGGCATTCTGCTGGACAGGCACATTCCTCCATCCAAGATCATCCAATGCAGAAACAGGTTCATCAAGGTCAGTCAGCACTTGCTGCATCTGCCATAAGACCTCCGCCTCCATAGCTGCGGGGGCAGGTTGGCAAAGCACACTGTTACTCTGCCACATTGTCAACTCTTCAGCCAGGATTTCAAAGTTGTCAACTGGTATTTCCTGATAGTCCCAGCAAAGGGAGCCCCACCCTGCTGCTGAGCAGAGTCTAACAGCTGTCTGTAGGCAATCTTAAGCTCCCATTCCTGAACGGCCAGAAACTCCAAATCTTTCTGTGCCCAGTGCACTTCTGAGACATTCAGTCTTCACTCTCTGTGCTCCATTATTTCCTCCAAACGCCACTCCCGATCACTCCCAAAGTCAGGGTCCCTGAACAGCCTCCAGTATAACAATCCCAGGCCATCGTAGTCAAAGCCTTCCGTGGGGCTGTCATCCGCTGTCCACAGGCACACTTGGGCTACATACCACTGGAGGGCTCTGTAGCTCTCGTCCAACCGCATTTCTGCCCGGATCAGCCTGCTTAATTTGGCTGTCCACTCCTGGTTCGGCTGTTCCCCCAAAAACAGCTTACATGGATGGAGGGGAGAACTTTTCCCTGGTTTCGATGCTCACAGGCTAGCGCTTCCTTCCAGAGTTCGCAGCGGATAGAATCAAACCATCCTACCAGGACCTGCTCTGATACTGGTCCTCTGTGCTGTATCTGCTTCTCTCGCAACCTCCTTCTGAATTCCTCATCCATGGTGGCTGGTATCTCTCCTCTCCTGCTATCTGGACCTTGGATCCAGGTGACGGTTTGGATGTGTTCACGGCAAGGAAGCACGATCCCACCATTCCCTCCACGGCTCTCAAGTAAGTCTTTCAGCGTGGCTCTCCTGCAGGCTGATTTGGAGTGTCCCAGTAACTGGAGAGTAGGGATGAGCTTCGTGTTCGAGTCGAACCCATGTTCAATTCGAACATCGTCTGTTCGCCCGTACGCCGAATTGCGAACGATATGGGCCGTTCGCGCCAAATTCGTGTGGCGCCTCACGGCCCATAATTCACTGCGGCATCGCAGTGCATTGCTGGCTGATGATTGGCCAAGCATGCACTATGACCCGCATGCTTGGCCAATTACAGCGCCGTCTGAACAGAGAGCCGTAATTGGCCAAAGCCAAGGAGGCTTTGGCCAATTATGGCTCAGGGGATTTAGTACACGCCCCACACTATATAAGGCCGCCTACACGGCGGCCCTGTGTAGTGTGTGTTCCGGCGTTCATTGAGAGAGAGAGACAGACAGACAGTGACATTTGATTTGAGTTAGATAGATTAGGCAGAACAGTCAGTCAGTTTAGCTGCACTTACAGTGTATTGTGTATATATATGCATCCCAGGTGTTGCATATATATATATATACACACTGTATTCAGTTTAGCTAGATCCGTTCCTGTTATCTTCCTACTGACAGGCAGGCTTGTCTTGTTACAGCATTTACAGCTACCTGAAGAAAATTGCTGGTGTTCTTTTGATCCTATTAGTACCACAGTCAGGCAGCTAGACTATTTACAGTTAGTGCAGTGCGTCCTGCTCACAGTGTTCAGCTAAAACTACAAGTTAGTGCTGTGCGTCCTGCTCACAGTGTTCAGCTAAAAATACAAGTTAGTGCTGTGCGTCCTGCTCACAGTGTTCAGCTAAACCTACAAGTTGGTGTAGTGAGACCTCTGCACAGTGTTCATCTAAAGCTACAAGTTAATGCAGTGCGTCCTGCTCACAGTGTTCAGCTAAAACTACAAGTTAGTGCTGTGCGTCCTGCTCACAGTGTTCAGCTAAAAATACAAGTTAGTGCTGTGCGTCCTGCTCACAGTGTTCAGCTAAACCTACAAGTGGGTGTAGTGAGACCTCTGCACAGTGTTCATCTAAAGCTACAAGTTAGTGTAGTGCGTCCTGCTCACAGTGTTCAGCTAAAACTACAAGTTGGTGTAGTAAGACCTCTGCACAGTGTTCATCTAAAGCTAAAAGTTAGTGCAGTGTGTCCTGCTAACAGTGTTCAGCTAAAACTACAAGTTAGTGCTGTGCGTCCTGCTCACAGTGTTCAGCTAAAAATACAAGTTAGTGCTGTGCGTCCTGCTCACAGTGTTCAGCTAAACCTACAAGTTGGTGTAGTGAGACCTCTGCACAGTGTTCATCTAAAGCTACAAGTTAGTGCAGTGCGTCCTGCTCACAGTGTTCAGCTAAAACTACAAGTTAGTGCTGTGCGTCCTGCTCACAGTGTTCAGCTAAAACTACAAGTTAGTGTGGTCCGTCCACCTCACAGTGTTCAGCTAAACCTACAAGTTAGTTTTTTGCAAGCTCTGCACAGTGTTCAGCTAAAGCTACCTGTAGAAGGTTGGTGGTGTTCTCATACTACAGGCAGGCAGTTGATTTTGCTAGCTGCAGTATCAGTACATATACACATATATATATATATCCCAGCTTAGTGCAGCTACAGGCCATTAGTATGTCTGGAAGGCCAAGAAGGAGAGGCAGACAGTCACAAGCCAATAAGAGAGGGCAAGCAGGCTCTGTGTCTAGTGCTGGTCGTGGAGACGGTGCATCCTCATCAGCACGTGGCCGTGGGACACGCTTGGCCTTTTTTTCGGCAGCTGGCCGTGTTGAGCCGCAACATGCGGAAGACTTGGTCGAGTGGATGACCAAGCCGTCCTCATCCTCCTCATCCTCTCTCACCCATGCCCAGGGTACTTTGTCTGGCAAAGCAGCGGCCTCTTCCCTCGGCCCAATGTCATCAGTGACTCCTTCCCTAGCCCCACCATGTCCTCCTGAGGAGTCCCTCGAACTGTTTGACCACAGTGTTGGGTACATGCTCCAGGAGGATGCCCAGCGTTTGGAAGGCTCTGATGATGATACTGAGCTTGATGAAGGCAGTAACATGAGCACGGACAGAGGGGGTGCCCAAGAAGGACAGTAATCTGGCAGTCATGCTCGCCCTGCTGCAGCATACTGCCAGGTTTGCTCCAGTAATGAGGAGGGAGGGGATGATGAGGTCACTGACTCAATGTGGATGCCTGACAGGAGAGAGGAGGAGGAGAAGGAGGAGGCAACACATCACCAACGAGGCAGGATGCCCACCAGGGGTCAGCCTAAGGGCAGCACATTGACTGCATCACACCCCAAAGCTCCACATGTGCAGGGCGCTGCAGTCTCTGCGCGTTATTCAAAAAGTTCTTTGGTGTGGGCCTTTTTTGAGACGAGTGCATCAGATCGCACCGCTGCTATTTGCAACATATGTCTCAAGCGTATCTCGCGTGGCCAAAACATCTCCCGCTTGGGTACCACATGCTTGACCAGACATACGTTGACCTGCCATGCAGTTCGTTGGCAAGCGTATCTAAAAGACCCACGCCAAAGAACAAAGAGGACCTTTCCTTGCTCCTCATCAGCTGAGATCTCCAACCCCACTATACCTTCAGTCCTCTCTGAGACCTGCACTGAGAGGAATGAAGGTGTAGAATTAGGTGTGTCACAGCCAAGTACTTGTGGGCAATCTGCTTTTGGTACACTGACGTCAGATTGTACCAGGCAAATTTCCCTGCCCCAGCTGCTGCACCGCCGAAAGAAGTTTGCTCCCAGCCATCCACATGCCCAGCGGTTGAATGCTAGCTTGGCAAAATTGCTAGCACTTCAACTGCTGCCTTTTCAGTTGGTAGACTCTGCCCCCTTCCGTGAGTTTGTGGAATGTGCGGTTCCTCAGTGGCAGGTACCCAAACGCCACTTTTTCTCACGGAAGGCGATTCCGGCTCTCTTCCGGCATGTGGAAGGCAATGTCCATGCCTCGCTGGACAGGGCGGTCAGCGGTAAGGTGCATATTACCGCTGACTCATGGTCCAGCAGGCATGGACAGGGACGTTACCTAAGTTTCACGGTGCATTGGGTGACTCTGCTGGCAGCTGGGAAGGATGCAGGACAAGGTGCAGTAGTGTTGGAGGTTGTTCCGCCACCACGCCTCCAAAATGCTAATGATTGTGACACACCTCTCTCCTCCACCCCCTCCTCTTCTTCTTCCTCCATGGCCTCTTCCTGTGCTTTGTCCTCGGAACCAGTGGTACTCCGTAGCCGTTCAAGGGGCTACGCAAGTACGCAGGCCAAAAGATGCCATGCGGTGCTTGAGCTGGTGTGCTTGGGGGACAGGAGCCACACTGGGGCAGAGGTTCTGTCAGCTCTGCAGGGGCAGGTTCAGAGGTGGTTGATGCCACGCCAACTTAAGGCAGGAATGGTGGTTTGCGACAATGGCACCAACCTCCTCTCTGCCCTCCGACAGGGACAAATGACCCATGTGCCCTGTTTGGCTCACGTCCTTAACTTGGTGGTGCAGCAGTTCTTGGGCAGGTACCCGGGCTTACAGGATGTCCTGAGGCAGGCCAGGAAAGTCTGTGTGAATTTCCGCCGGTCATATAATGCCAGTGCTCAGCTGACGGACCTCCAAAAGGAGTTTAACCTGCCCAAGAACCGCCTAATCTGTGACATGCCCACCAGGTGGAACTCAACATTGGCCATGCTGCAGCGGCTGCACACGCAGCAGAGGGCCATCAATGAGTACCTGTGCGACTATGGCACCAGGACAGGGTCCGGGGAGCTTGTTTTTTTTTCCCCACGCCAGTGGGCCATGATCAGGGATGCATGCACTGTCCTGTCACCATTTGAGGAGGCCACGAGGATGGTGAGCAGTGACAGTGCATGCATCAGTGATACTGTCCCCCTTGTCCACCTGTTGGAGCACACACTGCGTGGAATAATGGACAGGGCACTTGAGGCATAACAGAGGCAGGAAGAGGAGGACTTCCTTAGCTCTCAAGGCCCCCTTTATCCAGACAGTGTTCCTGCGTGCCCGCCGATCACACAGGAAGAGGAGGAGGAGGAGGAGGAGGAGGAAGATTGTGTCAGTATGGAGGTGGAGCCTGGCACTCAGCATCAGCAGCAGTCTTTAAGGGATCAGTCCCAAGAAACACATGGACTTGTACGTGGCTGGGAGGAGGTGGCTGCGGACCATGTTGTCCTTAGTGACCCAGAGGACTCCGGACCGAATGCCTCAGCAAACCTACGCTGCATGGCCTCCCTGATCCTGCAAAGCCTGCGTAAGGATCCTTGTATTCGTGGTATCAAGGAGAAGGACCAATACTGGCTGGCAACCCTCCTTGATCCACGTTACAAGGGTAAGGTTGCGGACCTTATCTTGCCATCGCAGAGAGAGCAGAGGATGAAACATCTTCCAGAGGCCTTGCAGAAAGGTCTGTGCAACGCGTTCCCAGAGACTGGGAGGTTACAAACTCCTGTTTCTGGACAACGTGTTGCTGAGGCTTCGGTCAGTCAAAGAAGGAGCGGTGGAGAAGGTGGCCGTCTGACCGATGCGTTCAGACAATTTTTTGGTCCGCAGCCCCAAGGTATGATCGGTTCCAGCAACCATCGCCAGCGTCTGTTTTACATGGTGCAGGAATACCTAGGGGCAAGATCAGACTTGGACACCTTTCCCACCGAAAATCCTCTGGGTTACTGGGTCTTGAGGATGGATCACTGGCCAGAGCTTGCACAGTATGCAATTGAGCTACTGACCTGTCCTGCATCCAGCGTTCTTTCGGAACGCACATTCAGTGCTGCTGGAGGCGTGGTAACCGATCACAGGGTGCGTCTGTCCACCGACTCGGTCGATCGACTGACCTTCATAAAAATGAATCAGTCTTGGATCACCACCAGCTACCAAGCACCTGATGCTGATGTAACCGAATAATTTTTTTTGAAATCTCAGATCCCTTCAAAGACTGCCTATGCTGATGCTGAGTGACTATCCCTGAGTAATTATCCTCTTCCTCCTCAATCATCACGCTGATAGCTTGTAAGAACATTTTTGGTTCTGGGCGCCACCACCAGTGACTAAGGCCCAATTTTTCTGCCCCTGTTTAACAGGGGCGTGTAATTACAATTTTTGATGCAATACTTTGCAGCAGGGCTCGTTCCTGCATTCCAACTAGAGTGTCTGTGAGGGGTTGCAGTGTTGTGGCACCAGTGCCTAAGGCCCAATTTTTCTGCCCCTGTTTAGCATGTAATTACAATTCTTGATCTAATATTTCACAGCAGGGCCCTGTGAGGGCTTACAGTGTTGTGGCCACAACAACACCTAAGGCCCAAATTTCTGCTGAGTATATAGGGCAGGCCCCTACTTTCAAACATCTAACTTACAAAGGACTCCTACTTGCAAACGGAAGGAGACACTAGGAAGTGAGATGAAATCTACCCCTAGGAAGGGAAATTCTCTCCTGTAAGAGTTAATATGGGAAAAACATTTCTCCTTTCCACTGATGCTTTCCAATCCATTGGGACAAAAAGTGAGGTGAAATCTTCTGAAGAGGAGGAAAGACAGCAAAACAAATGTCACAGGGGTGATAACCCTTCCCTATGTTTTCCAAAAAGCTTAAAAAAGATTTTTTGGCTGGAGCTAAACACGTTAAAAATGTACCCGTTCAAAATTACAAAGAGATTCTACTTAACAACAAACCTACAGCCTGTATACTGCTGTTCAGAGTATATAGGGCCTGGTGGCCCCACACCTTTCCTTATTTTAATTTGGGTGCGGGGTTCCCCTTAATATCCATACAAGACCCAAAGGGCCTGGTAATGGACTGGGGGGTACCCATGCCGTTTGTCTCACTGATTTTCATCCATATTGCCAGGACCCGACATTACATTAAACCCGCAAGCAGTTTTAAATGAGATTTTTTCCTTTAAAAATGACATTTGGTGCAGGGACTGTTCTAAACACGGGAAACACGCGTCACTTTACAGGCATACTATAGACACCCCCCAGGTACGATATTTAAAGGAATATTTCACTTTTTTTTTTTACTTTAACCGGTTCAATACAGGGCAATTTCACCCCCTTCCTTCCAAGGCCAATTTTTAGTTTTTAGCGCTGTCGCAATTTAAACGTCAATTGCGCGGTCGTGCAATGTTGTACCCAAAAAAAATTGACGGCCTTTTTTCACCACAAATAGAGCTTTCTTTTGGTGGTATTTGATCGCCTCTGCGGTTTTTATTTTTTGCGCTATAAACAAAAGAAGAGCGACAATTTTGAAAAAAACACAATATTTTTTACTTTTTGCTATAATAAATATCCCAATTTTTTTTTTAAAAAACAAATTTTTTCCTCAGTTTCGGCCGATACATATTCTTCTACATATTTTTGGTAAAAAAAATCGCAATAAGCGTACATTGATTGGTTTGCGCAAAAGTTATAGCGTCTACAAAATACGGGATAGATTTATGGCATTTTTTAAAAAAATATATTTATTTTTTTAGCGGCGATCGCAATTTTTTTTCGTGACTGCGACATTATGGCGGACACATCGGACACTTTTGACACATTTTTGGGACCATTCACATTTATACAGCGATCAGTGCTATAAAATTGCATTGATTACTGTGTAAATGTGACAGGCAGTGAAGGGGTTAACCACTAGGGGGCGGGGAGGGGTTAAGTATGTTTCCTAGGGAATGATTCTAACTGAAGGGGGAGGGGACGCTCAAGGGGAGGAGAACGATCAGTGTTCCTCCGTTCTGGGAACACAGATCGCTCTCCTCGGAGCTGACAGGCTGTGGATCTGTGTGTTTACACACACACAGATCCACATGCCGGCCCGGTTAACGGGAAATCGCGGGTGCCCGGCGGACATCGCGGCCGCTGGGCACACGCACCGGGTCCCGAGCAATGCAGCGGGCGCGCGCGCACGCCCCCTAGACGGCCGGGAATCCCAGGACGTCATATGACGTCCACCCAGGATGGGAGATCCCATCTGTGGACGTCATATGTCTATAGCTGGGTAATGAAGTGGTTAAGCATCAGTAAAATCACTGCTCCCGAAAAAACGGCCGTTTTTAAAAGTTCTTTTTGCATTGATACATGTCCCCTGGGATAGGACCCGGGTCCCCAAACCCTTTTTAGGACAATGCCATGCAAATTGGCCTTTAAAATGAGCACTTTTGATTTTGAACGTTCGAGTCCCATAGACGTCAATGGGGTTCTAACATTCGTGCGAACTTTTGTTCCGTTCGCAGGTTCTGGTGCGAACGGAACCGGGGGGTGTTCGGCTCATCCCTACTGGATAGCAAATCCCACGGCTGCCAACCAATGTAACTAGCCCCTTGCTCGCTCGGTTTCAAACTCCCGACACTCCTCTGCAGCTATAGAATCAGACTGCAGATCGCAACATCTGATTGCTCGGTCATCCAATGCTCCGGGATTAGAACTACAGCTATGTGCCGTTCTAACCCAGTTGTGATAGCTCAGAACAAACACCAGGCAGGCTGTATGTAAGTTCAACCAGGAATCTCTTTTATTGGAAAATACAGGCCCTTTTATACACTAAAAGTGGAGGTGCATACCCCCGGCTCATATTACTCTGAACATACACCTGTGACCAGAAACCTAATTAACATGGGCTAATTAACTAATCCCTTTAGACAGCCTAGATGACTCAGACATGACCTTTAGGCCAGACTGGCCATCTTGTAGTTCAGAAAATCCAATCAACATTATCACAATAGCGGAGCTAATTAACACAAACAATGGGGATCTAATGATTCTTAGATCCCATACTAGAGACTTATTTACAATACACATTTTAGCAGACAACAGACAGGTAGCTGGAATTGATGACATTAGCATTTAACAGTAGGAGTCCCAACGGTATGAATCAGTCACTATTCCAATATGGCAAATCCAGGGTCCCCAGAGTCTGTGTGTCCTGGGGGACCAGGACCCGAATCCACAGTAATACCGCCTCAAGGGTCCCCAGGCATACAGCTCACAAAGAGCACCGTTCCCCCAAATGCCAGGGCCCAAGATCAATCGGCAAGAGGCTAGCATACAGTCCCCTCCAAAAGTCTCTTTCCCGGCTAGGTCTGTCACACACTCCAACTGGGAAGAAGTGGAAGAGACACTTGGTAGAGGAGAATTTCCAGTGTCTGTCCCCCTCGGCCAATGATAACTGGGGGAGGAGCAACTTTTCCTTTAGTGTCCATCCTACTAGGGGTTGGGCAATTTACCTCAGAGATCTTCTCCCTTCAATGAACAGGCTTGCAGTTTTCTAGCTCCCACCACTACGTGTTATCCCGCTCTTCACCGTGACGCTGACATCAAACCGCATTCGCTCAGCAGTGACATGTGACCCACGCTGTGCCGCGCTTTCCCCCAGAACCAGGTGCAGGGCGAAGTTCAGCAGATGGGTGGCGGTGTGCTTCTCCATACACACAGTGTGCTGTGCCTGTGAGGAGATGGGAGCATAGTGAGATCACAGCCCAGCAGCTGAGGACACCCACAGGATTTTCCACAGATACCTCGTCCAGGAACAGCACCACACGATCTCCAACCCTCAGGGGTTCCGTGGCCATCATCTCGTGTAGGACATAACCTCCAGCCTTGTGTATGTACTCCACCGGAAACAGGACGTCCTGTGTGGAGCACAGAAAAGGTGCATGGTCAGTAGAAGTATTTCTCAAGGTCTGTACATAGCTATCTCATGGAGGAGAGGTGATCAGTACAAGGAGGGATTCTCTACTGTAAGAGCTGTGTGTGGAGGAGTGGTGATTAGTAAATGGATAACTTCTTTACTGAAAGTGCTATATAAATGGAGGAGAGGTGATCAGTACAGGAAGGGCTTCTTTACTGTAAGCTATAGCTGCCCTGGGGGCAGAAGTCGTTTGCCCTTGGGGGAGGGGCTCTTGCTGGGGATTGATGTTGGCGCCCTCCGCTATCTCTTGGTATTAGCTTTCCATGTAATATAGAAAGGATTGATCCATGTTACCTGTTGTAGGGAATCTCTTACCTGGCCACCTTCACACACAAAGTACCCCAGATCTGAGCTCTGCCCCCCCTGCTCAACGTAGTAACAGGTCCGGTCCAGGATGACCCCACAGCGCTGACCTTTGCTGACCGCACTGTTTAATGACTGGTCCTTGTACAGCATCAGGATGGTGGCCAGGCAGGGACGGAACACTGCAGACAGAGAACCTAGGTCACTCTCTAGATGTATCAAGTCAAATATCAATACCCCGGTATCAGTACCTCAGTATCAATAACCCAATATCAGTACCTCAGTATTAATAACACAATATCAGTACCTCAGTATTAGTGCTTCTTAGATACACTCTGACCATACCAAGAGCCAGCATCCTGACCATATGGTACACAACCCTCCCCCTACAATAGTATACTAACCAGGCTGGAGATGTAAGATTGAACTTACCATATTTCCCATCATCCCCCAGGGTATAGCCGTATTTCGGGAAGTCATCAGTAGCCGGGACGACCTGCGCTGTAGTTCTGTTAGAGAGTGTATGTCCAGCCGCAGACCACCTACAGCCCCCTCTGCCTGCTGATTCTTCAACTTTCTCTGAAAACACAAAACTCGATCAGGTTAAAAATACAAAGAAGGAGACAAGTCCTATAACTAAGGGACACACTTTATTTCACAATACCAGCTACATCCTGGTCACACCCACTACGTACTGGTAGAACATACCAAGTATCTCCTGGTCACACCAAGCACATCCTGGTAGAACATACCAAGTACGTCCTGGTAGACCATAGCAAGTACCTACTGGTCCCACCAAGCACGTCCTGGTAGAACATACCAAGTACGTCCTGGTAGACCATAGCAAGTACCTCCTGGTCACACCAAGTCCTGGTAGAACATAGCAAGTACCTCCTGGTCACATCAGGCATGTCTTGGTAGAACATACCAAGTACTGTCTGGTCACATCAAGCATGTCCTGGTAGTACATACCAAGTACCTCCTGGTCACACCAAGCATGTTCTGATAGAACATACCAAGCACCTCCTGGTCATACCAAGCATGTACTGGTAGAAAATACCAAGTAAAGTACCTCCTCGTCACACCAAAAGCATCCGGGTAGAATATACCAAGTACCTCCTGGTCACACCAAGTATGTCCTGGTATAATATGCCATGAGAAGGAATGGAGGGGTTTCACACCAGATCAGACTACAGGCTATTGACAACATAGTAATACAATTATTGTAAGCTGAATCCATTGAATCCCCTGCTGGCTGTATGTAGTAAACGTGACACGTTCAGAAAAGTTTCAGATTTCCAACTAAAAAGACATATTATGTAATGTTTAGCCCCGATCTTAATGAAGACAACATAGACAAAGCACTATAGATCTACGAGCTGCACATAGAACTTTACCATGTATCTTCTATTATAAAGGAAGTATAGAACTATATATAAACATTGTATATACAATGGCAGACCCTACATATCCTCTGACCTTTTCCTCCTCCTCTGCAAGCTCCTCCAGGGCTGCCTTGTCCAGAGAAAAGCCCCGCTCCTCCAATATCAAGCCAATTAAGTCCAGAGGAAAGCCCAGATTACGGAACAGAGACCACGTCGCGTCCGTTGCAAACAGAGACAAAACGTGTGAATCAGAGCACCCTCTGCTAGATGTGGGTGATGTTACAGAAGTTTACTCCTCTTGTGGGGTCTGTAGACCTGGCTGTATTCCCATATGTAATGAAAACCTTTCCCAGGATCCAGGGTCTTCTTTCAGGTTCCATCACTATGCCTGAGCTGAGCCTATGTCTCCACAAAGCCTCTGGTATGCTCTGCTGTTGTCTGGCCTGCTACACTGCTCCACCGGTACCCACATTACTACAGAACACACCCCACATTACTAGAGAACACACCCCTCATTACTACAGAACACACCCCACATTATTAGAGAACACACCCCACATTACTAGAGAACACACCCCACATTACTAGAGAACACACCCCCCATTACTAGAGAACACGCCCCACAATACTAGAGAACAAGCCCCCATTACTAGAGAACACACCCCACATTACTACAGAACACACCCCACATTACTACAGAACACACCCCACATTACTACAGAACACACCCCACATTACTAGAGAATACACCCCACATTACTAGAGAACACACCCCCCATTACTAGAGAACATGCCGCACAATACTAGAGAACATGCCCCCATTACTAGAGAGCACACCCCCATTACTACAGAACACACCCAACATTACTACAGAACATGCCCCGCATTACTACAGAACACACCCCCATTACTACAGAACGCCCCCATATTACTAGAGAACACACCTCCATTACTAGAGAACACCCCCATATTACTAGAGAACACGCCCCACATTACTACAGAACACACCCCCATTACTAGAGAACACCCCCCATTACTACAGAACATGCCTCCCATTATTAGAGAACACGTCCCCATTACAATATAAGAAACCTGTGTTACAATATCAGACATACATAGTTACATAATTAGTCAGATTGAAAAAAGACACAAGTCCATCCAGCTCAATTAATAAAAAAAAATCACACAATCTCATACACACAATCCTTCACCTACAGTTGATCCAGAAGAAGGTGAAAAACCTCCAGCAAAGTATGATCCAATTTACTACAGCAGGGGAAAAATTCCTTCCTGATCCCACGAGAGGCAATCAGATATTCCCTGGATCACCTTTACCTATAAATGTCAGTATGTTGAAATCTCGTTTTTACAGTAATATTAATATTTCAATAATTCATATTGATGAGGAAAGTTCCTAGAAAGTTCCTTCAGTTCTCGTGTGAAAACTCAAAAATTGATTTAATAATAAAAATAGCAAAATATTACAAGAACAATATCAAAATATAAAATGTCATTAATAATAATATATAATATTCTTAAGATGAAGATTGAATCAAATGTGTGTGTGTAGATGTGACAGCAATGTCCTCCTGGTGTGCGCGAGTGTCTCCCAAAACTCTCTGTTACTAGCTTTATACTCCTAAATTCAGCTCTCCTACAAGGGTGGGGGTTATTCAGTCACTAAACTTTGACATTCCTGAGGAGTGGGCCAAGAGAAGCTATATGTAAAACCATTTAACATATACAATATAAGTTTCCTTTAACTTCTAAATCAAATACTACATATATCAGTATGTATATTATATTCATTTAAAAACGCAATGTTCTTATTAATATCCTAATTAGGGATGAGCTTCGTGTTCGAGTCAAACGCATGTTCGACTCGAACATCGGCTGTTAGGTCGTTCGCCGAATTACAAACGATATGGGCCATTCGCACCAAATTGGAGTGGCGCGTCACGGCCCATAATTCACCGCGGCATCGCAGTGCATTGCTGGCTGATGATTGGTCTAGCATGCACTATGACCCGCATGCTTGACCAATCACAGCGCCGTCTGAACAGAGAGCCATAATTGGCCAAAGCCAAGGAAGCTTTGGGCAATTATGGCTCAGGGGTTTAGTACACACCCCACACTATATAAGGCCGCCTGCACGGGGGCCCTGTGTAGTGTGTTCCGGCATTCATAGATAGAGAGAGAGAGACAGTGTCATTTGATTTAAGTGTTTAAATGTAAAAACCAGGACTCGTTCTACCAATTCCCCTCCGATATAGAGTGGTGCCGGGTCAGTTTTCTTCTTCCTAAAATCTAATGTCACTTCCTTGGTCTTTCCTGTATTTAACCCCTTCCATGCTGTGGCTTTTCCGGCACTTCTCTCCTACATGTAAAAATCAGCATTTTTTTGCTGGAAAATGACTCAGAACCCCCAAATATATATATCTATAGATATATCTATAGATATATATAGATATATATCTATATATCTATATATATATCTATATCTATCTATATATCTATAGATAGATATAGATATATATAGCAGTTTTTAGCAGAGACCCTGGGGAATAAACTTTTTACATCACATGGTATTTGCGCAACAATTTTCCCAATGTGTTTTTTTTTTTGGAAAAAAAAACAGTTTCATGAAAGATGATGTTACACCGAGTACATATATACCGAACATGTCACGCTTCAAAATTGCACACGCTCGTGAAATGACGCCAAACTTTGGAACTTAACCCCTTCAATACCGGGCACTTCCCCCCTTCCTGCCCAGGACAATTTTCAGTTTTTAGCGCTCTCACACTTTGAATGACAATTACTCGGTCATACAACACTGTACACATAGGACATTTTTATCATTTTTTCACACAACTAGAACTATCTTTTGGTGGTATTTAATCACCTCTGGGGGGGTTATTTTTTGCTAAACAAACTAAAAAAGACTGACATTTATGAAAAAAAAAAGTTTAGGTGGCACTGATGGGCACTGATAGGCAGCAATGATGGGCACTAATAGGTGGCACTGATGAGGCGGCACTGATGAAGCAGCACAGATGGGCACTGATGAGGCGGCACTGATGAAGCGGCACTGATAAGGTGGCACTGATGAGGAGCCACTAATATGTTGAATTGATGGGCACTGATATGCAGCACTGATGGGCACTGATAGGCTACACTGATATGCAGCACTGATGGGCACTGATAGGTGGCACTGATAGGCAGCACTGATAGGTGGCAATGATGGGCACTGATAGGCAGCACTGATGGGCACTGATAGGTGGCAATGATGGGCAGTGAAAGGTAGCACTTAGGGGCACTGATCGGCACTAATAGGTGGCACTGATAGGCTGAACTGTAGGGCACTGATAGGCAGCACTGAGGGGCACTGATAGGCAGCACTCATGGGCACTGATAGGTGGCACTGATAGGCGGCACTGATGGGCACTAATATGTGGCACTGATGGGCACTGCTAGGCAGCACTGAAGGGCACTTATGGGCACTCATAGGTGGCACTGATGAGGAGGTACTAAAGGCATTACTGATGGGCATCTGTGAAGGGCACTGACAGGTGTTACTAATGGGCACTGATTGGCACTTTGATGGGCACTGATTGGCAATTTGGGTGGGCACTGACTGGCAGCTAATGGGCACTGATTGGCATTATGGTGGGCAACTCTGATGGGGGCAGCGCTGATAATCAATGTGCTGATTATCAGTGCAGACCCCCCCATTCTGACAGGGGAGCCGTCAGTCGCTCTCCCTGTCAGCGCAACCTGAGGAAAGCCGATTACCGACACTTCCTGGTTCACGCTGTGATCAGCCATGATTGGTCACAGCGGATCACATGGTAAAGAGGCTCTTTACTACGATCGGAGATGCGGTGTGTCAGACTGATAATAATTCCATCCCTAGACCTCCTCTATAACTCAAAAGATGAAACCTGTAGAATTTTTTAAATGTTGCCTATGGAGATTTTTAAGGGTAAATGTTTGTTGCCATTCCATTTTGAAGTGTGACATGTTGGGTATCAATCTACTTGGCGTAACATCATCTTTCACAATATAAAACAAATGGGCTAACTTTACTGTTGTCTTATTTTTTAATTAAAAAATGTGCATTTTTTCACCAAAATAATTGCGCTTGTAAGACTGCTGCACAAATAAGATGTCACAAAGTATTACAACGACCGCCATTTTATTCTCTAGGGTGTCTGAAAAAAAAATATGTTTGGGGGTTTTAAGTAATTTTCTAGTAAAAAGAAACGGATTTTAACTTGTAAACACCAAGTCTGAAAAATAGGCCCGCTCCTTAGGTAATTAATAGATATTATAAGTTGATTATTATTTTGCATTTTCAAATTATCAGATTTTCGTCCTTTCAAATTTTCGGATTTTCATTCTTATTTTTGGATTTTCGAATTTCCGAATTTTTGGATTTTCGAATTTTCAAATTTTTGCGAATTATCGAAATAACAAATGCCGCATCTAAATGAATGGAGCATAACAATTGTCCCCATTACCAATGACCCGAAAAACAAAACAAAAAAACAAGTGAAATAAAAACGAACACATTTTTTCGGCAGTGCACATGTGTAAAGAATATGCTGCAGCCCTTTCCATCCTTCTGGCGGGTGATTTCCCTTAAGCCGCGTACACACGAGCGGAACGTTCGTCAGAAAACGTCAGACAGAAGCTTTTCAACGTATATTCGTGTGTAGGCCTCATCGGACTTTTTACTTCGAAAATTCTGACTGACCTAGAAATGGAACATGTTCTAAATATTTCCTATCAGGAAACCCTCTCGTCTGTATGCTGTTCCGACGGACCAAAAACGACGCATGCTCTGAGGCAAGTACGAGACAGAAGTTATTGGCTACTGGCTATTGAACTTCCTTTTTCTAGTCCCGTCCTACGTGTTGTATGTCACCGCGTTCTGGGTGGTCGGACTTTGATCCGACTTTGGGTTGACCGTGTGTAGGCAAGACCGCTTTAATGGAATTCCCTCGGAGTTCCATCGGAGAAACCTTTGGAGTTTATCCCGACGGCTAAACCGGTGGTGTGTACGCGGCATTAGGGGCTCATGCACACTGCAGCTCAAAAATAAAAAAGCTGCTTTTTACAGGCGTTTTGAGCTTTTATTTCTGCCTGTAAAAGCTTGAAGAAGTTTGTTCTTTTTTGTGATCTTTCTCAGAATTTTTATCGAGCTCTTTCGAACTTTTTGAGCATAAGCGTTTTTTGTTTTTTTCACAAACCCTCCTAGATAGTATTTTCTTAACCACTCTATAAACAAAACAAAAAGCTGGAACAAACGTTTTCATGCTTTTTTGAGCTCTGTGGGACACAAGCTCCACTCAAAAATGCGAGTTTGGTGGTGGGTTTTTTTTTTCTGCCTACCTGCCTCTGTATATCCCTGAAAACGCCAGAAATAGCCATCGTGTGTATGGACACATTGGATAACATGGAGGGGAGTTTCTAGGCAGAAAAAAATAAGAGCTCAAAAGCCCTTTAAGAGCCACTTATTTGAGCTCCTTTGAGCTTCTTTGAGCTCCTTTGAGCTGCAGTGTGCATGAGCCCTCCATGTATTCCTCAATTTGGCTTTTAGGCCCCATGTACACGGGACGCTGTTAAACGCACGTTCAGAGGCAGTTGGACGCTTTTTTCAAGTGCCTCTGAACTTATCCAATGTTATCCTATGTGACCATGTACACAGTCTCCTTTATTGACGTTTTTTGCAGTTGTGTTTAACAGCATTTCTTTGGAATGAAGAAAAAAGTGGGTTCAGACACAGAAGATTTCCACGTTTCAGATGCCAAACGCGGCTAAACGTGGATACCCGCGTTTGCCGCATTTTCGTTTATAAGCGTTTTTAAAGGTGCCCTATATTTTAGACCTGAAAAGACAAAAATATGATGGAAAACAATGAAAAACATAAAAAATATAGTTAAAAATGTTTTAATTACTTGCAATGATTAAGCACTAACTATAGTGTGAAACGCGTCAGTTTCCTGCACTTCTTGCTGCGGCATGTACTTTTGTTGTTTTTATCAATAAAGGCGATTATCATTTTGATTGACCCACCAAAAATAAAATCAATAAAATAAAGAGAGAAGAAAACAAGTCTCACATAGAAGACTGGAGCAAAATGTCTTACCATATATAAGGAGTGAAAAAAACAAAAAAAAATTGTATATTCAATTACAAATGTGAATCAAGTCCCAATGACAAGCAATGCAAAACTAATAAGTCCATAAACAAAGTGAATTGGAGACCAATGTGCATATATTCAAACGGAATGTAATAGAGGTGAGTCCAACATCCAGAGTGATTCACACCCAAGTGAGATATGAGGCTCCTTACCAGCTCAGGATGACCACCATGACAGTGGTCTCACCAGGCATTTGGGAAATTATCAGGTCACCCACAAACCTATACCAATATCCACAGTTGAAAACGTGATACTCAAAAGACAAAAACAAGAAAGGCTCCCATAGGGTAAAATTGTAATACAGTGTGGTTTATTTGGGCTATGAGGTTGCACTTACAAGAATCTTCATCCATTAAAAGCATGTAGCCAAAAACAAGGGTCGCGGCGTCTCCACAAACTTCCTCCCACTTACCGTGTATGTCCCATCACACCTGATGTCTGTGTGCTGGTTTTCAAAGTGTTTATCAAGTACTTGGCTCTTTCTCAAAGTGGCAATTTCTACAAGTGAAATGCACTTCTGACTCTGCACTTCAGCGAAGGCACAAAGTGAAAGGACACAAGATAAACACTTTGAAAACCAGCACACAGACATCAGGTGTGATGGGACATACACAGTAGGCGGGAGGAAGTTTGTGGAGACGCCGCGGCCCTTGTTTTTGGCTACATGCTTTTAATGAATGAAGATTCTTGTAAGTGCAACCTCATAGCCCAAATAAACCACGCTGTATTACAATTTTACCCTATGGGAGCCTTTCTTGTTTTTGTCTTTTGAGTATCACGTTTTCAACTGTGGATATTGGTATAGGTTTTTGGGTGACCTGATAATTTCCCAAATGCCTGGTGAGACCACTGTCATGGTGGTCATCCTGAGCTGATAAGGAGCCTCATATCTCACTTGGGTTTTGTTTTTTTCACTCCTTATATATGGTAAGACATTTTGCTCCAGTCTTCTATGTGAGACTTGTTTTCTTCTCTCTTTATTTTATTGATTTTATTTTTGGTGGGTCAATCATTCTTCAGGATATTTCTAGTATGATATGAGTTTTATTTTTCACATTAAGTTTTAGCGCTGCACTTATTTTTGTTTTCTGATGTATTGGAGTTTAGTATTGGACTTTTAGTGCGGGCGGCTTTTACAATTTACTTCTCAATATATACTTTTCTAGCGCAGCGTTAACCCTTTTTTGGGTTCTTTACTGATTATCATTTTGAGTGCGGCTTTCCAGGACTTTTCTCACATCAATCATCATACTTGCGATGATTCATAGACAATATATAGTCATATCTAGTCCATATATAGTCCATATATAGTCCATATATAGCAATACATAGTCCATATATAGTCCATATATAGTAATACACAGTCTATATATAGTCCATATATAGCCATATATAGACCATATACAGTTCATGTATAGCCGTATATAGTCCATATATAGCCATTTATAGTCCATATATAGATCATATATAGCCATATATAGTCCATATGTAGATCATATATAGCCATATATAGTCCATATATAGACCATATATAGTCATATATAGCCATATATAGTCCATATATAGACCATCTATAGCCATACATAGTCCATATATAGATCATATATAGCCATATATAGTCCATATATAGTCCATATATAGACCATATATAGTGCATATATAAAGAAATATATAAAAAGCCTGCACATTAAAAAATATTAGATCAAAATTAAATTATTAATATATAGTCCTTGTGATTAAATGTCCAACACCAGATAAGGTGAACAAAAATAAATGGTGAAAAAAATATATAATGTGAAAAAATATTTTCAATATTCAGTAGCTACATACATAGTTACATAGTAGGTGAGGTTGAAAAAAGACACAAGTCCATCAAGTCCAACCTATGTGTGCGATTATATGTCAGTATTACATTACATATCCCTGTATGTTGCGGTCATTCAGGTGATTATCTAATAGTTTCTTGAAGCTATCAATAGCTGATAGTAGACGTTCAGGTAACGCAAATTCCTGTTAGATGAAATGCTTACCAGATAGCAAGCCAAATAAAACAAGTGGCTATAAACCCAGCCTGGGCCTTTGGGGAACCTTTCCGGATACGTCCTGGACGAATCGCACTTGCAAGCCGAATCGGATCCACGAAGGTTGTACCCAAAAAAATGTTTAGGATAACATAGCGTAATACTGACATAAATTATGTGGTATTAAAGAAAAAAGGTTTTTTTTAATATATATGTGACACTCCACCAGTGATAAAATCATATAGATCATAAACCATCCAGTGCCTATAGGCACAAACGGAATTGTAAAGTGAGTGACATAAAAAGCATGCATTAAAGTGAAAAATCTCCTATATGGAGAACTGGTGCAGAAAACCTTCCAAAAAAGCCGCTTACCAGAGTTAGAAACCAAAGAGGCATGTGATTGACCACCAGATGACAGATGGAAAAAAAGGAAGGTATCTGAAGCCGCTTACCAGAAATTATGTAAATTAGACCATCCATATCCCGGGCGATTTTAGACGGACGGAACCTTCCAGAGTACGCGGGCTCTATTATGTACGGGCATGCGCTTTCTGACTGAAATCCATGGCGCATGTGAGCACTGAGCAGAAGGGAGGTGGTTCGGTAGGGAAAGGGGCACTTTGTCCGTCTCTCTGATTGGGGCTGTTGGCGGGATAAACTGGTACCAGAGTCTTTATGTATTACACTATCGTCATCATTCTTTACCATATGTGTACTGCGGAGCCCAGGATATGGATGGTCTAATGGATCCCCGCAGCCCCATGCCAGGAAGCCGGTTCTGTGATCAAATCAGTCTGCCATTATAGAGTCTGCTATCTGGTAAGCAGGACTTTCATGCGGTTTGCTGCACTTTGGTATTCCTTTTCATTTATCCTCTGGTGGTCAGTTATATGCCCATTTTTACATAATTTCTGGTAAGCGGCTTCAGATACCTTCCTTTTTTTCCATCTGTCATCTGGTGGTCAATCACATGCCTCTTTGGTTTCTAACTCTGGTAAGCGGCTTTTTTGGAAGGTTTTCTGCACCAGTTCTCCATATAGGAGATTTTTCACTTTAATGCATGCTTTTTATGTCACTCACTTTACAATTCCGTTTGTGCCTATAGGCACTGGATGGTTTATGATCTATATGATTTTATCACTGGTGGAGTGTCACATATATATAAAAAAAAAACCTTTTTTCTTTAATACCACATAATTTATGTCAGTATTACGCTATGTTATCCTAAACATTTTTTTGGGTACAACCTTAGTGGATCCGATTCGGCTTGCAAGTGCGATTCGTCCAGGACGTATCCGGAAAGGTTCCCCAAAGGCCCAGGCTGGGTTTATAGCCACTTGTTTTATTTGGCTTGCTATCTGGTAAGCATTTCATCTAACAGGAATTTGCATTACCTGAACTTCTACTATCAGCTATTGATAGCTTCAAGAAACTATTAGATAATCACCTGAATGACCGCAACATACAGGGATATACAATGTAATACTGACACATAATCACACACATAGGTTGGACTTGATGGACTTGTGTCTTTTTTCAACCTCACCTACTATGTAACTATGTAACTATGTATGTAGCTACTGAATATTGAAAATATTTTTACATTATATATTTTTTTCACCATTTATTTTGTGCACCTTATCTGGTGTTGGACATTTAATCACAAGGACTATTTATTAATAATTTAATTTTGATTTAATATTTTTTAATGCGCGGCTTTTTATATATTTCTTTATATATGCACTATATATGGTCTATATATGGACTATATATGGTCTATATATGGACTATATATGGCTATATATGATCTATATATGGACTATGTATGGCTATAGATGGTCTATATATGGATTATATATGGCTATATATGGACTATATATGGTCTATATATGGACTGTATATGGCTATATATGGACTATATATGGACTATTTATGGTCTATATATGGACTATATAAGGCCCAGGCTGGGTTTATAGCCACTTGTTTTATTTGGCTTGCTATCTGGTAAGCATTTCATCTAACAGGAATTTGCGTTTCTTTTACTATTGGTGTGGTTCACTTATAGCTGCAGCTTCACGTTTAGGTTTCTAGCGCAGTTTTCTTCTTTTTCTTAATAGTCCATATATAGCCATATATAGTCCATATATAGACCATCTATAGCCATAAATAGTCCATATATAGACTATCTATAGCCATGTATATAGTCCATGTTAGGGATGAGCTTTGAGTTCGTCTCGAACATAGGCTGTTCACCCGTTCGCCGAACAGCGAACAATTTGGGGTGTTTGCCGCAAATATGAAAGCCGCGGAACACCCTTTAAAAGTCTATGGGAGAAATCAAAAGTGCTAATTTTAAAGGCTTATATGTATGGTATTGTCATAAAAAGTGTTTGGGGACCTGGGTCCTGCCCCAGGGGACATGGATCAATGCAAAAAAAACTTTTAAAAACAGCCATTTTTTCGGGAGCAGTGATTTTAATAATGCTTAAAGTCAAACAATAATATATTGTCCCATATATAGCCATAAATAGTCCATATATAGCCATATATAGTTTGAGAATACTTTACCACGCTGCTAGTTGCTGTGAGATAACTGATCCCTACAGACCAGGAGAGGAGCCTATTATGGAGCTCTTTATGCCATTTAACGCTGGATGTTTGTGAGTGCAACCCTCGTTTTTTATCCACTTATCTTCATCTATTAAATGATAACACACTAGGGCTGGCCTGCGCTCTCTCTTGTCTTTTATATATTTTCAGAATCATGTCTACCACCCAGTGGACTTTAGGGAGAGCTGCAACACCTTGAGCAAGGAATATACATACACTGTTTACTGTTGGAATAGATATAAGACCTGTACAAGGCGACAACAATCCCCAGTTGCCTCCATCTGTACAAAATGCCCTCCTGGTCCCATTACATCAAGGGACAAAGGAGGACAGTTACAGTATTAACATTCTGACCTCTAATCCATTCGATGTTCTGAGGTCATCCAATCAGTTGAACACCACTGTGGACATGAGTAAACCACTAGTGGGTACTGCCAGTAATAGTCATCTTACCCAAGTACCACCAAGAGGCACAGATGGTACGATAGAACTGATTAGTGATATGGCTAATCATTTTTTAGTGCTTCCCCCTCCTCTCCCCGAAAAAAGAAAAATAGAAGAAGAGGAAACAGAGGGAGGGGCAGGAGGGAGAAAAAGCAAGATTATCAAAGAGGGGAAAGATAGAGAACTAAAATCCACGGTGAAAATCTTCAATCTGTCATCACACCTACTGGTAGAGAGTGAGATTAGTCTTCTGCAGAAAGGCCTGAATTTTGCCCCAAGCAGCAATGCTAACTTATTTGAACTGTTTAAAGATTTGCACAAGTACATCCATGATATTACAGTTGAAGCGGTTCTACAGTCTAAAAGTCGCCAAGGATACAAAGATTAGTGAGAATATAGCCAATATATCACCAAACAGCACCCAGAAAGACTATA
>JBBGZY010002551.1:605000-897992 GCA_037952925.1 Lithobates clamitans | reverse complement strand
GGCCTCGCCTGGGGCGCACTCTGGTGGAGTGGCCTCGTCTGGGGCGCACTCTGCAGTGGCCTCTTCTTGGGTGCACTCTGGTGGAGTGGCCTCCTCTGGTGCGCACTCTGGTGAAGTGGCCTCGCCTGGGGCACACTCTGGTGAAGTGGTCTCACCTAGGGCGCACACTGGTGGAGTGGCCTCACTTGGGGCGCACTCTGGTGGAGTGGCCTTGTCTGGGGAGCACTCTGGTGGAGTGGCCTCGCCTGGGGCGCACTTTGGTGGAGTGGCCTCGCCTGGGGCGCACTCTAGTGAAGTGGCCTCACCTAGGGCGCACACTGGTGGAGTGGCCTCACTTGGGGCGCATTCTGGTGGAGTGGCCTCGCCTGGGACTCACTCTGGTGGAGTGGCCTCGTCTGGAGAGCACTCTGGAGTGGCCTCTTCTGGAGCGCACTCTGGTGGTGTGGCTTCTTCTGGGGCGCATTCTGGTTGAGTGGCCATGTCTAGGTTACACTCTGATGGAACAGCCTCATTTGGGGTGCACTCTGGTGGAGTGGCCTCGTCTGGGGAGCACAGTGGTGGATTGGCCACATCTAGGGTGCACTCTGGTGGAGTGGCCTTGTCTTGGGTGCACTCTGGTGGAGTGGCCTTGTGGGGTGCACTCTGGTGGAGTGGCCTTGTCTGGGGAGCACTCTGGTGGAGTGGCCTCACCTGGGGCGCACTCAGGTGGAGTGGCCTCGCCTGGGTCGCACTCTGGTGGAGTGGCCATGCCTGGAGTGCACTCTGGTGGAGTGGCCTCACCTGGGGCACACTCTGGTGGAGTGGCCACATCTAGGGTGCACTCTGGTGGAGTGGCCTTGTCTTGGGTGCACTCTGGTGGAGTGGCCTTGTGGGGCGCACTCTGGTGGAGTGGCCTTGTCTGGGGAGCACTCTGGTGGAGTGGCCTCACCTGGGGTGCACTCAGGTGGAGTGGCCTCGCCTGGGGCGCACTCTGGTGAAGTGGCCTCACTTAGGGCGCACACTGGTGGAGTGGCCTCACTTGGGTCGCACTCTGGTGGAGTGGACATGCCTGGAGTGCATTCTGGTGGAGTGGCCTCACCTGGGGCACACTCTGGTGGAGTGGCCTCACCTGGGGCACACTCTGGTGGAGTGGCCTCATCTGGGGAGCACTCTGGTGGAGTGGCCATGTCTAGCTTGCACTCTGGTGGAGTAGCCTTGTCTGGGGTGCACTCCAGTGGAGTGGCATCGTCCAGGGCACACTCTGGTGGAGTGGCCTCGTCTGGGGCGCACTCTATTCAACTGGCCTCGCCTGGGGTGCACTCAGCTGGAGTGGCCTTGTCTGGGGTGCACTCTGGTGGAGTGGCCTTGCCTGTGGAACACTCTGGAGAGACCTCTTTAGGGACACACTCTGGTGGAGTGGACTCGTCTGGGGCGCACTCTGGAAGAGTGGCCTCGCCTGGGGTGCACTCTGGTGAGTGGCCTTGCCTGGGGTGCACTCTGGTGGAGTGGCTCCGCCTAGGGTGCACTCTGGTGGAGTAGCCTCGTCAGGGCACACTCTGCAGTGGCCTCTTCTTGATCGCACTCTGGTGGAGTGGCCTTGTCTGGGGTGCACTCTGGTGAAGTGGCCTCGTCTGGGGTGCACTCTGGAAGGGTGGCCTCGTCTGGGGTGCACTCTGGTGAAATGGCCTTGCCTGGGGCACATTCTGGTGGAGCGGCGTCGCTTGGGTGCACTCTGGTGGAGTGGCCTCGTCTGGGGCGCACTCTAGTGAAGTGGCCTCACCTAGGGCGCACACTGGTGGAGTGGCCTCACTTGGGGCGCATTCTGGTGGAGTGGCCTCGCCTGGGACTCACTCTGGTGGAGTGGCCTCGTCTGGGGAGCACTCTGGAGTGGCCTCTTCTGGAGCGAGCTCCGGTGGTGTGGCTTCTTCTGGGGCGCATTCTGGTTGAGTGGCCATGTCTAGGTTACACTCTGATGGAACAGCCTCTTTTGGGGTGCACTCTGGTGGAGTGGCCTCGTCTGGGGAGCACAGTGGTGGATTGGCCACATCTAGGGTGCACTCTGGTGGAGTGGCCTTGTCTTGGGTGCACTCTGGTGGAGTGGCCTCGTGGGGCGCACTCTGGTGGAGTGGCCTTGTCTGGGGAGCACTCTGGTGGAGTGGCCTCACCTGGGGCGCACTCAGGTGGAGTGGCCTCACCTGGGGCGCACTCTGGTGAAGTGGCCTCACTTAGGGCGCACACTGGTGGAGTGGCCTCACTTGGGGCGCACTCTGGTGGAGTGGCCATGCCTGGAGTGCACTCTGGTGGAGTGGCCTCACCTGGGGCACACTCTGGTGGAGTGGCCTCACCTGGGGCACACTCTGGTGGAGTGGCCTCATCTGGGGAGCACTCTGGTGGAGTGGCCATGTCTAGCTTGCACTCTGGTGGAGTAGCCTTGTCTGGGGTGCACTCCAGTGGAGTAGCATCGTCCAGGGCACACTCTGGTGGAGTGGCCTCGTCTGGGGCGCACTCTATTCAACTGGCCTCACCTGGGGTGCACTCAGGTGGAGTGGCCTTGTCTGGGGTGCACTCTGGTGGAGTGGCCTTGCCTGGGGAACACTCTGGAGAGACCTCTTTAGGGACACACTCTGGTGGAGTGGACTCGTCTGGGGCGCACTCTGGAAGAGTGGCCTCGCCTGGGGTGCACTCTGGTGAGTGGCCTTGCCTGGGGTGCACTCTGGTGGAGTGGCTCCGCCTGGGGTGCACTCTGGTGGAGTAGCCTCGTCAGGGCACACTCTGCAGTGGCCTCTTCTTGATCGCACTCTGGTGGAGTGGCCTTGTCTGGGGTGCACTCTGGTGAAGTGGTCTCATCTGGGGTGCACTCTGGAAGGGTGGCCTCGTCTGGGGTGCACTCTGGTGAAATGGCCTTGCCTGGGGCGCATTCTGGTGGAGCGGCGTCACTTGGGTGCACTCTGGTGGAGTGGCCTCGTCTGGGGTGCACTCTGGTGGAGTGGCCTTGTCTAAGGAGCATTCTGGAGCGGTCTCGTCTGGTGCACACTCTGATGGAGTGGCCTCATCTGGGGCACACTCTGGTCGAGTAGCCTCGTCTAGGGCGCACTCTTGTGGAGTGGCCTCATCTGAGGTGCACTCTGGTGGGCTGGCCATGTCTAGGTCACGCTCTGGTGGGGTGGGCTCATCTGGGGTGCAATCTGGTTGAGTGGCCTCGTCTGGGGTGCACTCTGGTGGAGGGGCCTCATCTGGGCAGCACTCTGTTGGAGTGGCCTCGTCTAGGGTAAACTTTGGTGGAGTGGCCTCATCTGGGGCGCACTCTGGAAGAGTGGCCTCGCCTGGGGTGCACTCTGGTGAGTGGCCTTGCCTGGGGTGCACTCTGGTGGAGTGGTTCCGCCTGGGGTGCACTCTGGTGGAGTAGCCTCGTCAGGGCACACTCTGCAGTGGCCTCTTCGTGATCGCACTCTGGTGGAGTGGCCTTGTCTGGGGTGCACTCTGGTGGAGTGGGCTTGCCTGGGGCACACTCTGGTGGAGTGGCCTCGTTTGGGGCGCACTTTGGTGGAGTGGTCTCGCCTGGGGTGCATATTGGTGGAGTGGCCTCGCCTGGGGTGCACTCTGGTGGAGTGGCCTTGTCTGGGGCTCACTCTTCAGTGGTCTCTTCTGGGGCGAACTCTGGTGGAGTGGCCTCATCTGGGTTGCACTCTGGTGGAATGGCCTCAACTGGGGCGCACTCTGGTAGAGTGGCCTCGCCTGGGGCGCACAGTGGTGGAGTGGCCTCGCCTAGAGCGCACTCTGGTGGAGGGGCCTCATCTGGGCAGCACTCTGTTGGAGTGGCCTCGTCTAGGGTAAACTTTGGTGGAGTGGCCTCGTCTGGGGCGCACTCTGGAAGAGTGGCCTCGCCTGGGGTGCACTCTGGTGAGTGACCTTGCCTGGGGTGCACTCTGGTGGAGTGGTTCCGCCTGGGGTGCACTCTGGTGGAGTAGCCTCGTCAGGGCACACTCTGCAGTGGCCTCTTCGTGATCGCACTCTGGTGGAGTGGCCTTGTCTGGGGTGCACTCTGGTGGAGTGGGCTTGCCTGGGGCATACTCTGGTGGAGTGGCCTCGTTTGGGGCGCACTTTGGTGGAGTGGCCTCGCCTGGGGTGCATTTTGGTGGAGTGGCCTCGCCTGGGGTGCACTCTGGTGGAGTGGCCTTGTCTGGGGCTCACTCTTCAGTGGTCTCTTCTGGGGCGAACTCTGGTGGAGTGGCCTCATCTGGGTTGCACTCTGGTGGAATGGCCTCAACTGGGGCGCACTCTGGTAGAGTGGCCTCGCCTGGGGCGCACTGTGGTGGAGTGGCCTCGCCTAGAGCGCACACTGGTGGAGTGTCCTCGTCTGGGGCGCACCCTTCAGCATCTTCTTCTTGGGCACACTCTGGTGGAGTGGCCTCGTCTGGGTCACACTCTGGTGGAGTGGACTCGCCTGGGGCACACTCTGGTGGAGTGGCCTCGCCTGGAGCGCACTCTGGTGGAGTGGCCTCACCTGGGGTGTACTCTGGTGGGGTGGCCTCGCCTAGGACGCACTCAGGTGGAGTGGCCTTGTCTGGGGCGTACTCTGGTAAATTGGCCTCGTCTGGGGTGCACTCTGGTAGAGTGGCCTGATCTTTGTCGCACTCTGGTGGAGTGGCCTCATCTGGGGTGCACTCTGGTGGATTGCCCTCGTATGGGGTTCACTCTGGTGGAATGGTCTCGCCTGGGGCGCACTCTGGTGGAGTGGCCTCGCCTGGGGAGCACTCTGGTGGAGTGGCCTCACTTGGGGTGCACTCCGGTAAGGTGGCCTTGTCTGGGGCGCACTCTGGTGGAATGGCCTCACCTGGGGCGCACTCTGGTGAAGTGGCCGCACCTGGGGCGTAGTCTGGTGGAATGGGCTCGCCTGGGGCACACTCTGGTGGAGTGGCTTTTGCTGGGGCGCACTCTGGTGAAGTGGCCTCGCCTGAGGCGCACTCGTGTTGTCTTATTTTTTGTATTTTTGTTTCTTTTTCTGGTTCTTTTTCCTTTGGTTCTGTGATGATCAAGGGTTCTTCTGGTGGATTCTCCTTGTGGAAGTCAAACTGGTGGAGTGTCATGTCTAAGGCGCACTCTGGTGGAGTGGCCTCGCCTGGGGTGCACCCTGGTTCAGTGGCTTCGCCTGGAATGCACTCTGGTGGAGTGGCCTCATCTGGGGCGCACTTTGGTGGAGTGGCCTCGCCTGGGGCACACTCTGATGGAGTGGCCATGTCTAATGCGCACACTGGTGGATTGGCCTTGCTTGGGGCGCACTTTGGTGGAGTGGCCTCACCTGAGGCGCACTCTGGTGGAGTGGCCTCGCCTGGGCCGCATTCTGGTGGAGCGGCCTCGTCTCGGGCGCACTCTGATGGAGTGGCCATGTCTAGGTCATGCTCTGGTGGGGTGGGCTCGTCTTGGGTGCACTCTGGTGGAGTGGCTTCGTCTAGGGCACACTCTGGTGGAGTGGCCTTGTCTGAGGCGCACTCTGGTGGAGTGGCCTCCTCTGGGGTGCACTCTGGTGAAATGGCCTCGCCTGCGGCACATTCTGATGGAGCGGCCTCGCCTGGGGTGCACTCTGGTGGAGTGGCCTCGTCTAAGGAGCATTCTGCAGCTGCCTCATCTGGGGCACACTCTGGTGGAGTGGCCTTGTATGGGGCGCACTCTGGAAGAGTGGCCTCGCCTGGGGTGCACTCTGGTGAGTGGCCTTGCCTGGGGTGCACTCTGGTGGAGTGGCTCTGCCTGGGGTGCACTGTGGTGGAGTAGCCTCGTCAGGGCACACTCTGCAGTGGCCTCTTCTTGATCACACTCTGGTGGAGTGGCCTTGTCTGGGGCGCACTCTGGTGGAGTGGGCTCGCCTGGGGTACACTGTGGTGGAGTGGCCTCGCTTGAGGCGCACTCTGGTGGAGTGGCCTCGCCTGGGGTGCACTCTGGTGAAGGGGCCTGATCTGGGGCGCACTCTGGTGGAGTGGCCTTGTCTAGGGCCAACTCTGGTGGAGTGGCCTCATCTGGGGTGCACTCTGCAAGAGTAGCCTTGCCTGGGGTGCACTCTGGTGAGTGGCCTTGCCTGGGGTGCACTCTGGTGGAGTGGCTCCGCCTGGGGTGCATTCTAGTGGAGTAGCCTCGTCAGGGCACACTCTGCAGTGGCCTCTTCTTGATCGCACTCTGGTGGAGTGGCCTCGCCTGGGGTGCACTCTGGTGGAGTGGACTCGCCTGGGGTGCACTCTGGTGGAGTGGCCTTGTCTGGGGCTCACTCTTCAGTGGTCTCTTCTGGGGCGAACTCTGGTGGAGTGGCCTCATCTGGGTTGCACTCTGATGGAATGGCCTCAACTGGGGCGCACTCTGGTAGAGTGGCCTCGCCTGGGTCTCACTGTGGTGCAGTGGCCTCACCTAGAGCACACACTGGTGGAGTGGCCTCGTCTGGGGCGCACCCTTCAGCAGCCTCTTCTTCGGCACACTCTGGTGGAGAGGCCTCATCTGGGGCACACTCTGGTGGAGTGGCCTCACCTGGGGCACACTCTGGTGGAGTGGCCTCACCTGGGGTGAACTCTGGTGGGGTGGCCTCGCCTAGGACGCACTCAGGTGGAGTGCCCTTTTCTGGGGCGTACTCTGGTAAATTGGCCTCATCTGGGGTGCACTCTGGTGGAATGGCCTAATCTTTGTTGCACTCTGGTGGAGTTGCCTCATCTGGGGAGCACTCTGGTGGATTGGCCTCGTATGGGGTGCACTCTGGTGGAATGGTCTCGCCTGGGGCGCACTTTGGTGGAGTGGCCTCGCCTGGGGCACACTCTGACGGAGTGGCCATGTCTAATGAGCACACTGGTGGATTGGCCTTGCTTGGGGCGCACTTTGGTGGAGTGGCCTCACCTGAGGCGCACTCTGGTGGAGTGGCCTCGCCTTGGCCGCATTCTGGTGGAGCGGCCTCGTCTCGGGCGCACTCTGATGGGGTGGCCATGTCTAGGTCATGCTCTGGTGGGGTGGGCTCGTCTTGGGTGCACTCTGGTGGAGTGGCTTCGTCTAGGGCACACTCTGGTGGAGTGGCCTTGTCTGAGGCGCACTCTGGTGGAGTGGCCTCGTCTGGGGTGCACTCTGGTGAAATGGGCTCGCCTGCGGCACTTTCTGATGAAGGGGCCTCGCCTGGGGTGCACTCTGGTGGAGTGGCCTGATCTGGGGCGCACTCTGGTGGAGTGGCCTCGTCTAAGGAGCATTCTGCAGCTGCCTCGTCTGGGGTACACTCTGGTGGAGTGGTCTTGTATGGGGCGCACTCTGGAAGAGTGGCCTCGCCTGGGGTGCACTCTGGTGAGTGGCCTTGCCTGGGGTGCACTCTGGTGGAGTGGCTCCGCCTGGGGTGCACTGTGGTGGAGTAGCCTCGTCAGGGCACACTCTGCAGTGGCCTCTTCTTGATCGCACTCTGGTGGAGTGGCCTTGTCTGGGGCGCACTCTGGTGGAGTGGGCTCGCCTGGGGTACACTGTAGTGGAGTGGCCTTGCTTGGGGCGCACTCTGGTGGAGTGGCCTCGCCTGGGGTGCACTCTGGTGGAGTGGCCTCGCCTGGGGTGCACTCTGGTGGAGGGGCCTGATCTGAGGCGCACTCTGGTGGAGTTGCCTCGTCTAGGGCCAACTCTGGTGGAGTGGCCTCATCTGGGGCGCACTCTGCAAGAGTAGCCTTGCCTGGGGTGCACTCTGGTGAGTGGCCTTGCCTGGGGTGCACTCTGGTGGAGTGGCTCCGCCTGGGGTGCACTCTGGTGGAGTAGCCTCGTCAGGGCACACTCTGCAGTGGCCTCTTCTTGATCGCACTCTGGTGGAGTGGCCTCGCCTGGGGTGCACTCTGGTGGTGTGGCCTCGCCTGGGGTGCACTCTGGTGGAGTGGCCTTGTCTGGGGCTCACTCTTCAGTGGTCTCTTCTGGGGCGAACTCTGGTGGAGTGGCCTCATCTGGGTTGCACTCTGATGGAATGGCCTCAACTGGGGCGCACTCTGGTAGAGTGGCCTCGCCTGGGGCGCACTGTGGTGGAGTGGCCTCACCTAGAGCAAACAATGGTGGAGTGGCCTCGTCTGGGGCGCACCCTTCAGCAGCCTCTTCTTTGGCACACTCTGGTGGAGAGGCCTCGTCTGGGGCACACTCTGGTGGAGTGGCCTCACCTGGGGCGCACACTGGTGGAGTGGCCTCGTCTGGGGCGCACCCTTCAGCAGCCTCTTCTTCGGCACACTCTGGTGGAGAGGCCTCGTCTGGGTCACACTCTGGTGGAGTGGCCTCACCTGGGGCGCACTCTGGTGGAGTGGCCTCACCTGGGGTCAACTCTGGTGGGGTGGCCTCGCCTAGGACGCACTCAGATGGAGTGCCCTTGTCTGGGGCGTACTCTGGTAAATTGGCCTCGTCTGGGGTGCACTCTGGTGGAGTGGCCTAATCTTTGTCGCACTCTGGTGGAGTTGCCTCATCTGGGGAGCACTCTGGTGGATTGGCCTCGTATGGGGTGCACTCTGGTGGAATGGTCTCGCCTGGGGCGCACTCTGGTGGAATGGTCTCGCCTGGGGTGCACTCTGGTGGAGTGGCCTTGCCTGGGGAGCACTCTGGTGGAGTGGTCTCACTTGGGGTGCACTCCGGTAAGGTGGCCTTGTCTGGGGCGCACTCTGGTGGAATGGCCTCACCTGGGGCGCACTCTGGTGGAGTGGCCGCACCTGGGGCGCAGTCTGGTGGAATGGCCACGCCTGGGGCACACTCTGGTGGAGTGGCTTTTGCTAGGGCACACTCTGGTGAAGTGGCCTCGCCTGAGGCGCACTCGTGTTGTCTTATTTTTTTGTATTTTTGTTTCTTTTTCTGGTTCTTTTTCCTTTGGTTCTGTGATGATCAAGGGTTCTTCTGGTGGATTCTCCTTGTGGAAGTCAAACTGGTGGAGTGTCATGTCTAAGGCACACTCTGGTGGAGTGGCCTCGCCTGGGGTGCACCCTGGTTCAGTGGCTTCGCCTGGAACGCACTCTGGTGGAGTGGCCTCATCTGGGGCGCACTTTGGTGGAGTGGCCTCGCCTGGGGCACACTCTGACGGAGTGGCCATGTCTAATGAGCACACTGGTGGATTGGCCTTGCTTGGGGTGCACTTTGGTGGAGTGGCCTCACCTGAGGCGCACTCTGGTGGAGTGGCCTCACCTGGGCCGCATTCTGGTGGAGCGGCCTCATCTCGGGCGCACTCTGATGGAGTGGCCATGTCTAGGTCATGCTCTGGTGGGGTGGGCTCGTCTTGGGTGCACTCTGGTGGAGTGGCATCATCTGGGGCACACTCTGGTGGAGTGGCCTTGTCTGAGGCGCACTCTGGTGGAGTGGCCTTGTCAGGGGCGCTCTCTGGAAGGGTGGCCTCGACTGGGGTGCACTCTGGTGAAATGGCCTCGCCTGCGGCACATTCTGGTGGAGCGGCCTCGCCTGGGGTGCACTCTGGTGTAGTGGCCTCGTCTAAGGAGCATTCTGCAGCTGCCTCGTTTGGGGCACACTCTGGTGGAGTGGCCTTGTATGGGGCGCACTCTGGAAGAGTGGCCTTGCCTGGGGTGCACTCTGGTGAGTGGCCTTGCCTGGGGTGCACTCTGGTGGAGTGGCTCCGCCTGGGGTGCACTCTGGTGGAGTAGCCTCGTCAGGGCACACTCTGCAGTGGCCTCTTCTTGATCGCACTCTGGTGGAGTGGCCTTGTCTGGGGCGCACTCTGGTGGAGTGGGCTCGCCTGGGGCACACTCTGGTGGAGTGGCCTCGCTTGGGGCGCACTCTGGTGGAGTGGCCTCGCCTGGGGTCCACTCTGGTGGAGTGGCCTCGCCTGGGGTGCACTCTGGTGGAGGGGCCTGATCTGGGGCGCACTCTGGTGGAGTGGCCTCGTCTAGGGCCAACTCTGGTGGAGTGGCCTCGTCTGGGGCGCACTCTCGAAGAGTGGCCTCGCCTGGGGTGCACTCTGGTGAGTGGCCTTGCCTGGGGTGCACTCTGGTGGAGTGGCTCCGCCTGGGGTGCACTCTGGTGGAGTAGCCTCGTCAGGGCACACTCCGCAGTGGCCTCTTGATCGCACTCTGGTGGAGTGGCCTTGTCTGGGGTGCACTCTGGTGGAGTGGGCTCACCTGGGGCACACTCTGGTGGAGTGGCCTCACTTGGGGCGCACTCTGGTGGAGTGGCCTCGCCTGGGGTGCACTCTGGTGGAGTGGCCTTGTCTGGGGCGAACTCTGGTGGAGTGGCCTCATCTGGGTTGCACTCTGGTGGAATGGCCTCAACTGGGGCGCACTCTGGTAGAGTGGCCTCGCCTGGGGCGCACTGTGGAGGAGTGGCCTCGCCTAGAGCGCACACTGGTGGAGTGGCCTCGTCTGGGGCGCACCCTTCAGCAGCCTCTTCTTGGGCACACTCTGGTGGAGTGGCCTCATCTGGGTCACACTCTGGTGGAGTGGGCTCGCCTGGGGCACACTCTGGTGGAGTGGCCTTGCCTGGGGCGCCCTCTGGTGGAGTGGCCTCGCCTGGGGTGAACTCTGGTGGGGTGGCCTCGCCTGGGGTGCACTCAGGTGGAGTGGCCTTGTCTGGGGCATACTCTGGTAAATTGGCCTCATCTGGGATGCACTCTGGTGGATTGGCCTCGTATGAGGTGCACTCTGGTGGAGTGGCCTCGTATGGCGTGCTCTCTGGTGGAGTGGCCTCATCTGGGGCGCACTGTGGAGGAGTGGCCTCGCCCAGAGCGCACACTGGTGGAGTGGCCTCGTCTGGGGCGCACCCTTCAGCAGCCTCTTCTTGGGCACACTCTGGTGGAGTGGCCTCATCTGGGTCACACTCTGGTGGAGTGGGCTCGCCTGGGGCACACTCTGGTGGAGTGGCCTCGCCTGGGGCGCCCTCTGGTGGAGTGGCCTCGCCTGGGGTGAACTCTGGTGGGGTGGCCTCGCCTGGGGTGCACTCAGGTGGAGTGGCCTTGTCTGGGGCGTACTCTGGTAAATTGGCCTCATCTGGGGTGCACTCTGGTGGATTGGCCTCGTATGGGGTGCACTCTGGTGGAGTGGCCTCGTATGGCGTGCTCTCTGGTGGAGTGGCCTCATCTGGGGCGCACTCTGGTGGAGTAGCCTCGCCTGGGGCGCACTCTGGTGGAATGGCCTCACCTGAGGAGCACTCTGGTGGAGTGGTCATGTGTAGGTCGCGCTCTGGTGGGGTGGCCTCATCTGGGGTGCACTCTGGTGAAGTGGCCTTGCCTGGGTTGTATTCTGGAGTGGCCTTGTCTAGGCCGCATTCTGGTGGAGTGGCCTCGTCTTGTGTGCACTCTGGTTGAGTGGCCTCGTCTGGGGTGCACTTTGGAGGAGTGGCCATGTCTAGGTCGTGATCTGTGGGGTGGGTTTGTCTGGGGTGCCCTCTGGTGGAGTGGCCTTGTCTAGGGCACACTCTGGGGCAGTGGCCTCGCCTGAGGCGCACTCCGGTGGAGTGGCCTCGTCTGGGGTGCACTCTGGAAGGGTGGCCTCGCCTGGGGTGCACTCTGGTGAAATGTCCTTGCCTGGGGCGCACTCTGATGGAGTAGCTTCATCTGGGGCACACTCTGCAGTGGCCTCTTCTTGGGCGCACTTTGGTGGAGTGGCCTCGTCTGGTGAGCACTCTGGTGGAAAGGGCTCGCCTGGGGCACACTCTTGTGGAGTGGCCTCGCTTGGGGTACACTCTGGCGGAGTGGCCATGTCTAATGCGCACACTGGTGGGGTGGCCTTGCTTGGGGCGCACTTTGGTGGAGTGGCCTCACCTGAGGCGCACTCTGGTGGAGTGGCCTCGTCTGGGGCGTACTCTGGTGAATTGGCCTCGTCTGGGGTGCACTCAGTGGAGTGGCCTAATCTTTGTCGCACTCTGGTGGAGTGGCCTCATCTGGGTTGCACTCTGGTGGATTGGCCTCGTATGGGGTGCACTCTGGTGGAGTGGCCTCATATGGGGTGCTCTCTGCTGGAGTGGCCTCATCTGGGGCGCACTCTGGTGGAGTAGCCTCGCCTGGGGCGCACTCTGGTGGAATGGCCTCACCTGAGGCGCACTCTGGTGGAGTGGCCTCACCTGGGCCGCATTCTGGTGGAGCGGCCTCGTCTCGGGCGCACTCTGATGGAGTGGCCATGTCTAGGTCATGCTCTGGTGGGGCGGGCTCGTTTTGGGTGCACTCTGGTGGAGTGGCTTCACCTAGGGCACACTCTGGTGGAGTGGCCTTGTCTGAGGCGCACTCTGGTGGAGTGGCCTAGTCTGGGGCGCACTCTGGAAGGTTGGCCTCGCCTAGGGTGAACTCTGGTGAAATGGCCTCGCCTGTGGCACATTCTGGTTGAGCGGCCTCACTTGGGGTGCACTCTGGTGGAGTGGCCTCGTCTAAGGAGCATTCTGCAGCTGCCTCGTCTGGGGCACACTCTGGGGAAGTGGCCTTGTATGGGGCACACTCTGGTGGAGTGGCCTCATCTGGGGTGCACTCTGGTGGAGTGGCCTCGCCTGGGGCAAACTCTGGAGTGGCCTCATCTTGGGTAAACTCTGGTGGAGTGGCCTCGCCTGGGGTGCACTCTGGTGGAGTGGCCTCGTCTAAGGAGCATTCTGGAGCGGCCTCGTCTGGGGCACACTCTGGTGGAGTGGCCTCGTCTGGGGTGCACTCTGGTGAAGTGGCCTCTCCTGGGTTTCATTCTGGAGTGGCCTCGTCTAGGCCGCATTCTGGTGGAGTGGCCTCGTCTTGTGTGCACTCTGATTGAGTGGCCTCGTCTGGGGTGCACTTTGGTGGAGTGGCCATGTCTAGGTCGTGCTCTGTGGGGTGGGTTTGTCTGGGGTGCACTCTGGTGGAGTGGCCTCGTCTAGGGCGCACTCTGGAGCAGTGGCCTCACCTTAGGCGCACTCTGGTAGAGTGGCCTCGTCTGGGGTGCACTCTGGAAGGGTGGCCTCGCCTGGGGTGCACTCTGGTGAAATGGCCTCGCCTGGGGCGCACTCTGATGGAGTAGCTTCATCTGGGGCACACTCTGCAGTGGCCTCTTCTTGGGCGCACTTTGGTGGAGTGGCCTCGTCTGTGGAGCACTCTGGTGGAGAGGGCTCACCTGGGGCACACTCTTGTGGAGTGGCCTCGCCTGGGGCACACTCTGGCGGAGTGGCCATGTCTAATGCGCACACTGGTGGAGTGGCCTTGCTTGGGGTGCACTTTGGTGGAGTGGCCTCACCTGAGGCGCACTCTGGTGGAGTGGCCTCGCCTGGGCCGCATTCTGGTGGAGCGGCCTCATCTCGGGCACACTCTGATGGAGTGCCCATGTCTAGGTCATGCTCTGGTTGGGTGGGCTCGTCTTGGGTGCACTCTGGTGGAGTGGCTTCATCTAGGACACACTCTGGTGGAGTGGCCTTGTCTAAGGAGCATTCTGGAGCGGCCTCGTCTGGGGCACACTCTGGTGGGGTAGCCTCATCTGGGGTGCACTCTGGTGAAGTGGCCTCGCCTGGGTTGCATTCTGGAGTGGCCTCGTCTCAGCCGCATTCTGGTGGAGTGGCCTCGTCTTGTGTGCACTCTGATTGAGTGGCCTCGTCTGGGGTGCACTTTGGTGGAGTGGCCATGTCTAGGTCGTGGTCTGTGGGGTGGGTTTGTCTGGGGTGAACTCTGGTGGAGTGGCCTCATCTAAGGAGCATTCTGCAGCTGCCTCGTTTAGGGCACACTCTGGTGGAGTGGCCTTGTATGGGGCGCACTCTGGAAGAGTGGCCTTGCCTGGGGTGCACTCTGGTGAGTTGCCTTGCCTGGGGTGCACTCTGGTGGAGTGGCTCCGCCTGGGGTGCACTCTGGTGGAGTAGCCTCGTCTAAGGAGCATTCTGGAGAGGCCTCGTCTGGTGCACACTCTGGTGGAGTGGCCTCGTCTGGGGCACACTCTGGTGGAGTGGTCATGTGTAGGTCATGCTCTGGTGGGGTGGGCTCGTCTTGGGTGCACTCTGGTGAAGTGGCCTCTCCTGGGTTGCATTCTGGAGTGGCCTCGTCTAGGCCGCATTCTGGTGGAGTGGCCTTGTCTTGTGTGCACTCTGATTGAGTGGCCTCGTCTGGGGTGCACTTTGGTGGAGTGGCCAAGTCTAGGTCGTGCTCTGTGGGGTGGGCTCATCTTGGGTGCACTCTGGTGGAGTGACTTCATCTAGGACCCACTCTGGTGGAGTGGCCTTGTCTAAGGAGCATTCTGGAGCGGCCTCGTCTGGGGCGCACTCTGGTGGAGTAGCCTCGCCTGGGGCGCACTCTGGTGGAATGGCCTCACCTGAGGAGCACTCTGGTGGAGTGGTCATGTGTAGGTCGCGCTCTGGTGGGGTGACCTGATCTGGGGTGCACTCTGGTGAAGTTGCCTTGCCTGGGTTGTATTCTGGAGTGGCCTTGTCTAGGCCGCATTCTGGTGGAGTGGCCTCATCTTGTGTGCACTCTGGTTGAGTGGCCTCGTCTGGGGTGCACTTTGGAGGAGGGGCCATGTCTAGGTCATGCTCTGTGGGGTGGGTTTGTCTGGGGTGCCCTCTGGTGGAGTGGCCTTGTCTAGGGCACACTCTGGGGCAGTGGCCTCACCTGAGGCACACTCTGGTGGAGTGGCCTCGTCTGGGGTGCACTCTGGAAGGGTGGCCTCGCCTGGGGTGCACTCGGGTGAAATGTCCTCGCCAGGGGCGCACTCTGATGGAGTAGTTTCATCTGGGGCACACTCTGCAGTGGCCTCTTCTTGGGCGCACTTTGGTGGAGTGGCCTCGTCTGGGGAGCACTCTGGTGGAGAGGGCCCGCCTGGGGCACACTCTTGTGGAGTGGCCTCGCTTGGGGTACACTCTGGCGGAGTGGCCATGTCTAATGCGCACACTAGTGGGGTGGCCTTGCTTGGAGCGCACTTTGGTGGAGTGGCCTCACCTGAGGCGCACTCTGGTGGAGTGGCCTCGCCTGGGGTGAACTCTGGTGGGGTGGCCTCACCTGGGGTGCACTCAGGTGGAGTGGACTTGTCTGGGGCGTACTCTGGTGAATTGGCCCCGTCTGGGGTGCACTCTGGTGGAGTGGCCTAATCTTTGTCGCACTCTGGTGGAGTGGCCTCATCTGGGTTGCACTCTGGTGGATTGGCCTCGTATGGGGTGCACTCTGGTGGAGTGGCCTCATATGGGGTGCTCTCTGGTGGAGTGGCCTCATCTGGGGCGCACTCTGGTGGAGTAGCCTCGCCTGGGGTGCACTCTGGTGGAATGGCCTCACCTGAGGCTCACTCTGGTGGAGTGGCCTCACCTGGGCCGCATTCTGGTGGAGCGGCCTCATCTTGTGTGCACTCTGATTGAGTGGCCTCGTCTGGGGTGCACTTTGGTGGAGTGACCATGTCTAGGTCGTGGTCTGTGGGGTGGGTTTGTCTGGGGTGCACTCTGGTGGAGTGGCCTTGTCTAAGGAGCATTCTGCAGCTGCCTCATATGGGGCACACTCTGGTGGAGTGGCCTTGTATGGGGCGCACTCTGGAAGAGTGGCCTTGCCTGGGGTGCACTCTGGTGAGTGGCCTTGCCTGGGGTGCACTCTGGTGGAGTGGCCTCGCTTGGGGAGCACTCTGGTGGAGTGGCCTCGCCTGGGGTGCACTCTGGTGGAGTGGCCTCGCCTGGGGTGCACTCTGGTGGAGGGGCCTGATCTGGGGCGCACTCTGGTGGAGTGGCCTCGTCTAGGGCCAACTCTGGTGGAGTGGCCTCGTCTGGGGCGCACCCTGGAAGAGTGGCCTCGCCTGGGGTGCACTCTGGTGAGTGGCCTTGCCTGGGGTGCACTCTGGTGGAGTGGCTCCGCCTGGGGTGCACTCTGGTGGAGTAGCCTCGTCAGGGCACACTCCGCAGTGGCCTCTTCTTGATAGCACTCTGGTGGAGTGGCCTTGTCTGGGGCGCACTCTGGTGGAGTGGGCTCACCTGGGGCACACTCTGGTGGAGTGGCCTAGCTTGGGGCACACTCTGGTGGAGTGGCCTCGCCTGGGGTGCACTCTGGTGGAGTGGCCTCGCCTGGGGTGCACTCTGGTGGAGTGGCCTTGTCTGGGGCTCACTCTTCAGTCGTCTCTTCTGGGGCGAACTCTGGTGGAGTGGCCTCATCTGGGTTGCACTCTGGTGGAATGGCCTCAACTGGGGCGCACTCTGGTAGAGTGGCCTCGCCTGGGGCGCACTGTGGTGGAGTGGCCTCGCCTAGAGCGCACACTGGTGGAGTGGCCTCGTCTGGGGTGAACTCTGGTGGGGTGGCCTCGCCTGGGGTGCACTCAGGTGGAGTGGCCTTGTCTGGGGCGTACTCTGGTGAATTGGCCTGATCTGGGGTGCACTCTGGTGGATTGGCCTCGTATGGGGTGCACTCTGGTGGAGTGGCCTCGTATGGCGTGCTCTCTGGTGGAGTGGCCTCATCTGGGGTGCACTCTGGTGGAGTAGCCTCACCTGGGGCGCACTCTGGTGGAATGGCCTCACCTGAGGAGCACTCTGGTGGAGAGGTCATGTGTAGGTCGCGCTCTGGTGGGGTGGCCTCATCTGGGTTGCACTCTGGTGAAGTGGCCTTGCCTGGGTTGTATTCTGGAGTGGCCTTGTCTAGGCCGCATTCTGGTGAAGTGGCCTCGTCTTGTGTGCACTCTGGTTGAGTGGCCTCGTCTGGGGTGCACTTTGGAGGAGTGGCCATGTCTAGGTCGTGCTCTGTGGGGTGGGTTTGTCTGGGGTGCCCTCTGGTGGAGTGGCCTCGTCTAGGGCACACTCTGGGGCAGTGGCCTCGCCTGAGGCGCACTCTGGTGGAGTGGCCTCGTCTGGGTTGCACTCTGGAAGGGTGGCCTCGCCTGGGATGCAATCTGGTGAAATGTCCTCGCCTGGGGCGCACTCTGATGGAGTAGCTTCGTCTGGGGCACACTCTGCAGTGGCCTCTTCTTGAGCGCACTTTGGTGGAGTGGCCTCGTCTGAGGTGCACTCTGGTGGACTGGCCTTGTCTAGGTCACGCTCTGGTGGGGTGGGCTCATCTGGGGTGCACTCTGGTGAAGTGGCCTCTCCTGGGTTGCATTCTGGAGTGGCCTCGTCTAGGCCGCATTCTGGTGGAGTGGCCTCGTCTTGTGTGCACTCTGATTGAGTGGCCTCGTCTGGGGTGCACTTTGGTGGAGTGGCCAAGTCTAGGTCGTGCTCTGTGGGGTGGGTTTGTCTGGGGAGCACTCTGGTGAAGAGGGCTCGCCTGGGGCACACTCTTGTGGAGTGGCCTCGCCTGGGGCACACTCTGGCGGAGTGGCCATGTCTAATGCGCACACTGGTGGAGTAGCCTTGCTTGGGGCGCACTTTGGTGGAGTGGCCTCACCTGAGGCGCACTCTGGTGGAGTGGCCTCGCCTGGGCCGCATTCTGGTGGAGCGGCCTCGTCTCGGGCGCACTCTGATGGAGTGCCCATGTCTAGGTCATGCTCTGGTGGGGTGGGCTCGTCTTGGGTGCACTCTGGTGGAGTGGCTTCATCTAGGACACACTCTGGTGGAGTGGCCTTGTCTAAGGAGCATTCTGGAGTGGCCTCGTCTGGGGCACACTCTGGTGGAGTGGTTTTGTCTGGGGCACACTCTGGTGGAGTGGTCATGTGTAGGTCGCGCTCTGGTGGGGTAGCCTCATCTGGGGTGCACTCTGGTGAAGTGGCCTCGCCTGGGTTGCATTCTGGAGTGGCCTCGTCTCGGCCGCATTCTGGTGGAGTGGCCTCGTCTTGTGTGCACTCTGATTGAGTGGCCTCGTCTGGGGTGCACTTTGGTGGAGTGGCCTCACCTAGAGCACACACTGGTGGAGTGGCCTCGTCTGGGTTGCACTCTGATGGAATGGCCTCAACTGGGGCGCACTCTGGTAGAGTGGCCTCGCCTGGGGCGCACTGTGGTGGAGTGGCCTCACCTAGAGCACACACTGGTGGAGTGGCCTCGTCTGGGGCGCACCCTTCAGCAGCCTCTTCTTCGGCACACTCTGGTGGAGAGGCCTCGTCTGGGTCACACTCTGGTGGAGTGGCCTCACCTGGGGCGCACTCTGGTGGAGTGGCCTCACCTGGGGTGAACTCTGGTGGGGTGGCCTCGCCTAGGACGCACTCAGGTGGAGTGCCCTTGTCTAAGGGGGGAATTGGTAAATTGGCCTCGTCTGGGGTGCACTCTGGTGGAGTGGCCTAATCTTTGTCGCACTCTGGTGGAGTTGCCTCATCTGGGGAGCACTCTGGTGGATTGGCCTCGTATGGGGTGCACTCTGGTGGAATGGTCTCGCCTGGGGCGCACTCTGGTGGAATGGTCTCGCCTGGGGCGCACTCTGGTGGAGTGGCCTTGCCTGGGGAGCACTCTGGTGGAGTGGTCTCACTTGGGGAGCACTCCGGTAAGGTGGCCTTGTCTGGGGCGCACTCTGGTGGAATGGCCTCACCTGGGGCGCACTCTGGTGGAGTGGCCGCACCTGGGGCATAGTCTGGTGGAATGGCCTCGCCTGGGGCACACTCTGGTGGAGTGGCTTTTGCTAGGGCGCACTCTGGTGAAGTGGCCTCGCCTGAGGCGCACTCGTGTTGTCTTATTTTTTTGTATTTTTGTTTCTTTTTCTGGTTCTTTTTCCTTTGGTTCTGTGATGATCAAGGGTTCTTCTGGTGGATTATCCTTGTGGAAGTCAAACTGGTGGAGTGTCATGTCTAAGGCGCACTCTGGTGGAGTGGCCTCGCCTGGGGTGCACCCTGGTTCAGTGGCTTCGCCTGGAACGCACTCTGGTGGAGTGGCCTCATCTGGGGCGCACTTTGGTGGAGTGGCCTCGCCTGGGGCACACTCTGACGGAGTGGCCATTTCTAATGAGCACACTGGTGGATTGGCCTTGCTTGGGGTGCACTTTGGTGGAGTGGCCTCACCTAAAGCGCACTCTGGTGGAGTGGCCTCGCCTGGGCCGCATTCTGGTGGAGCAGCCTCGTCTCGGGCGCACTCTGATGGAGTGGCCATGTCTAGGTCATGCTCTGGTGGGGTGGGCTCGTCTTGGGTGCACTCTGGTGGAGTGGCATCGTCTAGGGCACACTCTGGTGGAGAGGCCTTGTCTGAGGCGCACTCTGGTGGAGTGGACTCGTCAGGGGTGCTCTCTGGAAGGGTGGCCTCGCCTGGGGTGCACTCTGGTGAAATGGCCTCGCCTGCGACACTTTCTGGTGGAGCGGCCTCGCCTGGGGTGCACTCTGGTGGAGTGGCCTCGTCTAAGGAGCATTCTGCAGCTGCCTCGTTTGGGGCACACTCTGGTGGAGTGGCCTTGTATGGGGCACACTCTGGTGGAGTGTCCTTGTATGGGGCGCACTCTGGAAGAGTGGCCTTGCCTGGGGTGCACTCTGGTGAGTGGCCTTGCCTGGGGTGCACTCTGGTGGAGTGGCTCCGCCTGGGGTGCACTCTGGTGGAGTAGCCTCGTCAGGGCCCACTCTGCAGTGGCCTCTTCTTGATCGCACTCTGGTGGAGTGGCCTTGTCTGGGGCGCACTCTGGTGGAGTGGGCTCGCCTGGGGCACACTCTGGTGGAGTGGCTTCGCTTGGGGCGCACTCTGGTGGAGTGGCCTCGCCTGGGGTGCACTCTGGTGGAGTGGCCTCGCCTGGGGTGCACTCTGGTGGAGGGGCCTGATCTGGGGCGCACTCTGGTGGAGTGGCCTCATCTAGGGCCAACTCTGGTGGAGTGGCCTCGTCTGGGGCGCACTCTGGAAGAGTGGCCTCGCCTGGGGTGCACTCTGGTGAGTGGCCTTGCCTGGGGTGCACTCTGGTGGAGTGGCTCCGCCTGGGGTGCACTCTGGTGGAGTAGCCTCATCAGGGCACACTCCGCAGTGGCCTCTTCTTGATCGCACTCTGGTGGAGTGGCCTTGTCTGGGGCGCACTCTGGTGGAGTGGGCTCACCTGGGGCACACTTTGGTGGAGTGGCCTCGCTTGGGTTGCACTCTGGTGGAATGGCCTCAACTGGGGCGCACTCTGGTAGAGTGGCCTCGCCTGGGGCGCACTGTGGAGGAGTGGCCTCGCCTAGAGCGCACACTGGTGGAGTGGCCTCGTCTGGGGCACACCCTTCAGCAGCCTCTTCTTGGGCACACTCTGGTGGAGTGGCCTCATCTGGGTCACACTCTGGTGGAGTGGGCTCGCCTGGGGCATACTCTGGTGGAGTGGCCTCGCCTGGAGCGCCCTCTGGTGGAGTGGCCTTGCCTTGGGTGAACTCTGGTGGGGTGGCCTTGCCTGGGGTGCACTCAGGTGGAGTGGCCTTGTCTGGGGCGTACTCTGGTAAATTGGCCTCATCTGGGGTGCACTCTGGTGGATTGGCCTCGTATGGGGTGCACTCTGGTGGAGTGGCCTCGTATGGCGTGCTCTCTGGTGGAGTGGCTTCATCTGGGGCGCACTCTGGTGGAGTAGCCTCGCCTGGGGCGCACTCTGGTGGAATGGCCTCACCTGAGGAGCACTCTGGTGCAGTGTTCATGTGTAGGTTGCGCTCTGGTGGGGTGGCCTCATCTGGGGTGCACTCTGGTGAAGTGGCCTTGCCTGGGTTGTATTCTGGAGTGGCCTTGTCTAGGCCGCATTCTGGTGGAGTGGCCTCGTCTTGTGTGCACTCTGGTTGAGTGGCCTCGTCTGGGGTGCACTTTGGAGGAGTGGCCATGTCTAGGTCGTGCTCTGTGGGGTGGGTTTGTCTGGGGTGCCCTCTGGTGGAGTGGCCTCATCTAGGGCACACTCTGGGGCAGTGGCCTCGCCTGAGGCGCACTCTGGTGGAGTGGCCTCGTCTGGGGTGCACTCTGGAAGGGTGGCCTCGCCTGAGGTGCACTCTGGTGAAATGTCCTCGCCTGGGGCGCACTCTGATGGAGTAGCTTTGTCTGGGGCACACTCTGCAGTGGCCTCTTCTTGGGCGCACTTTGGTGGAGTGGCCTCATCTGGGGAGCACTCTGGTGGAGAGGGCTCGCCTGGGGCACACTCTTGTGGAGTGGCTTCGCTTGGGGTACACTCTGGCGGAGTGGCCATGTCTAATACGCACACTGGTGGGGTGGCCTTACTTGGGGCACACTTTGGTGGAGTGGCCTCACCTGAGGCGCACTCTGGTGGAGTGGCCTCGTCTGGGGCGTACTCTGGTGAATTGGCCCCGTCTGGGGTGCACTCAGGTGGAGTGGCCTAATCTTTGTCGCACTCTGGTGGAGTGGCCTCATCTGGGTTGCACTCTGGTGGATTGGCCTCGTATGGGGTGCACTCTGGTGGAGTGGCCTCATATGGGGTGCTCTCTGGTGGAGTGGCCTCATCTGGGGCGCACTCTGGTGGAGTAGCCTCGCCTGGGGCGCACTCTGGTGGAATGGCCTCACCTGAGGCGCACTCTGGTGGAGTGGCCTCACCTGGGCCGCATTCTGGTGGAGCGGCCTCGTCTCGGGCGCACTCTGATGGAGTGGCCATGTCTAGGTCATTCTCTGGTGGGGCGGGCTCGTCTTGGGTGCACTCTGGTGGAGTGGCTTCATCTAGGGCACACTCTGGTGGAGTGGCCTTGTCTGAGGCGCACTCTGGTGGAGTGGCCTAGTCTGGGGCGCACTCTGGAAGGTTGGCCTCGCCTGGGGTGCACTCTGGTGAAATGGCCTCGCCTGTGGCACATTCTGGTGGAGCGGCCTCACTTGGGGTGCACTCTGGTGGAGTGGCCTCGTCTAAGGAGCATTCTGCAGCTGCCTCGTCTGGGGCACACTCTGGGGAAGTGGCCTTGTATGGGGCACACTCTGGTGGAGTGGCCTCATCTGGGGTGCACTCTGGTGGAGTGGCCTCGCCTGGGGCAAACTCTGGAGTGGCCTCATCTTGGGTAAACTCTGGTGGAGTGGCCTCGCCTGGGGTGCACTCTGGTGGAGTGGCCTTGTCTAAGGAGCATTCTGGAGCGGCCTCGTCTGGGGCACACTCTGGTGGAGTGGCCTCGTCTGGGGCACACTCTGGTGGAGTGGTCATGTGTAGGTCGCGCTCTGGTGGGGTGGCCTCATCTGGGGTGCACTCTGGTGAAGTGGCCTCTCCTGGGTTGCATTCTGGAGTGGCCTCGTCTAGGCCGCATTCTGGTGGAGTGGCCTCGTCTTGTGTGCACTCTGATTGAGTGGCCTCGTCTGGGGTGCACTTTGGTGGAGTGGCCATGTCTAGGTCGTGCTCTGTGGGGTGGGTTTGTCTGGGGTGCACTCTGGTGGAGTGGCCTCGTCTAGGGCGCACTCTGGGGCAGTGGCCTCACCTTAGGCGCACTCTGGTAGAGTGGCCTCGTCTGGGGTGCACTCTGGAAGGGTGGCCTCGCCTGGGTTGCACTCTGGTGAAATGCCTCGCCTGGGGCGCACTCTGATGGAGTAGCTTCATCTGGGGCACACTCTGCAGTGGCCTCTTCTTGGGCGCACTTTGGTGGAGTGGCCTCGTCTGGGGAGCACTCTGGTGGAGAGGCCTCACCTGGGCCGCATTCTGGTGGAGCGGCCTCGTCTCGGGCGCACTCTGATGGAGTGGCCATGTCTAGGTCATTCTCTGGTGGGGCGGGCTCGTCTTGGGTGCACTCTGGTGGAGTGGCTTCATCTAGGGCACACTCTGGTGGAGTGGCCTTGTCTGAGGCGCACTCTGGTGGAGTGGCCTAGTCTGGGGCGCACTCTGGAAGGTTGGCCTCGCCTGGGGTGCACTCTGGTGAAATGGCCTCGCCTGTGGCACATTCTGGTGGAGCGGCCTCACTTGGGGTGCACTCTGGTGGAGTGGCCTCGTCTAAGGAGCATTCTGCAGCTGCCTCGTCTGGGGCACACTCTGGGGAAGTGGCCTTGTATGGGGCACACTCTGGTGGAGTGGCCTCATCTGGGGTGCACTCTGGTGGAGTGGCCTCGCCTGGGGCAAACTCTGGAGTGGCCTCATCTTGGGTAAACTCTGGTGGAGTGGCCTCGCCTGGGGTGCACTCTGGTGGAGTGGCCTTGTCTAAGGAGCATTCTGGAGCGGCCTCGTCTGGGGCACACTCTGGTGGAGTGGCCTCGTCTGGGGCACACTCTGGTGGAGTGGTCATGTGTAGGTCGCGCTCTGGTGGGGTGGCCTCATCTGGGGTGCACTCTGGTGAAGTGGCCTCTCCTGGGTTGCATTCTGGAGTGGCCTCGTCTAGGCCGCATTCTGGTGGAGTGGCCTCGTCTTGTGTGCACTCTGATTGAGTGGCCTCGTCTGGGGTGCACTTTGGTGGAGTGGCCATGTCTAGGTCGTGCTCTGTGGGGTGGGTTTGTCTGGGGTGCACTCTGGTGGAGTGGCCTTGTCTAGGGCGCACTCTGGGGCAGTGGCCTCACCTTAGGCGCACTCTGGTAGAGTGGCCTCGTCTGGGGTGCACTCTGGAAGGGTGGCCTCGCCTGGGGTGCACTCTGGTGAAATGCCTCGCCTGGGGCGCACTCTGATGGAGTAGCTTCATCTGGGGCACACTCTGCAGTGGCCTCTTCTTGGGCGCACTTTGGTGGAGTGGCCTCGTCTGGGGAGCACTCTGGTGGAGAGGGCTCGCCTGGGGCACACTCTTGTGGAGTGGCCTCGCCTGGGGCACACTCAGGCGGAGTGGCCATGTCTAATGCGCACACTGGTGGAGTGGCCTTGCTTGGGGCGCACTTTGGTGGAGTGGCCTCACCTGAGGCGCACTCTGGTGGAGTGGCCTCGCCTGGGCCGCATTCTGGTGGAGCGGCCTCGTCTCGGGCGCACTCTGATGGAGTGCCCATGTGTAGGTCATGCTCTGGTTGCGTGGGCTCGTCTTGGGTGCACTCTGGTGGAGTGGCTTCATCTAGGACACACTCTGGTGGAGTGGCCTTGTCTAAGGAGCATTCTGGAGCGGCCTCGTCTGGGGCACACTCTGGTGGAGTGGCCTCGTCTGGGGCACACTCTGGTGGAGTGGTCATGTGTAGGTCGCGCTCTGGTGGGGTAGCCTCATCTGGGGTGCATTCTGGTGAAGTGGCCTCGCCTGGGTTGCATTCTGGAGTGGCCTCATCTCGGCCGCATTCTGGTGGAGTGGCCTCGTCTTGTGTGCACTCTGATTGAGTGGCCTCTTCTGGGGTGCACTTTGGTGGAGTGGCCATGTCTAGGTCGTGGTCTGTGGGGTGGGTTTGTCTGGGGTGCACTCTGGTGGAGTGGCCTCATCTAAGGAGCATTCTGCAGCTGCCTCATTTGGGGCACACTCTGGTGGAGTGGCCTTGTATGGGGCGCAATCTGGAAGAGTGGCCTTGCCTGGGGTGCACTCTGGTGAGTGGCCTTGCCTGGGGTGCACTCTGGTGGAGTGGCTCCGCCTGGGGTGCACTCTGGTGGAGTAGCCTCGTCTAAGGAGCATTCTGGAGCGGCCTCGTCTGGGGCACACTCTGGTGGAGTGGCCTCGTCTGGGGCACACTCTGGTGGAGTGGTCATGTGTAGGTCGCGCTCTGGTGGGGTGGCCTCATCTGGGGTGCACTCTGGTGAAGTGGCCTCTCCTGGGTTGCATTCTGGAGTGGCCTCATCTAGGCCGCATTCTGGTGGAGTGGCCTCGTCTTGTGTGCACTCTGATTGAGTGGCCTCGTCTGGGGTGCACTTTGGTGGAGTGGCCATGTCTAGGTCGTGCTCTGTGGGGTGGGTTTGTCTGGGGTGCACTCTGGTGGAGTGGCCTCGTCTAGGGCGCACTCTGGGGCAGTGGCCTCACCTTAGGCGCACTCTGGTGGAGTGGCCTCGTCTGGGGAGCACTCTGGAAGTGTGGCCTCGCCTGGGGTGAACTGGGGAAATGGCCTCGCCTGGGGCGCACTCTGATGGAGTAGCTTCATCTGGGGCACACTCTGCAGTGGCCTCTTCTTGGGCGCACTTTGGTGGAGTGGCCTCGTCTGGGGAGCACTCTGGTGGAGAGGGCTCGCCTGGGGCACACTCTTGTGGAGTGGCCTCGCCTGGGGCACACTCTGGCGGAGTGGCCATGTCTAATGCGCACACTGGTAGAGTGGCCTTGCTTGGGGCGCACTTTGGTGGAGTGGCCTCACCTGAGGCGCACTCTGGTGGAGTGGCCTTGCCTGGGCCGCATTCTGGTGGAACGGCCTCGTCTCGGGCACACTCTGATGGAGTGCCCATGTCTAGGTCATGCTCTGGTGGGGTGGGCTCGTCTTGGGTGCACTCTGGTGGAGTGGCTTCATCTAGGACACACTCTGGTGGAGTGGCCTCACCTGGGCCGCATTCTGGTGGAGCGGCCTCGTCTCGGGCGCACTCTGATGGAGTGGCCATGTCTAGGTCATTCTCTGGTGGGGCGGGCTCGTCTTGGGTGCACTCTGGTGGAGTGGCTTCATCTAGGGCACACTCTGGTGGAGTGGCCTTGTCTGAGGCGCACTCTGGTGGAGTGGCCTAGTCTGGGGCGCACTCTGGAAGGTTGGCCTCGCCTGGGGTGCACTCTGGTGAAATGGCCTCGCCTGTGGCACATTCTGGTGGAGCGGCCTCACTTGGGGTGCACTCTGGTGGAGTGGCCTCGTCTAAGGAGCATTCTGCAGCTGCCTCGTCTGGGGCACACTCTGGGGAAGTGGCCTTGTATGGGGCACACTCTGGTGGAGTGGCCTCATCTGGGGTGCACTCTGGTGGAGTGGCCTCGCCTGGGGCAAACTCTGGAGTGGCCTCATCTTGGGTAAACTCTGGTGGAGTGGCCTCGCCTGGGGTGCACTCTGGTGGAGTGGCCTTGTCTAAGGAGCATTCTGGAGCGGCCTCGTCTGGGGCACACTCTGGTGGAGTGGCCTCGTCTGGGGCACACTCTGGTGGAGTGGTCATGTGTAGGTCGCGCTCTGGTGGGGTGGCCTCATCTGGGGTGCACTCTGGTGAAGTGGCCTCTCCTGGGTTGCATTCTGGAGTGGCCTCGTCTAGGCCGCATTCTGGTGGAGTGGCCTCGTCTTGTGTGCACTCTGATTGAGTGGCCTCGTCTGGGGTGCACTTTGGTGGAGTGGCCATGTCTAGGTCGTGCTCTGTGGGGTGGGTTTGTCTGGGGTGCACTCTGGTGGAGTGGCCTCATCTAGGGCGCACTCTGGGGCAGTGGCCTCACCTTAGGCGCACTCTGGTAGAGTGGCCTCGTCTGGGGTGCACTCTGGAAGGGTGGCCTCGCCTGGGGTGCACTCTGGTGAAATGCCTCGCCTGGGGCGCACTCTGATGGAGTAGCTTCATCTGGGGCACACTCTGCAGTGGCCTCTTCTTGGGCGCACTTTGGTGGAGTGGCCTCGTCTGGGGAGCACTCTGGTGGAGAGGCCTCACCTGGGCCGCATTCTGGTGGAGCGGCCTCGTCTCGGGCGCACTCTGATGGAGTGGCCATGTCTAGGTCATTCTCTGGTGGGGCGGGCTCGTCTTGGGTGCACTCTGGTGGAGTGGCTTCATCTAGGGCACACTCTGGTGGAGTGGCCTTGTCTGAGGCGCACTCTGGTGGAGTGGCCTAGTCTGGGGCGCACTCTGGAAGGTTGGCCTCGCCTGGGGTGCACTCTGGTGAAATGGCCTCGCCTGTGGCACATTCTGGTGGAGCGGCCTCACTTGGGGTGCACTCTGGTGGAGTGGCCTCGTCTAAGGAGCATTCTGCAGCTGCCTCGTCTGGGGCACACTCTGGGGAAGTGGCCTTGTATGGGGCACACTCTGGTGGAGTGGCCTCATCTGGGGTGCACTCTGGTGGAGTGGCCTCGCCTGGGGCAAACTCTGGAGTGGCCTCATCTTGGGTAAACTCTGGTGGAGTGGCCTCGCCTGGGGTGCACTCTGGTGGAGTGGCCTTGTCTAAGGAGCATTCTGGAGCGGCCTCGTCTGGGGCACACTCTGGTGGAGTGGCCTCGTCTGGGGCACACTCTGGTGGAGTGGTCATGTGTAGGTCGCGCTCTGGTGGGGTGGCCTCATCTGGGGTGCACTCTGGTGAAGTGGCCTCTCCTGGGTTGCATTCTGGAGTGGCCTCGTCTAGGCCGCATTCTGGTGGAGTGGCCTCGTCTTGTGTGCACTCTGATTGAGTGGCCTCGTCTGGGGTGCACTTTGGTGGAGTGGCCATGTCTAGGTCGTGCTCTGTGGGGTGGGTTTGTCTGGGGTGCACTCTGGTGGAGTGGCCTTGTCTAGGGCGCACTCTGGGGCAGTGGCCTCACCTTAGGCGCACTCTGGTAGAGTGGCCTCGTCTGGGGTGCACTCTGGAAGGGTGGCCTCGCCTGGGGTGCACTCTGGTGAAATGCCTCGCCTGGGGCGCACTCTGATGGAGTAGCTTCATCTGGGGCACACTCTGCAGTGGCCTCTTCTTGGGCGCACTTTGGTGGAGTGGCCTCGTCTGGGGAGCACTCTGGTGGAGAGGGCTCGCCTGGGGCACACTCTTGTGGAGTGGCCTCGCCTGGGGCACACTCAGGCGGAGTGGCCATGTCTAATGCGCACAATGGTGGAGTGGCCTTGATTGGGGCGCACTTTGGTGGAGTGGCCTCACCTGAGGCGCACTCTGGTGGAGTGGCCTCGCCTGGGCCGCATTCTGGTGGAGCGGCCTCGTCTCGGGCGCACTCTGATGGAGTGCCCATGTGTAGGTCATGCTCTGGTTGCGTGGGCTCGTCTTGGGTGCACTCTGGTGGAGTGGCTTCATCTAGGACACACTCTGGTGGAGTGGCCTTGTCTAAGGAGCATTCTGGAGCGGCCTCGTCTGGGGCACACTCTGGTGGAGTGGCCTCGTCTGGGGCACACTCTGGTGGAGTGGTCATGTGTAGGTCGCGCTCTGGTGGGGTAGCCTCATCTGGGGTGCATTCTGGTGAAGTGGCCTCGCCTGGGTTGCATTCTGGAGTGGCCTCATCTCGGCCGCATTCTGGTGGAGTGGCCTCGTCTTGTGTGCACTCTGATTGAGTGGCCTCTTCTGGGGTGCACTTTGGTGGAGTGGCCATGTCTAGGTCGTGGTCTGTGGGGTGGGTTTGTCTGGGGTGCACTCTGGTGGAGTGGCCTCATCTAAGGAGCATTCTGCAGCTGCCTCATTTGGGGCACACTCTGGTGGAGTGGCCTTGTATGGGGCGCAATCTGGAAGAGTGGCCTTGCCTGGGGTGCACTCTGGTGAGTGGCCTTGCCTGGGGTGCACTCTGGTGGAGTGGCTCCGCCTGGGGTGCACTCTGGTGGAGTAGCCTCGTCTAAGGAGCATTCTGGAGCGGCCTTGTCTGGGGCACACTCTGGTGGAGTGGCCTCGTCTGGGGCACACTCTGGTGGAGTGGTCATGTGTAGGTCGCGCTCTGGTGGGGTGGCCTCATCTGGGGTGCACTCTGGTGAAGTGGCCTCTCCTGGGTTGCATTCTGGAGTGGCCTCATCTAGGCCGCATTCTGGTGGAGTGGCCTCGTCTTGTGTGCACTCTGATTGAGTGGCCTCGTCTGGGGTGCACTTTGGTGGAGTGGCCATGTCTAGGTCGTGCTCTGTGGGGTGGGTTTGTCTGGGGTGCACTCTGGTGGAGTGGCCTCGTCTAGGGCGCACTCTGGGGCAGTGGCCTCACCTTAGGCGCACTCTGGTGGAGTGGCCTCGTCTGGGGAGCACTCTGGAAGTGTGGCCTCGCCTGGGGTGAACTGGGGAAATGGCCTCGCCTGGGGCGCACTCTGATGGAGTAGCTTCATCTGGGGCACACTCTGCAGTGGCCTCTTCTTGGGCGCACTTTGGTGGAGTGGCCTCGTCTGGGGAGCACTCTGGTGGAGAGGGCTCGCCTGGGGCACACTCTTGTGGAGTGGCCTCGCCTGGGGCACACTCTGGCGGAGTGGCCATGTCTAATGCGCACACTGGTAGAGTGGCCTTGCTTGGGGCGCACTTTGGTGGAGTGGCCTCACCTGAGGCGCACTCTGGTGGAGTGGCCTTGCCTGGGCCGCATTCTGGTGGAACGGCCTCGTCTCGGGCACACTCTGATGGAGTGCCCATGTCTAGGTCATGCTCTGGTGGGGTGGGCTCGTCTTGGGTGCACTCTGGTGGAGTGGCTTCATCTAGGACACACTCTGGTGGAGTGGCCTCACCTGGGCCGCATTCTGGTGGAGCGGCCTCGTCTCGGGCGCACTCTGATGGAGTGGCCATGTCTAGGTCATTCTCTGGTGGGGCGGGCTCTAGGTCGCGCTCTGGTGGGGTAGCCTCATCTGGGGTGCACTCTGGTGAAGTGGCCTCGCCTGGGTTGCATTCTGGAGTGGCCTCGTCTCGGCCGCATTCTGTTGGAGTGGCCTCGTCTTGTGTGCACTCTGATTGAGTGGCCTCGTCTGGGGTGCACTTTGGTGGAGTGGCCATGTCTAGGCCGTGGTCTGTGGGGTGGGTTTGTCTGGGGTACACTCTGGTGGAGTGGCCTCGTATAGGGCGCACTCTGGGGCAGTGGCCTCGTCTGAGGCCCACTCTGGTGGAGTGGCCTTGTCTGGGGTGCACTCTGGAAGGGTGGCCTTGCCTGGGGTGCACTGTGGTGAAATGGCCTCGCCTGGGGCGCACTCTGGTGGAGTAGCTTCGTCTGGGGCACACTCTGCAGTGGCCTCTTCTTGGGCGCAGTTTGGTGGAGTGGCCTCGTCTGGGGAGCACTCTGGTGGAAAGGGCTCGCCTGGGGCACACTCTTGTGGAGTGGCCTCGCCTGGGGCACACTCTGGTGGAGTGGCCTAACCTGGGGTGCACTCTGTTGGAGTGGGCTCGCCTGGGGCGCACTCTGGTGGAGTTGCCTTGTCTGGGGCTCAATCTTCAGTGGCCTCTTCTGGGGCGCACTCTGGTGCAGTGGCCTCATCTGGGGCGCACTCTGGTGGAGTGGCCTTGACTGGGGCGCACTCTGGTGAAGTGGCCTCACCTGGGGCACACTGAGGTGGATTGGCCTGGCATAGGGCGCACACTGGTGGAGTGGCCTTGTCTGTGGCGCACTCTGCAGTGGCCTCTTCTTGGGTGCACTCTGGTGGAGTGGCCTCCTCTGGGGCGCACTCTGGTGGAGTGGCCTTGCCTGGGGCACACTCTGGTGAAGTGATATCACCTAGGGCGCACACTGGTGGAGTGGCCTCACTTGGGGCGCACTCTGGTGAAGTGGCCTCGCCTGAGGCGCACTCGTGTTGTGTTATTTTTTGTATTTTTGTTTCTTTTTCTGGTTCTTTTTCCTTTGGTTCTGTGATGATCAAGGGTTCTTCTGGTGGAGTCTCCTTGTGGAAATTAAACTGGTGGAGTGCCATGTCTAAGGCGCACTCTGGTGGAGTGGCCTCATCTGGGGTGCACTCTGGAGGAGTGGCCTCGCCTGGGGCGAACTCTGGTGGAGTGGCCATGTCTAATGAGCACACTGGTGGAGTGGCCTTGCTTGGGGCGCACTTTGGTGTAGTGGGCTCGCCTGGGGCGCTCTCTGGTGGAGTTGCCTTGTCTGGGGCTCAATCTTCAGTGGCCTCTTCTGGGGCGCACTCTGGTGCAGTGGCCTCATCTGGGGCGCACTCTGGTGGAGTGGCCTTGACTGGGGTGCACTCTGGTGAAGTGGCCTCACCTGGGGCACACTGAGGTGGATTGGCCTGGCCTACGGCGCACACTGGTGGAGTGGCCTTGTCTGTGGCGCACTCTGCAGTGGCCTCTTCTTGGGTGCACTCTGGTGGAGTGGCCTCCTCTGGGGCGCACTCTGGTGGAGTGGCCTTGCCTGGGGCACACTCTGGTGAAGTGATATCACCTAGGGCGCACACTGGTGGAGTGGCCTCACTTGGGGCGCACTCTGGTGAAGTGGCCTCGCCTGAGGCGCACTCGTGTTGTGTTATTTTTTGTATTTTTGTTTCTTTTTCTGGTTCTTTTTCCTTTGGTTCTGTGATGATCAAGGGTTCTTCTGGTGGAGTCTCCTTGTGGAAATTAAACTGGTGGAGTGCCATGTCTAAGGCGCACTCTGGTGGAGTGGCCTCATCTGGGGTGCACTCTGGAGGAGTGGCCTCGCCTGGGGCGAACTCTGGTGGAGTGGCCATGTCTAATGAGCACACTGTTGGAGTGGCCTTGCTTGGGGCGCACTTTGGTGTAGTGGGCTCGCCTGAGGCGCACTCTGGTTGAGTGGCCTCACCTGGGCCGCATTCTGGTGGAGCAGCCTCGTCTGGGGCGCACTCTGGTGGAGTGGCCATGTCTAAGTCACGCTCTGGTGGGGTGGGCTCATCTGGGGCGCACTCTGGTTGAGTGGCCTCGCCTGGGCCGCATTCTGGTGGAGCAGCCTCGTCTGGGGCGCACTCTGGTGGAGTGGCCATGTCTAAGTCACGCTCTGGTGGGGTGGGCTCATCTGGGGCGCACTCTGGTGGAGTGGCCTCCTCTGGGGTGCACTCTGGCGAAATGGCCTCGCCTGGGGCGCATTCTGGTGGAGCGGCGTCGCCTGGGGTGCACTGTGGTGGAGTGGCCTCGTCTTAGGAACATTCTGCAGCGGCCTCAGCTGGGGCACACTCTGGTGGAGTGGCCTTGTCTTGGGCACACTCTGGTGGAGTGGCCTCGTCTGGGGTGCACACTGGTGGAGTGGCCTCACCTGGGGCACACTCTGGACTGGCCTCGTCTTGAGTGCACTCTGGTGGAGTGGCCTCACCTGGGGTGCACTCTGGTGGAGTGGCCTCGTCTGGGGCACACTCTGGTGGAGTGGCCTCATCTAGGGCACACTCTGGTGGGGTGGCCTCATCTAGGGCGCACTCTGGTGGAGTGGCCTCGTCTGAGGTGCACTCTGGTGGACTGGCCATGTCTAGGTCACGCTCTGGTGGGGTGGGCTCATCTGGGGTGCACTCTGGTGAAGTGGCCTCTCCTGGGTTGCATTCTGGAGTGGCCTCGTCTAGGCCGCATTCTGGTGGAGTGGCCTCGTCTTGTGTGCACTCTGATTGAGTGGCCTCGTCTGGGGTGCACTTTGGTGGAGTGGCCATGTCTAGGTCGTGCTCTGTGGGGTGGGTTTGTCTGGGGTGCACTCTGGTGGAGTGGCCTCGTCTAGGGCGCACTCTGGGGCAGTGGCCTCACCTTAGGCGCACTCTGGTAGAGTGGCCTCGTCTGGGGTGCACTCTGGAAGGGTGGCCTCGCATGGGGTGCACTCTGGTGAAATGGCCTTGCCTGGGGCGCACTCTGATGGAGTAGCTTCATCTGGGGCACACTCTGCAGTGGCCTCTTCTTGGGTGCACTTTGGTGGAGTGGCCTCGTCTGGGGAGCACTCTGGTGGAGAGGGCTCGCCTGGGGCACACTCTTGTGGAGTGGCCTCGCCTGGGGCACACTCTGGCGGAGTGGCCATGTCTAATGCGCACACTGGTGGAGTGGCCTTGCTTGGGGCGCACTGTGGTTGAGTGGCCTCACCTGAGGCGCACTCTGGTGGAGTGGCCTCGCCTGGGCCGCATTCTGGTGGAGTGGCCTCTTCTCGGGCGCACTCTGATGGAGTGGCCATGTCTAGGTCATGCTCTGGTGGGGTGGGCTCGTCTTGGGTGCACTCTGGTGGAGTGGCTTCATCTAGGACACACTCTGGTGGAGTGGCCTTGTCTAAGGAGCATTCTGGAGCGGCCTCGTCTGGGGCACACTCTGGTGGAGTGGCCTCGTCTGGGGCACACTCTGGTGGAGTGGTCATGTGTAGGTCGCGCTCTGGTGGGGTAGCCTCATCTGGGGTGCACTCTGGTGAAGTGGCCTCGCCTGGGTTGCATTCTGGAGTGGCCTCGTCTCGGCCGCATTCTGGTGGAGTGGCCTCATCTTGTGTGCACTCTGATTGAGTGGCCTCGTCTGGGGTGCACTTTGGTGGAGTGGCCATGTCTAGATCGTGGTCTTTGGGGTGGGTTTGTCTGGGGTGCACTCTGGTGGAGTGGCCTCATCTAAGGAGCATTCTGCAGCTGCCTCGTTTGGGGCACACTCTGGTGGAGTGGCCTTGTATGGGGCGCACTCTGGAAGAGTGGCCTTGCCTGGGGTGCACTCTGGTGAGTGGCCTTGCCTGGGGTGCACTCTGGTGGAGTGGCTCCGCCTGGGGTGCACTCTGGTGGAGTAGCCTCGTCTAAGGAGCATTCTGGAGCGGCCTCGTCTGGGGCACACTCTGGTGGAGTGGCCTCATCTGGGGCACACTCTGGTGGAGTGGTCATGTGTAGGTCGCGCTCTGGTGGGGTGGCCTCATCTGGGGTGCACTCTGGTGAAGTGGCCTCTCCTGGGTTGCATTCTGGAGTGGCCTCGTCTAGGCCGCATTCTGGTGGAGTGGCCTCGTCTTGTGTGCGCTCTGATTGAGTGGCCTCGTCTGGGGTGCACTTTGGTGGAGTGGCCATGTCTAGGTCGTGCTCTGTGGGGTGGGTTTGTCTGGGGTGCACTCTGGTGGAGTGGCCTCGTCTAGGGCGCACTCTGGGGCAGTGGCCTCACCTTAGGCGCACTCTGTTGGAGTGGCCTCGTCTGGGGTGCACTCTGGAAGGGTGGCCTCGCCTGGGGCGCCTGGGGCGCACTCTGATGGAGTAGCTTCATCTGGGGCACACTCTGCAGTGGCCTCTTCTTGGGCGCACTTTGGTGGAGTGGCCTCGTCTGGGGAGCACTCTGGTGGAGAGGGCTCGCCTGGGGCACACTCTTGTGGAGTGGCCTCGCCTGGGGCACACTCTGGCGGAGTGGCCATGTCTAATGCGCACACTGGTGGAGTGGCCTTGCTTGGGGCGCACTTTGGTGGAGTGGCCTCACCTGAGGCGCACTCTGGTGGAGTGGCCTCGCCTGGGCCGCATTCTGGTGGAACGGGCTCGTCTTGGGTGCACTCTGATGGAGTGCCCATGTCTAGGTCATGCTCTGGTGGGGTGGGCTCGTCTTGGGTGCACTCTGGTGGAGTGGCTTCATCTAGGACACACTCTGGTGGAGTGGCCTTGTCTAAGGAGCATTCTGGAGCGGCCTCGTCTGGGGCACACTCTGGTGGAGTGGCCTCGTCTAGGGCACACTCTGGTGGAGTGGTCATGTGTAGGTCGCGCTCTGGTGGGGTAGCCTCATCTGGGGTGCACTCTGGTGAAGTGGCCTCGTCTCGGCCGCATTCTGGTGGAGTGGCCTCGTCTTGTGTGCACTCTGATTGAGTGGCCTCGTCTGGGGTGCACTTTGGTGGAGTGGCCATGTCTAGGTCGTGGTCTGTGGGGTGGGTTTGTCTGGGGTACACTCTGGTGGAGTGGCCTCGTATAGGGCGCACTCTGGGGCAGTGGCCTCGTCTGAGGCCCACTCTGGTGGAGTGGCCTTGTCTGGGGTGCTCTCTGGAAGGGTGGCCTTGCCTGGGGTGCACTGTGGTGAAATGGCCTCGCCTCGGGCGCACTCTGGTGGAGTAGCTTCGTCTGGGGCACACTCTGCAGTGGCCTCTTCTTGGGCGCAGTTTGGTGGAGTGGCCTTGTCTGGGGAGCACTCTGGTGGAGAGGGCTCGCCTGGGGCACACTCTTGTGGATTGGCCTCGCCTGGGGCACACTCTGGTGGAGTGGCCTCACCTGGGGTGCACTCTGTTGGAGTGGGCTCGCCTGGGGCGCACTCTGGTGGAGTTGCCTTGTCTGGGGCTCAATATTCAGTGGCCTCTTCTGGGGTGCACTCTGGTGCAGTGGCCTCATCTGGGGCGCACTCTGGTGGAGTGGCCTTGACTGGGGCCCCCTTCTTTTGAAGTGGCCTCACCTGGGGCACACTGAGGTGGATTGGCCTGGCCTAGGGCGCACACTGGTGGAGTGGCCTTGTCTGTGGCGCACTCTGCAGTGGCCTCTTCTTGGGTGCACTCTGGTGGAGTGGCCTCCTCTGGGGCGCACTCTGGTGGAGTGGCCTTGCCTGGGGCACACTCTGGTGAAGTGATATCACCTAGGGCGCACACTGGTGGAGTGGCCTCACTTGGGGCGCACTCTGGTGAAGTGGCCTCGCCTGAGGCGCACTCGTGTTGTGTTATTTTTTGTATTTTTGTTTCTTTTTCTGGTTCTTTTTCCTTTGGTTCTGTGATGATCAAGGGTTCTTCTGGTGGAGTCTCCTTGTGGAAATTAAACTGGTGGAGTGCCATGTCTAAGGCGCACTCTGGTGGAGTGGCCTCATCTGGGGTGCACTCTGGAGGAGTGGCCTCGCCTGGGGCGAACTCTGGTGGAGTGGCCATGTCTAATGAGCACACTGGTGGAGTGGCCTTGCTTGGGGCGCACTTTGGTGTAGTGGCCTTGCCTGAGGCGCACTCTGGTTGAGTGGCCTCGCCTGGGCCGCATTCTGGTGGAGCAGCCTCGTCTGGGGCGCACTCTGGTGGAGTGGCCATGTCTAAGTCAGGCTCTGGTGGGGTGGGCTCATCTGGGGCGCACTCTGGTGGAGTGGCCTCCTCTGGGGTGCACTCTGGAAGGGTGGTCTTGCCTGGGGTGCACTCTGGCGAAATGGCCTCGCCTGGGGCGCATTCTGGTGGAGCGGCGTCGCCTGGGGTGCACTCTGGTGGAGTGGCCTCATCTTAGGAACATTCTGCAGCGGCCTCAGCTGGGGCACACTCTGGTGGAGTGGCCTTGACTTGAGCACACTCTGGTGGAGTGGCCTCGTCTGGGGTGCACACTGGTGGAGTGGCCTCGCCTGGGGCACACTCTGGAGTGGCCTCATCTTGAGTGCACTCTGGTGGAGTGGCCTCACCTGGGGTGCACTCTGGTGGAGTGGCCTTGTCTGGGGCACACTCTGATGGAGTGGCCTTGTCTAGGGCGCACTCTGGTGGAGTGGCCTCATCTAGGGCGCACTCTGGTGGAGTGGCCTCGTCTGAGGTGCACTCTGGTGGACTGGCCGTGTCTAGGTCACGCTCTGGTGGGGTGGGCTCATCTGGGGTGCACTCTGGTTGAGTGGCCTCGTCTGGAATGCACTCTGGTGGAGGGGCCTCATCTGGGGCGCACTCTGGTGGAGTGGCCTCATCTAGGGCAATCTCTGGTGGAGTGGCCTCATCTAGGGCAAACTCTGGTGGAGTGGCCTCGTCTGGGGTGCACTCTGGTGAGTGGCCTTGCCTGGGGTGCACTCTGGTGGAGTGGCTCCGCCTGGGGTGCACTCTGGTGGAGTATCCTCATCAGGGCACACTCTGCAGTGGCCTCTTCTTGATCGCACTCTGGTGGAGTGGCCTTGTCTGCGGCGCACTCTGGTGGAGTGGGCTCGCCTGGGGCACACTCTGGTAGAATGGCCTCGCTTGGGGCGCACTCTGGTGGAGTGGCCTCAACTGGGCACACTCTGCTGGAGTGGCCTCACCTGGGGCGCACTGTGGTGGAGTGGCCTCGCCTAGAGCGCACACTGGTGGAGTGGCCTTGTCTGGGGTGGACCCTTCAGCAGCCTCTTCTTGGGCACACTCTGGTGGAGTGGCCTCGTCTGGGTCACACTCTGGTGGAGCTGGCTCGCCTTGGGCACACTCTGGTGGAGTGGCCTCGCCTGGGGCGCACTCTGGTGGAGTGACCTCACCTGGGGTGAACTCTGGCGGGGTGGCCTCGCCTGGGGCGCACTCAGGTGGAGTGGCCTTGTCTGGGGCGTACTCTGGTGAATTGGCCTCGTCTGGGGTGCACTCTGGTGGAGTGGCCTAATCTTTGTCGCACTCTGGTGTAGTGGCCTCATCTGGGGTGCACTCTGGTGGATTGGCCTCGTATGGGGTGCACTCTGGTGGAGTGGCCCCATCTGGGGCGCACTCTGGTGGAGTAGCCTCGCCTGGGGCGCACTCTGGTGGAATGGTCTTGCCTGGGGCGCACTCTGGTGGAGTGGCCTCGCCTGGGGAGCACTCTGGTGGAGTGGCCTCACTTGGGGTGCACTCTGGTGAGGTGGCCTTGTCTGGGGTGCACTCTGGTGGAATGGCCTCACCTGGGGCGCACTCTGGTGGAGTGGCCACACCTGGAGCGTTGTCTGGTGGAATGGCCTCGCCTGGGGCGCACTCTGGTGGAGTGGCTTTTGCTGGGGCGCACTCTGGTGAAGTGGCCTCGCCTGAGGTGCACTCGTGTTGTCTAATTTTTTGTAGTTTTGTTTCTTTTCCTGGTTCTTTTTCCTTTGGTTCTGTGATGATAAAGGGTTCTTCTGGTGGAGTCTCCTTGTGGAAGTCAAACTGGTGGAGTTTCATGTCTAAGGCGCACTCTGGTGGAGTGGCCTCACCTGGGGTGCACCCTGGTTCAGTGGCTTCGCCTGGGACGCAATCTGGTGGAGTGGCCTCATCTGGGGCGCACTCTGGCGGAGTGGCCATGTCTAATGCGCACACTGGTGGATTGGCCTTGCTTGGGGCTCACTTTGGTGGAGTGGCCTCACCTGAGGCGCACTCTGGTGGAGTGGCCTCGCCTGGGCCGCATTCTGGTGGAGTGGCCTCGTCTCAGGCAGACTCTGATGGAGTGGCCATGTCTAGGTCATGCTCTGGTTAGGTGGGCTCATCTTGGGTGCACTCTGGTGGAATGGCTTCATCTAGGGCACACTCTGGTGGAGTGGCCTTGTCTGAGGCGCACTCTGGTGGAGTGGCCTCGCCTGGGGCGCACTCTGGAAGGGTGGCCTCGCCTGGGGTGCACTCTGGTGAAATGGCCTCAACTGCGGCACATTCTGGTGGAGCGGCCTCACCTGGGGCGCACTTTGGTGGAGTGGCCTCGCCTGGGGTGAAGTCTGGTGGAGTGGCCTCGCCTGGGCTGCTCTCTGATGGAGTGGCTTTTCCTGGGGCGCACCCTGGAGGAGTGGCCTTGCCTGAGGCACTCTCATTGTCTTATTTTTTCTATTTTTGTTTCTTTTTCTGGTTCTTTTTCCTTTGTCTGGTTCTGTGATGATAAAGCTTTCTTCAGGTGGAGTCTCCTTGTGGAAGTCAAACTGGTGGAGTGCCATGTCTAGGGCGCACTCTGGTGGAGTGGCCTAATCTGGGTCGCACTCTGGTGGAGTGGCCTAATCTGGGTCGCACTCTGGTGGAGTGGCCTCGTCTGGGGTGCATTCTGGTGGAGTGGCCTCGTCTGGGTTGCAATCTGGTTACAGTAGCCTCACCTGGGGTGCACTCTGGTGGAGTGGCCTTGCCTGGGGCGCACTCTACTGGGAAGGCCTCATCTGGGGCGCACTCTGGTGGAATGGCCATGCCTTGGGGCAAACTCTTGTGGACTGGCCTCGCCTAGGGCGCAGTCTGGTGGAGTGGCCTCGCCTGGGGCCCAATCTGGTGGAGTGGTTTTATCTGGGGAGTACTCTGGTGGAGTGGCCTCACCTGAGGTGCACTCATATTGTGTTATTTTTTCTATTTTTGTTTCTTTTTCTGGTTCTTTTTCCTTATTTCGGTTCTGTGATGATCAAGGGTTCTTCTGGTGGAGTCTCCTTGTGGAAGTCAAACTGGTGGAGTGCCATGTCTAGGGCGCACTCTGGTGGAGTGTCCTCGTCTTGGGTGCACTCTGGTGGAATGGCTTCATCTAGGGCACACTCTGGTGGAGTGGCCTTGTCTGAGGTGCACTCTGGTGGAGTGGCCTCGCCTGGGGCGCACTCTGGAAGGGTGGCCTCGCCTGGGGTGCACTCTGGTGAAATGGCCTCACCTGCGGCACATTCTGGTGGAGCGGCCTCGCCTGGGGCGCACTCTGGTGGAGTGGCCTCGCCTGGGGTGCAGTCTGGTGGAGTGGCCTCACCTGGGCTGCTCTCTGATGGAGTGGCTTTTCCTGGGGCGCACCCTGGAGGAGTGGCCTTGCCTGAGGCACTCTCATATTGTCTTATTTTTTCTATTTTTGTTTCTTTTTCTGGTTCTTTTTCCTTTGTCTGGTTCTGTGATGATCAAGGATTCTTCAGGTGGAGTCTCCTTGTGGAAGTCAAACTGGTGGAGTGCCATGTCTAGGGTGCACTCTGGTGGAGTGGCCTAATCTGGGTCGCACCCTGGTGGAGTGGCCTAATCTGGGTCGCACTCTGGTGGAGTGGCCTCGTCTGGGGTGCAATCTGGTTACAGTAGCCTCGCCTGGGGCGCACTCTGGTGGAGTGGCCTTGCATGGGCCGCACTCTACTGGGAAGGCCTCATCTGGGGCGCACTCTTGTGGAATGGCCATGCCTGGGGCAAACTCTGGTGGAATGGCCATGCCTGGGGCGCACTCTGGTGGAGTGGCCTCGCCTAGGGCGCAGTCTGGTGGAGTGGCCTCGCCTGGGGCCCAATCTGGTGGAGTGGTTTTATCTGGGGAGCACTCTGGTGGAGTGGCCTCACCTGAGGCGCACTCATATTGTGTTCTTTTTTCTATTTTTGTTTCTTTTTCTGGTTCTTTTTCCTTATTTCGGTTCTGTGATGATCAAGGGTTCTTCTGGTGGAGTCTCCTTGTGGAAGTCAAACTGGTGGAGTGCCATGTCTAGGGCGCACTCTGGTGGAGTGTCCTCGTCTGGGGCACACTCTGGTGGAGTGGCCTCTTCTTGGGCGCACTCTGGTGGAGTGTCCTCGTCTTGGGTGCACTCTGGTGGAATGGCTTCATCTAGGGCACACTCTGGTGGAGTGGCCTTGTCTGAGGCGCACTCTGGTGGAGTGGCCTCGCCTGGGGTGCACTCTGGAAGGGTGACCTCGCCTGGGGTGCACTCTGGTGAAATGGCCTCACCTGCGGCACACTCTGGTAGAATGGCCTCGCTTGGGGCGCACTCTGGTGGAGTGGCCTCAACTGGGCACACTCTGCTGGAGTGGCCTCGCCTGGGGCGCACTGTGGTGGAGGGGCCTTGCCTAGAGCGCACACTGGTGGAGTGGCCTCGTCTGGGGTGCACCCTTCAGCAGCCTCTTCTTGGGCACACTCTGGTGGAGTGGCCTCGTCTGGGTCACACTCTGGTGGAGCTGGCTCGCCTTTGGCACACTCTGGTGGAGTGGCCTCACCTGGGCACACTCTGGTGGAGTGACCTCACCTGGGGTGAACTCTGGCGGGGTGGCCTCGCCTGGGGCGCACTCAGGTGGAGTGGCCTTGTCTGGGGCGTACTCTGGTGAATTGGCCTCGTCTGGGGTGCACTCTGGTGGAGTGGCCTAATCTTTGTCGCACTCTGGTGTAGTGGCCTCATCTGGGGTGCACTCTGGTGGATTGGCCTCGTATGGGGTGCACTCTGGTGGAGTGGCCCCATCTGGGGCGCACTCTGGTGGAGTAGCCTCGCCTGGGGCGCACTCTGGTGGAATGGTCTTGCCTGGGGCGCGCTCTGGTGGAGTGGCCTCGCCTGGGGAGCACTCTGGTGGAGTGGCCTCACTTGGGGTGCACTCTGGTGAGGTGGCCTTGTCTGGGGTGCACTCTGGTGGAATGGCCTCACCTGGGGCGCACTCTGGTGGAGTGGCCACACCTGGAGCGTTGTCTGGTGGAATGGCCTCACCTGGGGCGCACTCTGGTGGAGTGGCTTTTGCTGGGGCGCACTCTGGTGAGGTGGCCTTGTCTGGGGTGCACTCTGGTGGAATGGCCTCACCTGGGGCGCACTCTGGTGGAGTGGCCACACCTGGAGCGTTGTCTGGTGGAATGGCCTCACCTGGGGCGCACTCTGGTGGAGTGGCTTTTGCTGGGGCGCACTCTGGTGAAGTGGCCTCGCCTGAGGCGCACTCGTGTTGTCTAATTTTTTGTAGTTTTGTTTCTTTTCCTGGTTCTTTTTCCTTTGGTTCTGTGATGATCAAGAGTTCTTCTGGTGGAGTCTCCTTGTGGAAGTCAAACTGGTGGAGTTTCATGTCTAAGGCGCACTCTGGTGGAGTGGCCTCGCCTGGGGTGCACCCTGGTTCAGTGGCTTCGCCTGGGACGCAATCTGGTGGAGTGGCCTCATCTGGGGTGCACTTTGGTGGAGTGGCCTCGCCTGGGGCACACTCTGGCGGAGTGGCCATGTCTAATGCGCACACTGGTGGATTGGCCTTGCTTGGGGTGCACTTTGGTGGAGTGGCCTCACCTGAGGCGCACTCTGGTGGAGTGGCCTTGCCTGGGCCGCATTCTGGTGGAGTGGCCTCGTCTCAGGCAGACTCTGATGGAGTGGCCATGTCTAGGTCATGCTCTGGTTAGGTGGGCTCATCTTGGGTGCACTCTGGTGGAATGGCTTCATCTAGGGCACACTCTGGTGGAGTGGCCTTGTCTGAGGCGCACTCTGGTGGAGTGGCCTCGCCTGGGGTGCACTCTGGTGAAATGGCCTCACCTGCGGCACATTCTGGTGGAGCGGCCTCGCCTGGGGCACACTCTGGTGGAGTGGACTCGCCTGGGGTGAAGTCTGGTGGAGTGCCATGTCTAGGGTGCACTCTGGTGGAGTGGCCTAATCTGGGTCGCACCCTGGTGGAGTGGCCTAATCTGGGTCGCACTCTGGTGGAGTGGCCTCGTCTGGGGTGCAATCTGGTTACAGTAGCCTCGCCTGGGGCGCACTCTGGTGGAGTGGCCTTGCATGGGCCGCACTCTACTGGGAAGGCCTCATCTGGGGCGCACTCTGGTGGAATGGCCATGCCTGGGGCGCACTCTGGTGGAGTGGCCTCGCCTAGGGCGCAGTCTGGTGGAGTGGCCTCGCCTGGGGCCCAATCTGGTGGAGTGGTTTTATCTGGGGAGCACTCTGGTGGAGTGGCCTCACCTGAGGCGCACTCATATTGTGTTCTTTTTTCTATTTTTGTTTCTTTTTCTGGTTCTTTTTCCTTATTTCGGTTCTGTGATGATCAAGGGTTCTTCTGGTGGAGTCTCCTTGTGGAAGTCAAACTGGTGGAGTGCCATGTCTAGGGCGCACTCTGGTGGAGTGTCCTCGTCTGGGGCACACTCTGGTGGAGTGGCCTCTTCTTGGGCGCACTCTGGTGGAGTGTCCTCATCTTGGGTGCACTCTGGTGGAATGGCTTCATCTAGGGCACACTCTGGTGGAGTGGCCTTGTCTGAGGCGCACTCTGGTGGAGTGGCCTCGCCTGGGGTGCACTCTGGAAGGGTGACCTCGCCTGGGGTGCACTCTGGTGAAATGGCCTCACCTGCGGCACACTCTGGTAGAATGGCCTCGCTTGGGGCGCACTCTGGTGGAGTGGCCTCAACTGGGCACACTCTGCTGGAGTGGCCTCGCCTGGGGCGCACTGTGGTGGAGGGGCCTTGCCTAGAGCGCACACTGGTGGAGTGGCCTCGTCTGGGGTGCACCCTTCAGCAGCCTCTTCTTGGGCACACTCTGGTGGAGTGGCCTCGTCTGGGTCACACTCTGGTGGAGCTGGCTCGCCTTTGGCACACTCTGGTGGAGTGGCCTCACCTGGGCACACTCTGGTGGAGTGACCTCACCTGGGGTGAACTCTGGCGGGGTGGCCTCGCCTGGGGCGCACTCAGGTGGAGTGGCCTTGTCTGGGGCGTACTCTGGTGAATTGGCCTCGTCTGGGGTGCACTCTGGTGGAGTGGCCTAATCTTTGTCGCACTCTGGTGTAGTGGCCTCATCTGGGGTGCACTCTGGTGGATTGGCCTCGTATGGGGTGCACTCTGGTGGAGTGGCCCCATCTGGGGCGCACTCTGGTGGAGTAGCCTCGCCTGGGGCGCACTCTGGTGGAATGGTCTTGCCTGGGGCGCGCTCTGGTGGAGTGGCCTCGCCTGGGGAGCACTCTGGTGGAGTGGCCTCACTTGGGGTGCACTCTGGTGAGGTGGCCTTGTCTGGGGTGCACTCTGGTGGAATGGCCTCACCTGGGGCGCACTCTGGTGGAGTGGCCACACCTGGAGCGTTGTCTGGTGGAATGGCCTCACCTGGGGCGCACTCTGGTGGAGTGGCTTTTGCTGGGGCGCACTCTGGTGAGGTGGCCTTGTCTGGGGTGCACTCTGGTGGAATGGCCTCACCTGGGGCGCACTCTGGTGGAGTGGCCACACCTGGAGCGTTGTCTGGTGGAATGGCCTCACCTGGGGCGCACTCTGGTGGAGTGGCTTTTGCTGGGGCGCACTCTGGTGAAGTGGCCTCGCCTGAGGCGCACTCGTGTTGTCTAATTTTTTGTAGTTTTGTTTCTTTTCCTGGTTCTTTTTCCTTTGGTTCTGTGATGATCAAGAGTTCTTCTGGTGGAGTCTCCTTGTGGAAGTCAAACTGGTGGAGTTTCATGTCTAAGGCGCACTCTGGTGGAGTGGCCTCGCCTGGGGTGCACCCTGGTTCAGTGGCTTCGCCTGGGACGCAATCTGGTGGAGTGGCCTCATCTGGGGTGCACTTTGGTGGAGTGGCCTCGCCTGGGGCACACTCTGGCGGAGTGGCCATGTCTAATGCGCACACTGGTGGATTGGCCTTGCTTGGGGCGCACTTTGGTGGAGTGGCCTCACCTGAGGCGCACTCTGGTGGAGTGGCCTTGCCTGGGCCGCATTCTGGTGGAGTGGCCTCGTCTCAGGCAGACTCTGATGGAGTGGCCATGTCTAGGTCATGCTCTGGTTAGGTGGGCTCATCTTGGGTGCACTCTGGTGGAATGGCTTCATCTAGGGCACACTCTGGTGGAGTGGCCTTGTCTGAGGCGCACTCTGGTGGAGTGGCCTCGCCTGGGGTGCACTCTGGTGAAATGGCCTCACCTGCGGCACATTCTGGTGGAGCGGCCTCGCCTGGGGCACACTCTGGTGGAGTGGACTCGCCTGGGGTGAAGTCTGGTGGAGTGGCCTCGCCTGGGCTGCTCTCTGATGGAGTGGCTTTTCCTGGGGCGCACCCTGGAGGAGTGGCCTTGCCTGAGGCACTCTCATTGTCTTATTTTTTCTATTTTTGTTTCTTTTTCTGGTTCTTTTTCCTTTGTCTGGTTCTGTGATGATCAAGGATTCTTCAGGTGGAGTCTCCTTGTGGAAGTCAAACTGGTGGAGTGCCATGTCTAGGGTGCACTCTGGTGGAGTGGCCTAATCTGGGTCGCACTCTGGTGGAGTGGCCTAATCTGGGTCGCACTCTGGTGGAGTGGCCTCATCTGGGGCGCACTCTGGTGGAGTGGCCTCGTCTGGGGTGCAATCTGGTTACAGTAGCCTCGCCTGGGGCGCACTCTGGTGGAGTGGCCTTGCCTGGGGCACACTCTACTGGGAAGGCCTCATCTGGGGCGCACTCTGGTGGAATGGCCATGCCTGGGGCAAACTCTGGTGGAGTGGCCTCGCCTAGGGTGCAGTCTGGTGGAGTGGCCTCGCCTGGGGCCCAATCTGGTGGAGTGGTTTTATCTGGGGAGCACTCTGGTGGAGTGGCCTCACCTGAGGCGCACTCATATTGTGTTATTTTTTCTATTTTTGTTTCTTTTTCTGGTTCTTTTTCCTTATTTCGGTTCTGTGATGATCAAGGGTTCTTCTGGTGGAGTCTCCTTGTGGAAGTCAAACTGGTGGAGTGCCATGTCTAGGGCGAACTCTGGTGGAGTGTCCTCGTCTTGGGTGCACTCTGGTGGAATGGCTTCATCTAGGGCACACTCTGGTGAAGTGGCCTTGTCTGAGGCGCACTCTGGTGGAGTGGGCTCGCCTGGGGAGCACTCTGGAAGGGTGGCCTCGCCTGGGGTGCACTCTGGTGAAATGGCCTCACCTGCGGCACATTGTGGTGGAGCGGCTTCGCCTGGGGCGCACTCTGGTGGAGTGGCCTCGCCTGGGGTGCAGTATGGTGGAGTGGCCTCGCCTGGGCTGCTCTCTGATGGAGTGGCTTTTCCTGGGGCGCACCCTAGAGGAGTGGCCTTGCCTGAGGCACTCTCATATTGTCTTATTTTTTCTATTTTTGTTTCTTTTTCTGGTTCTTTTTCCTTTGTCTGGTTCTGTGATGATCAAGGATTCTTCAGGTGGAGTCTCCTTGTGGAAGTCTAACTGGTGGAGTGCCATGTCTAGGGCACACTCTGGGGCAGTGGCCTCGCCTGAGGCGCACTCTGGTGGAGTGGCTTCGTCTGGGGTGCACTCTGGAAGGGTGGCCTCGCCTGGGGTGCACTCTGGTGAAATGGCCTCGCCTGGGGCGCACTCTGGTGGAGTAGCTTCGTCTGGGGCACACTCTGCAGTGGCCTCTTCTTGGGCGCACTTTGGTGGAGTGGCCTCGTCTGGGGAGCACTCTGGTGGAGAGGGCTCGCCTGGGGCACACTCTTGTGGAGTGGCCTCGCCTGGGGCACACTCTGGCGGAGTGGCCATGTCTAATGTGCACACTGGTGGAGTGGCCTTGCTTGGGGCGCACCTTGGTGGAGTGGCCTCACCTGAGGCACACTCTGGTGGAGTGGCTTCATCTAGGGCACACTTTGGTGGAGTGGCCTTGTCTAAGGCGCACTCTGGTGGAGTGGCCTAGTCTGGGGCGCACTCTGGAAGGTTGGCCTCGCCTGGGGCGCACTCTGATGGAGTAGCTTCATCTGGGGCACACTCTGCAGTGGCCTCTTCTTGGGCGCACTTTGGTGGAGTGGCCTCGTCTGGGGAGCACTCTGGTGGAGAGGGCTCGCCTGGGGCACACTCTTGTGGAGTGGCCTCGCCTGGGGCACACTCTGGCGGAGTGGCCATGTCTAATGCGCACACTGGTGGAGTGGCCTTGCTTGGGGCGCACTTTGGTGGAGTGGCCTCACCTGAGGCGCACTCTGGTGGAGTGGCCTCGCCTGGGCCGCATTCTGGTGGAGCGACCTCATCTCGGGCGCACTCTGATGGAGTGCCCATGTCTAGGTCATGCTCTGGTGGGGTGGGCTCATCTTGGGTGCACTCTGGTGGAGTGGCTTCATCTAGGACCCACTCTGGTGGAGTGGCCTTGTCTAAGGAGCATTCTGGAGCGGCCTCATCTGGGGCACACTCTGGTGGAGTGGCCTCGTCTGGGGCACACTCTGGTGGAGTGGTCATGTGTAGGTCGCGCTCTGGTGGGGTAGCCTCATCTGGGGTGCACTCTGGTGAAGTGGCCTCGCCTGGGTTGCATTCTGGAGTGGCCTCGTCTCGGCAGAATTCTGGTGGAGTGGCCTCGTCTTGTGTGCACTCTGATTGAGTGGCCTCGTCTGGGGTGCACTTTGGTGGATTGGCCATGTCTAGGTCGTGGTCTGTGGGGTGGGTTTGCCTGGGGTGCACTCTGGTGGAGTGGCCTCGTCTAGGGCGCACTCTGGGGCAGTGGCCTCACCTGAGGCACACTCTGGTGGAGTGGCTTCGTCTGGGGTGCACTCTGGAAGGGTGGCCTCGCCTGGGGTGCACTCTGGTGAAATGGCCTCGCCTGGGGCGCACTCTGGTGGAGTAGCTTCGTCTGGGGCACACTCTGCAGTGGCCTCTTCTTGGGCGCACTTTGGTGGAGTGGCCTCGTCTGGGGAGCACTCTGGTGGAGAGGGCTCGCCTGGGGCACACTCTTGTGGAGTGGCCTCGCCTGGGGCACACTCTGGCGGAGTGGCCATGTCTAATGTGCACACTGGTGGAGTGGCCTTGCTTGGGGCGCACCTTGGTGGAGTGGCCTCACCTGAGGCACACTCTGGTGGAGTGGCTTCATCTAGGGCACACTTTGGTGGAGTGGCCTTGTCTGAGGCGCACTCTGGTGGAGTGGCCTAGTCTGGGGCGCACTCTGGAAGGTTGGCCTCGCCTGGGGTGCACTCTGGTGAAATGGCCTCGCCTGTGGCACATTCTGGTGTGCCACAGGTGAGGCCAAGCGGCCTCACTTGGGGTGCACTCTGGTGGAGTGGCCTCGTCTAAGGAGCATTCTGCAGCTGCCTCATCTGGGGCACACTCTGGGGAAGTGGCCTTGTATGGGGCACACTCTGGTGGAGTGGCCTCATCTGGGGTGCACTCTGGTGGAGTGGCCTCGCCTGGGGCAAACTCTGGAGTGGCCTCATCTTGGGTAAACTCTGGTGGAGTGGCCTCGCCTGGGGTGCACTCTGGTGGAGTGGCCTTGTCTAAGGAGCATTCTGGAGCGGCCTCGTCAGGGGCACACTCTGGTGGAGTGGCCTCGTCTGGGGCACACTCTGGTGGAGTGGTCATGTGTAGGTCGCGCTCTGGTGAAGTGGCCTCTCCTGGGTTGCATTCTGGAGTGGCCTCGTCTAGGCCACATTCTGGTGGAGTGTCCTCATCTTGTGTGCACTCTGATTGAGTGGCCTCGTCTGGGGTGCACTCTGGTGAAATGGCCTCGCCTGGGGCGCACTCTGATGGAGTAGCTTCATCTGGGGCACACTCTGCAGTGGCCTCTTCTTGGGCGCACTTTGGTGGAGTGGCCTCGTCTGGGGAGCACTCTGGTGGAGAGGGCTCGCCTGGGGCACACTCTTGTGGAGTGGCCTCGCCTGGGGCACACTCTGGCGGAGTGGCCATGTCTAATGCGCACACTGGTGGAGTGGCCTTGCTTGGGGTGCACTTTGGTGGAGTGGCCTCACCTGAGGCGCACTCTGGTGGAGTGGCCTCGCCTGGGCCACATTCTGGTGGAGCGACCTCATCTCGGGCGCACTCTGATGGAGTGCCCATGTCTAGGTCATGCTCTGGTGGGGTGGGCTCATCTTGGGTGCACTTTGGTGGAGTGACTTCATCTAGGACCCACTCTGGTGGAGTGGCCTTGTCTAAGGAGCATTCTGGAGCGGCCTCGTCTGGGGCGCACTCTGGTGGAGTAGCCTCGCCTGGGGCGCACTCTGGTGGAATGGCCTCACCTGAGGAGCACTCTGGTGGAGTGGTCATGTGTAGGTCGCGCTCTGGTGGGGTGACCTGATCTGGGGTGCACTCTGGTGAAGTTGCCTTGCCTGGGTTGTATTCTGGAGTGGCCTTGTCTAGGCCGCATTCTGGTGGAGTGGCCTCATCTTGTGTGCACTCTGGTTGAGTGGCCTCGTCTGGGGTGCACTTTGGAGGAGGGGCCATGTCTAGGTCATGCTCTGTGGGGTGGGTTTGTCTGGGGTGCCCTCTGGTGGAGTGGCCTTGTCTAGGGCACACTCTGGGGCAGTGGCCTCACCTGAGGCACACTCTGGTGGAGTGGCCTCGTCTGGGGTGCACTCTGGAAGGGTGGCCTCGCCTGGGGTGCACTCGGGTGAAATGTCCTCGCCAGGGGCGCACTCTGATGGAGTAGTTTCATCTGGGGCACACTCTGCAGTGGCCTCTTCTTGGGCGCACTTTGGTGGAGTGGCCTCGTCTGGGGAGCACTCTGGTGGAGAGGGCTCGCCTGGGGCACACTCTTGTGGAGTGGCCTCGCTTGGGGTACACTCTGGCGGAGTGGCCATGTCTAATGCGCACACTAGTGGGGTGGCCTTGCTTGGAGCGCACTTTGGTGGAGTGGCCTCACCTGAGGCGCACTCTGGTGGAGTGGCCTCGCCTGGGGTGAACTCTGGTGGGGTGGCCTCACCTGGGGTGCACTCAGGTGGAGTGGACTTGTCTGGGGCGTACTCTGGTGAATTGGCCCCGTCTGGGGTGCACTCTGGTGGAGTGGCCTAATCTTTGTCGCACTCTGGTGGAGTGGCCTCATCTGGGTTGCACTCTGGTGGATTGGCCTCGTATGGGGTGCACTCTGGTGGAGTGGCCTCATATGGGGTGCTCTCTGGTGGAGTGGCCTCATCTGGGGCGCACTCTGGTGGAGTAGCCTCGCCTGGGGTGCACTCTGGTGGAATGGCCTCACCTGAGGCTCACTCTGGTGGAGTGGCCTCACCTGGGCCGCATTCTGGTGGAGCGGCCTCATCTTGTGTGCACTCTGATTGAGTGGCCTCGTCTGGGGTGCACTTTGGTGGAGTGACCATGTCTAGGTCGTGGTCTGTGGGGTGGGTTTGTCTGGGGTGCACTCTGGTGGAGTGGCCTTGTCTAAGGAGCATTCTGCAGCTGCCTCGTATGGGGCACACTCTGGTGGAGTGGCCTTGTATGGGGCGCACTCTGGAAGAGTGGCCTTGCCTGGGGTGCACTCTGGTGAGTGGCCTTGCCTGGGGTGCACTCTGGTGGAGTGGCCTCGCTTGGGGCGCACTCTGGTGGAGCGACCTCATCTCGGGCGCACTCTGATGGAGTGCCCATGTCTAGGTCATGCTCTGGTGGGGTGGGCTCATCTTGGGTGCACTCTGGTGGAGTGACTTCATCTAGGACCCACTCTGGTGGAGTGGCCTTGTCTAAGGAGCATTCTGGAGCGGCCTCGTCTGGGGCGCACTCTGGTGGAGTAGCCTCGCCTGGGGCGCACTCTGGTGGAATGGCCTCACCTGAGGAGCACTCTGGTGGAGTGGTCATGTGTAGGTCGCGCTCTGGTGGGGTGACCTGATCTGGGGTGCACTCTGGTGAAGTTGCCTTGCCTGGGTTGTATTCTGGAGTGGCCTTGTCTAGGCCGCATTCTGGTGGAGTGGCCTCATCTTGTGTGCACTCTGGTTGAGTGGCCTCGTCTGGGGTGCACTTTGGAGGAGGGGCCATGTCTAGGTCATGCTCTGTGGGGTGGGTTTGTCTGGGGTGCCCTCTGGTGGAGTGGCCTTGTCTAGGGCACACTCTGGGGCAGTGGCCTCACCTGAGGCACACTCTGGTGGAGTGGCCTCGTCTGGGGTGCACTCTGGAAGGGTGGCCTCGCCTGGGGTGCACTCGGGTGAAATGTCCTCGCCAGGGGCGCACTCTGATGGAGTAGTTTCATCTGGGGCACACTCTGCAGTGGCCTCTTCTTGGGCGCACTTTGGTGGAGTGGCCTCGTCTGGGGAGCACTCTGGTGGAGAGGGCTCGCCTGGGGCACACTCTTGTGGAGTGGCCTCGCTTGGGGTACACTCTGGCGGAGTGGCCATGTCTAATGCGCACACTAGTGGGGTGGCCTTGCTTGGAGCGCACTTTGGTGGAGTGGCCTCACCTGAGGCGCACTCTGGTGGAGTGGCCTCGCCTGGGGTGAACTCTGGTGGGGTGGCCTCACCTGGGGTGCACTCAGGTGGAGTGGACTTGTCTGGGGCGTACTCTGGTGAATTGGCCCCGTCTGGGGTGCACTCTGGTGGAGTGGCCTAATCTTTGTCGCACTCTGGTGGAGTGGCCTCATCTGGGTTGCACTCTGGTGGATTGGCCTCGTATGGGGTGCACTCTGGTGGAGTGGCCTCATATGGGGTGCTCTCTGGTGGAGTGGCCTCATCTGGGGCGCACTCTGGTGGAGTAGCCTCGCCTGGGGTGCACTCTGGTGGAATGGCCTCACCTGAGGCTCACTCTGGTGGAGTGGCCTCACCTGGGCCGCATTCTGGTGGAGCGGCCTCATCTTGTGTGCACTCTGATTGAGTGGCCTCGTCTGGGGTGCACTTTGGTGGAGTGACCATGTCTAGGTCGTGGTCTGTGGGGTGGGTTTGTCTGGGGTGCACTCTGGTGGAGTGGCCTTGTCTAAGGAGCATTCTGCAGCTGCCTCGTATGGGGCACACTCTGGTGGAGTGGCCTTGTATGGGGCGCACTCTGGAAGAGTGGCCTTGCCTGGGGTGCACTCTGGTGAGTGGCCTTGCCTGGGGTGCACTCTGGTGGAGTGGCCTCGCTTGGGGCGCACTCTGGTGGAGTGGCCTCGCCTGGGGTGCACTCTGGTGGAGTGGCCTCGCCTGGGGTGCACTCTGGTGGAGGGGCCTGATCTGGGGCGCACTCTGGTGGAGTGGCCTCGTCTAGGGCCAACTCTGGTGGAGTGGCCTCGTCTGGGGCGCACCCTGGAAGAGTGGCCTCGCCTGGGGTGCACTCTGGTGAGTGGCCTTGCCTGGGGTGCACTCTGGTGGAGTGGCTCCGCCTGGGGTGCACTCTGGTGGAGTAGCCTCGTCAGGGCACACTCCGCAGTGGCCTCTTCTTGATAGCACTCTGGTGGAGTGGCCTTGTCTGGGGCGCACTCTGGTGGAGTGGGCTCACCTGGGGCACACTCTGGTGGAGTGGCCTAGCTTGGGGCACACTCTGGTGGAGTGGCCTCGCCTGGGGTGCACTCTGGTGGAGTGGCCTCGCCTGGGGTGCACTCTGGTGGAGTGGCCTTGTCTGGGGCTCACTCTTCAGTCGTCTCTTCTGGGGCGAACTCTGGTGGAGTGGCCTCATCTGGGTTGCACTCTGGTGGAATGGCCTCAACTGGGGCGCACTCTGGTAGAGTGGCCTCGCCTGGGGCGCACTGTGGTGGAGTGGCCTCGCCTAGAGCGCACACTGGTGGAGTGGCCTCGTCTGGGGTGAACTCTGGTGGGGTGGCCTCGCCTGGGGTGCACTCAGGTGGAGTGGCCTTGTCTGGGGCGTACTCTGGTGAATTGGCCTGATCTGGGGTGCACTCTGGTGGATTGGCCTCGTATGGGGTGCACTCTGGTGGAGTGGCCTCGTATGGCGTGCTCTCTGGTGGAGTGGCCTCATCTGGGGTGCACTCTGGTGGAGTAGCCTCACCTGGGGCGCACTCTGGTGGAATGGCCTCACCTGAGGAGCACTCTGGTGGAGAGGTCATGTGTAGGTCGCGCTCTGGTGGGGTGGCCTCATCTGGGGTGCACTCTGGTGAAGTGGCCTTGCCTGGGTTGTATTCTGGAGTGGCCTTGTCTAGGCCGCATTCTGGTGAAGTGGCCTCGTCTTGTGTGCACTCTGGTTGAGTGGCCTCGTCTGGGGTGCACTTTGGAGGAGTGGCCATGTCTAGGTCGTGCTCTGTGGGGTGGGTTTGTCTGGGGTGCCCTCTGGTGGAGTGGCCTCGTCTAGGGCACACTCTGGGGCAGTGGCCTCGCCTGAGGCGCACTCTGGTGGAGTGGCCTCGTCTGGGTTGCACTCTGGAAGGGTGGCCTCGCCTGGGATGCAATCTGGTGAAATGTCCTCGCCTGGGGCGCACTCTGATGGAGTAGCTTCGTCTGGGGCACACTCTGCAGTGGCCTCTTCTTGAGCGCACTTTGGTGGAGTGGCCTCGTCTGGGGAGCACTCTGGTGGAGAGGGCTCGCCTGGGGCACACTCTTGTGGAGTGGCCTCGCTTGGGGTAAACTCTGGTGGAGTGGCCATGTCTAATGCGCACACTGGTGGGGTGGCCTTGCTTGGGGCGCACTTTGGTGGAGTGGCCTCACCTGAGGCGCACTCTGGTGGAGTGGCCTCGCCTGGGGTGAACTCTGGTGGGGTGGCCTCACCTGGGGTGCACTCAGGTGGAGTGGCCTTGTCTGGGGCGTACTCTGGTGAATTGGCCCCGTCTGGGGTGCACTCTGGTGGAGTGGCCTAATCTTTGTCGCACTCTGGTGGAGTAGCCTCATCTGGGTTGCACTCTGGTGGATTGGCCTCGTATGGGGTGCACTCTGGTGGAGTGGCCTCATTTGGGGTGCTCTCTGGTGGAGTGGCCTCATCTGGGGCGCACTCTGGTGGAGTAGCCTCGCCTGGGGCGCACTCTGGTGGAATGGCCTCACCTGAGGCTCACTCTGGTGGAGTGGCCTCACCTGGGCCGCATTCTGGTGGAGCGGCCTCGTCTCGGGCGCACTCTGATGGAGTGGCCATGTCTAGGTCATGCTCTGGTGGGGCGGGCTCGTCTTGGGTGCACTCTGGTGGAGTGGCTTCATCTAGGGCACACTCTGGTGGAGTGGCCTTGTCTGAGGCGCACTCTGGTGGAGTGGCCTAGTCTGGGGCGCACTCTGGAAGGTTGGCCTCTCCTGGGGTGCACTCTGGTGAAATGGCCTCGCCTGTGGCACATTCTGGTGGAGCGGCCTCACTTGGGGTGCACTCTGGTGGAGTGGCCTCATCTAAGGAGCATTCTGCAGCTGCCTCGTCTGGGGCACACTCTGGGGAAGTGGCCTTGTATGGGGCACATTCTGGTGGAGTGGCCTCATCTGGGGTGCACTCTGGTGGAGTGGCCTCGCCTAGGGCAAACTCTGGAGTGGCCTCGTCTTGGGTAAACTCTGGTGGAGTGGCCTTGAATGGGGCACACTCTGGTGGAGTGGCCTCATCTGGGGTGCACTCTGGAGGAGTGGCCTCGCCTGGGGCAAACTCTGGAGTGGCCTCGTCTTGGGTAAACTCTGGTGGAGTGGCCTCGCCTGGGGTGCACCCTGGTGGAGTGGCCTTGTCTAAGGAGCATTCTGGAGCGGCCTCGTCTGGGGCACACTCTGGTGAAGTGGCCTTGTCTGGGGCACACTCTGGTGGAGTGGTCATGTGTAGGTCGCGCTCTGGTGGGGTGGCCTCATCTGGGGTGCACTCTGGTGAAGTGGCCTCTCCTGGGTTGAATTCTGGAGTGGCCTCGTCTAGGCCGCATTCTGGTGGAGTGGCCTCGTCTTGTGTGCACTCTGATTGAGTGGCCTCGTCTGGGGTGCACTTTGGTGGAGTGGTCATGTCTAGGTCATGCTCTGTGGGGTGGGTTTGTCTGGGGTGCACTCTGGTGGAGTGGCCTCATCTAGGGCGCACTCTGGGGCAGTGGCCTCACCTTAGGCGCACTCTGGTGGAGTGGCCTTGTCTGGGGTGCACTCTGGAAGGGTGGCCTCGCCTGGGGTGCACTCTAGTGAAATGGCCTCGCCTGGGGCGCACTCTGATGGAGTAGCTTCATCTGGGGCACACTCTGCAGTGGCCTCTTCTTGGGCGCACTTTGGTGGAGTGGCCTCGTCTGGGGAGCACTCTGGTGGAGAGGGCTCGCCTGGGGCACACTCTTGTGGAGTGGCCTCGCCTGGGGCACACTCTGGCGGAGTGGCCATGTCTAATGCGCACACTGGTGGAGTGGCCTTGCTTGGGGCGCACTTTGGTGGAGTGGCCTCACCTGAGGCGCACTCTGGTGGAGTGGCCTCGCCTGGGCCGCATTCTGGTGGAGCGGCCTCGTCTCGGGCGCACTCTGATGGAGTGCCCATGTCTAGGTCATGCTCTGGTGGGGTGGGCTTGTCTTGGGTGCACTCTGGTGGAGTGGCTTCATCTAGGACACACTCTGGTGGAGTGGCCTTGTCTAAGGAGCATTCTGGAGCGGCCTCGTATGGGGCACACTCTTGTGGAGTGGCCTCGTCTGGGGCACACTCTGGTGGAGTGGTCATGTGTAGGTCGCGCTCTGGTGGGGTAGCCTCATCTGGGGTGCACTCTGGTGAAGTGGCCTCGCCTTAGTTGCATTCTGGAGTGGCCTCGACTCGGCCGCATTCTGGTGGAGTGGCCTCATCTTGTGTGCACTCTGATTGAGTGGCCTCGTCTGGGGTGCACTTTGGTGGAGTGACCATGTCTAGGTCGTGGTCTGTGGGGTGGGTTTGTCTGGGGTGCACTCTGGTGGAGTGGCCTTGTCTAAGGAGCATTCTGCAGCTGCCTCGTATGGGGCACACTCTGGTGGAGTGGCCTTGTATGGGGCGCACTCTGGAAGAGTGGCCTTGCCTGGGGTGCACTCTGGTGAGTGGCCTTGCCTGGGGTGCACTCTGGTGGAGTGGCCTCGCTTGGGGCGCACTCTGGTGGAGTGGCCTCGCCTGGGGTGCACTCTGGTGGAGTGGCCTCGCCTGGGGTGCACTCTGATGGAGGGGCCTGATCTGGGGCGCACTCTGGTGGAGTGGCCTCGTCTAGGGCCAACTCTGGTGGAGTGGCCTCATCTGGGGCGCACCCTGGAAGAGTGGCCTCGCCTGGGGTGCACTCTGGTGAGTGGCCTTGCCTGGGGTGCACTCTGGTGGAGTGGCTCCGCCTGGGGTGCACTCTGGTGGAGTAGCCTCGTCAGGGCACACTCCGCAGTGGCCTCTTCTTGATAGCACTCTGGTGGAGTGGCCTTGTCTGGGGCGCACTCTGGTGGAGTGGGCTCACCTGGGGCACACTCTGGTGGAGTGGCCTCGCTTGGGGCACACTCTGGTGGAGTGGCCTCGCCTGGGGTGCACTCTGGTGGAGTGGCCTCGCCTGGGGTGCACTCTGGTGGAGTGGCCTTGTCTGGGGCTCACTCTTCAGTCGTCTCTTCTGGGGCGAACTCTGGTGGAGTGGCCTCATCTGGGTTGCACTCTGGTGGAATGGCCTCAACTGGGGCGCACTCTGGTAGAGTGGCCTCGCCTGGGGCGCACTGTGGTGGAGTGGCCTCGCCTAGAGCGCACACTGGTGGAGTGGCCTCGTCTGGGGTGAACTCTGGTGGGGTGGCCTCGCCTGGGGTGCACTCAGGTGGAGTGGCCTTGTCTGGGGCGTACTCTGGTGAATTGGCCTCATCTGGGGTGCACTCTGGTGGATTGGCCTCGTATGGGGTGCACTCTGGTGGAGTAGCCTCGTATGGCGTGATCTCTGGTGGAGTGGCCTCATCTGGGGTGCACTCTGGTGGAGTAGCCTCGCCTGGGGCGCACTCTGGTGGAATGGCCTCACCTGAGGAGCACTCTGGTGGAGAGGTCATGTGTAGGTCGCGCTCTGGTGGGGTGGCCTCATCTGGGGTGCACTCTGGTGAAGTGGCCTTGCCTGGGTTGTATTCTGGAGTGGCCTTGTCTAGGCCGCATTCTGGTGGAGTGGCCTCGTTTTGTGTGCACTCTGGTTGAGTGGCCTCGTCTGGGGTGCACTTTGGAGGAGTGGCCATGTCTAGGTCGTGCTCTGTGGGGTGGGTTTGTCGGGGGTGCCCTCTGGTGGAGTGGCCTCGTCTAGGGCACACTCTGGTGGAGTGGCCTCGTCTGGGTTGCACTCTGGAAGGGTGGCCTCGCCTGGGGTGCAATCTGGTGAAATGTCCTCGCCTGGGGCGCACTCTGATGGAGTAGCTTCGTCTGGGGCACACTCTGCAGTGGCCTCTTCTTGAGCACACTTTGGTGGAGTAGCCTCGCCTGGGGCGCACTCTGGTGGAATGGCCTCACCTGAGGCTCACTCTGGTGGAGTGGCCTCACCTGGGCCGCATTCTGGTGGAGCGGCCTCGTCTCGGGCGCACTCTGATGGAGTGGCCATGTCTAGGTCATGCTCTGGTGGGGCGGGCTCGTCTTGGGTGCACTCTGGTGGAGTGGCTTCATCTAGGGCACACTCTGGTGGAGTGGCCTTGTCTGAGGCGCACTCTGGTGGAGTGGCCTAGTCTGGGGCGCACTCTGGAAGGTTGGCCTCTCCTGGGGTGCACTCTGGTGAAATGGCCTCGCCTGTGGCACATTCTGGTGGAGCGGCCTCACTTGGGGTGCACTCTGGTGGAGTGGCCTCATCTAAGGAGCATTCTGCAGCTGCCTCGTCTGGGGCACACTCTGGGGAAGTGGCCTTGTATGGGGCACACTCTGGTGGAGTGGCCTCATCTGGGGTGCACTCTGGTGGAGTGGCCTCGCCTGGGGCAAACTCTGGAGTGGCCTCATCTTGGGTAAACTCTGGTGGAGTGGCCTCGCCTGGGGTGCACTCTGGTGGAGTGGCCTTGTCTAAGGAGCATTCTGGAGCGGCCTCGTCTGGGGCACACTCTGGTGGAGTGGCCTCGTCTGGGGCACACTCTGGTGGAGTGGTCATGTGTAGGTCGCGCTCTGGTTAAGTGGCCTCTCCTGGGTTGCATTCTGGAGTGACCTCGTCTAGGCCGCATTCTGGTGGAGTGGCCTCGTCTTGTGTGCACTCTGATTGAGTGGCCTCGTCTGGGGTGCACTTTGGTGGAGTGGCCATGTCTAGGTCGTGCTCTGTGGGGTGGGTTTGTCTGGGGTGCACTCTGGTGGAGTGGCCTCGTCTAGTGCGCACTCTGGGGCAGTGGCCTCACCTTAGGCGCACTCTGGTGGAGTGGCCTCGTCTGGGGTGCAATCTGGAAGGGTGGCCTCGCCTGGGGTGCACTCTGGTGAAATGGCCTCGCCTGGGGCGCACTCTGATGGAGTAGCTTCATCTGGGGCACACTCTGCAGTGGCCTCTTCTTGGGCGCACTTTGGTGGAGTGGCCTCATCTGGGGAGCACTCTGGTGGAGAGGGCTCGCCTGGCGCACACTCTTGTGGAGTGGCCTTGCCTGGTGCACACTCTGGCAGAGTGGCCATGTCTAATGCGCACACTGGTGGAGTGGCCTTGCTTGGGGCGCACTTTGGTGGAGTGGCCTCACCTGAGGCGCACTCTGGTGGAGTGGCCTCGCCTGGGCCGCATTCTGGTGGAGCGGCCTCGTCTCGGGCACACTCTGATGGAGTGCCCATGTCTAGGTCATGCTCTGGTGGGGTGGGCTCGTCTTGGGTGCACTCTGGTGGAGTGGCTTCATCTAGGACACACTCTGGTGGAGTGGCCTTGTCTAAGGAACATTCTGGAGCGGCCTCGTCTGGGGCACACTCTGGTGGAGTGGCCTCATCTGGGGCACACTCTGGTGGAGTGGTCATGTGTAGGTCGCGCTCTGGTGGGGTAGTCTCATCTGGGGTGCACTCTGGTGAAGTGGCCTCGCCTGGGTTGCATTCTGGAGTGGCCTCGTCTCGGCCGCATTCTGGTGGAGTGGCCTCGTCTTGTGTGCACTCTGATTGAGTGGCCTCCTCTGGGGTGCACTTTGGTGGAGTGGCCATGTCTAGGTCGTGGTCTGTGGGGTGGGTTTGTCTGGGGTGCACTCTGGTGGAGTGGCCTCGTCTAAGGAGCATTCTGCAGCTGCCTCGTTTGGGGCACACTCTGGTGGAGTGGCCTTGTATGGGGCGCACTCTGGAAGAGTGGCCTTACCTAGGGTGCACTCTGGTGAGTGACCTTGCCTGGGGTGCACTCTGGTGGAGTGGCTCCGCCAGGGGTGCACTCTGGTGGAGTAGCCTCATCAGGGCACACTCTGCAGTGGCCTCTTCTTGATCGCACTCTGGTGGAGTGGCCTTGTCTGGGGCGCACTCTGGTGGAGTGGGCTCACCTGGGGCACACTCTGGTGGAGTGGCCTCGCTTGGGGCGCACTCTGGTGGAGTGGCCTCGCCTGGGGTGCACTCTGGTGGAGTGGCCTCGCCTGGGGTGCACTCTGGTGGAGGGGCCTGATCTGGGGCGCACTCTGGTGGAGTGGCCTCGTCTAGGGCCAACTCTGGTGGAGTGGCCTCGTCTGGGGCGCACTCTGGAAGAGTGGCCTCGCCTGGGGTGCACTCTGGTGAGTGGCCTTGCCTGGGGTGCACTCTGGTGGAGTGGCTCCGCCTGGGGTGCACTCTGGTGGAGTAGCCTCGTCAGGGCACACTCTGCAGTGGCCTCTTCTTGATCGCACTCTGGTGGAGTGGCCTTGTCTGGGGCGCACTCTGGTGGAGTGGGCTCACCTGGGGCACACTCTGGTGGAGTGGCCTCGCTTGGGGCGCACTCTGGTGGAGTGGCCTCGCCTGGGGTGCACTCTGGTGGAGTGGCCTCACCTGGGGTGCCCTCTGGTGGAGTGGCCTTGTCTGGGGCTCACTCTTCAGTGGTCTCTTCTGGGGCGAACTCTGGTGGAGTGGCCTCATCTGGGTTGCACTCTGGTGGAATGGCCTCAACTGGGGCGCACTCTGGTAGAGTGGCCTCGCCTGGGGCGCACTGTGGTGGAGTGGCCTCGCCTAGAGCGCACACTGGTGGAGTGGCCTCGTCTGGGGCGCACCCTTCAGCAGCCTCATCTGGCGTGCACTCTGGTGAAGTGGCCTCGCCTGGGTTGCATTCTGGAGTGGCCTCGTCTCGGCCGCATTCTGGTGGAGTGGCCTCGTCTTGTGTGCACTCTGATTGAGTGGCCTCGTCTGGGGTGCACTTTGGTGGAGTGGCCATGTCTAGGTCGTGGTCTGTGGGGTGGGTTTGTCTGGGGTGCATTCTGGTGGAGTGGCCTCGTCTAAGGAGCATTCTGCAGCTGCCTCGTTTGGGGCACACTCTGGTGGAGTGGCCTTGTATGGGGCGCACTCTGGAAGAGTGGCCTTGCCTGGGGTGCACTCTGGTGAGTGACTTTGCCTGGGGTGCACTCTGGTGGAGTGGCTCCGCCTGGTGTGCACTCTGGTGGAGTAGCCTCGTCAGGGCACACTCTGCAGTGGCCTCTTCTTGATCGCACTCTGGTGGAGTGGCCTTGTCTGGGGCGCACTCTGGTGGAGTGGGCTCGCCTGGGGATACCTCTGGTGGAGTGGCCTCGCTTGGGGCGCACTCTGGTGGAGTGGCCTCGCCTGGGGTGCACTCTGGTGGAGTGGCCTCGCCTGGGGTGCACTCTGGTGGAGGGGCCTGATCTGGGGCGCACTCTGGTGGAGTGGCCTCGTCTAGGGCCAACTCTGGTGGAGTGGCCTCGTCTGGGGCGCACTCTGGAAGAGTGGCCTCGCCTGGGGTGCACTCTGGTGAGTGGCCTTGCCTGGGGTGCACTCTGGTGGAGTGGCTCCGCCTGGGGTGCACACTGGTGGAGTAGCCTCGTCAGGGCACACTCCGCACTGGCCTCTTCTTGATCGCACTCTGGTGGAGTGGCCTTGTCTGGGGCGCACTCTGGTGGAGTGGGCTCACCTGGGGCACACTCTGGTGGAGTGGCCTCGCTTGGGGCGCACTCTGGTGGAGTGGCCTCGCCTGGGGTGCACTCTGGTGGAGTGGCCTCGCCTGGGGTGCCCTATGGTTGAGTGGCCTTGTCTGGGGCTCACTCTTCAGTGGTCTCTTCTGGGGCGAACTCTGGTGGAGTGGCCTCAACTGGGTTGCACTCTGGTGGAATGGCCTCAACTGGGGCGCACTCTGGTAGAGTGGCCTCGCCTGGGGCGCACTGTGGTGGAGTGGCCTCGCCTAGAGTGCACACTGGTGGAGTGGCCTCGTCTGGGGCGCACCCTTCAGCAGCCTCTTCTTGGGCACACTCTGGTGGAGTGGCCTCGTCTGGGTCACACTCTGGTGGAGTGGGCTCGCCTGGGGCACACTCTGGTGGAGTGGCCTCGCCTGGGGTGACCTCTGGTGGAGTGGCCTCGCCTGGGGAGAACTCTGGTGGGGTGGCCTCGCCTTGGGTGTACTCAGGTGGAGTGGCCTTGTCTGGGGCGTACTCTGGTGAATTGGCCTCATCTGGGGTGCACTCTGGTGGATTGGCCTCATATGGGGTGCACTCTGGTGGAGTGGCCTTGTATGGCGTGCTCTCTGGTGGAGTGGCCTCATCTGGGGCGCACTCTGGTGGAGTAGCCTCGCCTGGGGCGCACTCTGGTGGAATGGCCTCACCTGAGGAGCACTCTGGTGGAGTGGTCATGTGTAGGTCGTGCTCTGGTGGGGTGGCCTCATCTGGGGTGCACTCTGGTGAAGTGGCCTTGCCTGGGGTGCACTTTGGAGGAGTGGCCATGTCTAGGTCGTGCTCTGTGGGGTGGGTTTGCCTGAGGCGCACTCTGGTGGAGTGGCCTCGTCTGGGGTGCACTCTGGAAGGGTGGCCTCGCCTGGGGTGCACTCTGATGAAATGTCCTCTCCTGGGGCGCACTCTGATGGAGTAGCTTCGTCTGGGGCACACTCTGCAGTGGCCTCTTCTTGGGCGCACTTTGGTGGAGTGGCCTCGTCTGGGGAGCACTCTGGTGGAGAGGGCTCGCCTGGGGCACACTCTTGTGGAGTGGCCTCGCTTGGGGTACACTCTGGCGGAGTGGCCATGTCTAATGCGCACACTGGTAGGGTGGCCTTGCTTGGGGCGCACTTTGGTGGAGTGGCCTCACCTGAGGCGCACTCTGGTGGAGTGGCCTCGCCTGGGGTGAACTCTGGTGGGGTGGCCTCGCCTGGGGTGCACTCAGGTGGAGTGGCCGTGTCTGGGGCGTACTCTGGTGAATTGGCCCCGTCTGGGGTGCACTCTGGTGGAGTGGCCTAATCTTTGTCGCACTCTGGTGGAGTGGCCTCATCTGGGTTGCACTCTGGTGGATTGGCCTCGTATGTGGTGCACTCTGGTGGAGTGGCCTCATATGGGGTGCTCTCTGGTGGAGTGGCCTCATCTGGGGCGCACTCTGGTGGAGTAGCCTCGCCTGGGGCACACTCTGGTGGAATGGCCTCACCTGAGGTGCACTCTGGTGGAGTGGCCTCACCTGGGCCGCATTCTGGTGGAGCGGCCTCATCTCGGGCGCACTCTGATGGAGTGGCCATGTCTAGGTCATGCTCTGGTGGGGCGGGCTCGTCTTGGGTGCACTCTGGTGGAGTGGCTTCATCTAGGGCACACTTTGGTGGAGTAGCCTTGTCTGAGGCGCACTCTGGTGGAGTGGCCTAGTCTGGGGCGCACTCTGGAAGGTTGGCCTCGCCTGGGGTGCACTCTGGTGAAATGGCCTCGCTTGTGGCACATTCTGGTGGAGCGGCCTCACTTGGGGTGCACTCTGGTGGAGTGGCCTCGTCTAAGGAGCATTCTGCAGCTGCCTCATCTGGGGCACACTCTGGGGAAGTGGCCTCGTCTGGGGCACACTCTGGTGGAGTGGTCATGTGTAGGTCGCGCTCTGGTGAAGTGGCCTCTCCTGGGTTGCATTCTGGAGTGGCCTCGTCTAGGCCACATTCTGGTGGAGTGTCCTCGTCTTGTGTGCACTCTGATTGAGTGGCCTCGTCTGGGGTGCACTCTGGTGAAATGGCCTCTCCTGGGGCGCACTCTGATGGAGTAGCTTCATCTGGGGCACACTCTGCAGTGGCCTCTTCTTGGGCGCACTTTGGTGGAGTGGCCTCGTCTGGGGAGCCTGGGGCACACTCTTGTGGAGTGGCCTCGCCTGGGGCACACTCTGGCGGAGTGGCCATGTCTAATGCGCACACTGGTGGAGTGGCCTTGCTTGGGGCGCACTTTGGTTGAGTGGCCTCACCTGAGGCGCACTCTGGTGGAGTGGCCTCGCCTGGGCCGCATTCTGGTGGAGCGACCTCATCTCGGGCGCACTCTGATGGAGTGTCCATGTCTAGGTCATGCTCTGGTGGGGTGGGCTCATCTTGGGTGCACTCTGGTGGAGTGGCTTCATCTAGGACCCACTCTGGTGGAGTGGCCTTGTCTAAGGAGCATTCTGGAGCGGCCTCGTCTGGGGCACACTCTGGTGGAGTGGCCTCGTCTGGGGCACACTCTGGTGGAGTGGTCATGTGTAGGTCGCGCTCTGGTGGGGTAGCCTCATCTGGGGTGCACTCTGGTGAAGTGGCCTTGCCTGGGTTGCATTCTGGAGTGGCCTCGTCTCGGCCGCATTCTGGTGGAGTGGCCTCGTCTTGTGTGCACTCTGATTGAGTGGCCTCGTCTGGGGTGCACTTTGGTGGAGTGGCCATGTCTAGGTCGTGGTCTGTGGGGTGGGTTTGCCTGGGGTGCACTCTGGTGGAGTGGCCTCGTCTAGGGCGCACTCTGGGGCAGTGGCCTCACCTGAGGCACACTCTGGTGGAGTGGCTTCGTCTGGGGTGCACTCTGGAAGGGTGGCCTCGCCTGGGGTGCACTCTGGTGAAATGGCCTCGCCTGGGGCGCACTCTGGTGGAGTAGCTTCGTCTGGGGCACACTCTGCAGTGGCCTCTTCTTGGGCGCACTTTGGTGGAGTGGCCTCGTCTGGGGAGCACTCTGGTGGAGAGGGCTCGCCTGGGGCACACTCTTGTGGAGTGGCCTCGCCTGGGGCACACTCTGGCGGAGTGGCCATGTCTAATGTGCACACTGGTGGAGTGGCCTTGCTTGGGGCGCACCTTGGTGGAGTGGCCTCACCTGAGGCACACTCTGGTGGAGTGGCTTCATCTAGGGCACACTTTGGTGGAGTGGCCTTGTCTGAGGCGCACTCTGGTGGAGTGGCCTAGTCTGGGGCGCACTCTGGAAGGTTGGCCTCGCCTGGGGTGCACTCTGGTGAAATGGCCTCGCCTGTGGCACATTCTGGTGTGCCACAGGTGAGGCCAAGCGGCCTCACTTGGGGTGCACTCTGGTGGAGTGGCCTCGTCTAAGGAGCATTCTGCAGCTGCCTCATCTGGGGCACACTCTGGGGAAGTGGCCTTGTATGGGGCACACTCTGGTGGAGTGGCCTCATCTGGGGTGCACTCTGGTGGAGTGGCCTCGCCTGGGGCAAACTCTGGAGTGGCCTCATCTTGGGTAAACTCTGGTGGAGTGGCCTCGCCCTGGGGTGCACTCTGGTGGAGTGGCCTTGTCTAAGGAGCATTCTGGAGCGGCCTCGTCAGGGGCACACTCTGGTGGAGTGGCCTCGTCTGGGGCACACTCTGGTGGAGTGGTCATGTGTAGGTCGCGCTCTGGTGAAGTGGCCTCTCCTGGGTTGCATTCTGGAGTGGCCTCGTCTAGGCCACATTCTGGTGGAGTGTCCTCATCTTGTGTGCACTCTGATTGAGTGGCCTCGTCTGGGTGCACTCTGGTGAAATGGCCTCGCCTGGGGCGCACTCTGATGGAGTAGCTTCATCTGGGGCACACTCTGCAGTGGCCTCTTCTTGGGCGCACTTTGGTGGAGTGGCCTCGTCTGGGGAGCACTCTGGTGGAGAGGGCTCGCCTGGGGCACACTCTTGTGGAGTGGCCTCGCCTGGGGCACACTCTGGCGGAGTGGCCATGTCTAATGCGCACACTGGTGGAGTGGCCTTGCTTGGGGCGCACTTTGGTGGAGTGGCCTCACCTGAGGCGCACTCTGGTGGAGTGGCCTCGCCTGGGCCGCATTCTGGTGGAGCGACCTCATCTCGGGCGCACTCTGATGGAGTGCCCATGTCTAGGTCATGCTCTGGTGGGGTGGGCTCATCTTGGGTGCACTCTGGTGGAGTGGCTTCATCTAGGACCCACTCTGGTGGAGTGGCCTTGTCTAAGGAGCATTCTGGAGCGGCCTCGTCTGGGGCACACTCTGGTGGAGTGGCCTCGTCTGGGGCACACTCTGGTGGAGTGGTCATGTGTAGGTCGCGCTCTGGTGGGGTAGCCTCATCTGGGGTGCACTCTGGTGAAGTGGCCTTGCCTGGGTTGCATTCTGGAGTGGCCTCGTCTCGGCCGCATTCTGGTGGAGTGGCCTCGTCTTGTGTGCACTCTGATTGAGTGGCCTCGTCTGGGGTGCACTTTGGTGGAGTGGCCATGTCTAGGTCGTGGTCTGTGGGGTGGGTTTGCCTGGGGTGCACTCTGGTGGAGTGGCCTCGTCTAGGGCGCACTCTGGGGCAGTGGCCTCACCTGAGGCACACTCTGGTGGAGTGGCTTCGTCTGGGGTGCACTCTGGAAGGGTGGCCTCGCCTGGGGTGCACTCTGGTGAAATGGCCTCGCCTGGGGCGCACTCTGGTGGAGTAGCTTCGTCTGGGGCACACTCTGCAGTGGCCTCTTCTTGGGCGCACTTTGGTGGAGTGGCCTCGTCTGGGGAGCACTCTGGTGGAGAGGGCTCGCCTGGGGCACACTCTTGTGGAGTGGCCTCGCCTGGGGCACACTCTGGCGGAGTGGCCATGTCTAATGTGCACACTGGTGGAGTGGCCTTGCTTGGGGCGCACCTTGGTGGAGTGGCCTCACCTGAGGCACACTCTGGTGGAGTGGCTTCATCTAGGGCACACTTTGGTGGAGTGGCCTTGTCTGAGGCGCACTCTGGTGGAGTGGCCTAGTCTGGGGCGCACTCTGGAAGGTTGGCCTCGCCAGGGGTGCACTCTGGTGAAATGGCCTCGCCTGTGGCACATTCTGGTGTGCCACAGGTGAGGCCAAGCGGCCTCACTTGGGGTGCACTCTGGTGGAGTGGCCTCGTCTAAGGAGCATTCTGCAGCTGCCTCATCTGGGGCACACTCTGGGGAAGTGGCCTTGTATGGGGCACACTCTGGTGGAGTGGCCTCATCTGGGGTGCACTCTGGTGGAGTGGCCTCGCCTGGGGCAAACTCTGGAGTGGCCTCATCTTGGGTAAACTCTGGTGGAGTGGCCTCGCCTGGGGTGCACTCTGGTGGAGTGGCCTTGTCTAAGGAGCATTCTGGAGCGGCCTCGTCAGGGGCACACTCTGGTGGAGTGGCCTCGTCTGGGGCACACTCTGGTGGAGTGGTCATGTGTAGGTCGCGCTCTGGTGAAGTGGCCTCTCCTGGGTTGCATTCTGGAGTGGCCTCGTCTAGGCCACATTCTGGTGGAGTGTCCTCATCTTGTGTGCACTCTGATTGAGTGGCCTCGTCTGGGGTGCACTCTGGTGAAATGGCCTCGCCTGGGGCGCACTCTGATGGAGTAGCTTCATCTGGGGCACACTCTGCAGTGGCCTCTTCTTGGGCGCACTTTGGTGGAGTGGCCTCGTCTGGGGAGCACTCTGGTGGAGAGGGCTCGCCTGGGGCACACTCTTGTGGAGTGGCCTCGCCTGGGGCACACTCTGGCGGAGTGGCCATGTCTAATGCGCACACTGGTGGAGTGGCCTTGCTTGGGGCGCACTTTGGTGGAGTGGCCTCACCTGAGGCGCACTCTGGTGGAGTGGCCTCGCCTGGGCCGCATTCTGGTGGAGCGACCTCATCTCGGGCGCACTCTGATGGAGTGCCCATGTCTAGGTCATGCTCTGGTGGGGTGGGCTCATCTTGGGTGCACTCTGGTGGAGTGGCTTCATCTAGGACCCACTCTGGTGGAGTGGCCTTGTCTAAGGAGCATTCTGGAGCGGCCTCGTCTGGGGCACACTCTGGTGGAGTGGCCTCGTCTGGGGCACACTCTGGTGGAGTGGTCATGTGTAGGTCGCGCTCTGGTGGGGTAGCCTCATCTGGGGTGCACTCTGGTGAAGTGGCCTCGCCTGGGTTGCATTCTGGAGTGGCCTCGTCTCGGCCGCATTCTGGTGGAGTGGCCTCGTCTTGTGTGCACTCTGATTGAGTGGCCTCGTCTGGGGTGCACTTTGGTGGAGTGGCCATGTCTAGGTCGTCGTCTGTGGGGTGGGTTTGCCTGGGGTGCACTCTGGTGGAGTGGCCTCGTCTAGGGCGCACTCTGGGGCAGTGGCCTCACCTGAGGCACACTCTGGTGGAGTGGCTTCGTCTGGGGTGCACTCTGGAAGGGTGGCCTCGCCTGGGGTGCACTCTGGTGAAATGGCCTCGCCTGGGGCGCACTCTGGTGGAGTAGCTTCGTCTGGGGCACACTCTGCAGTGGCCTCTTCTTGGGCGCACTTTGGTGGAGTGGCCTCGTCTGGGGAGCACTCTGGTGGAGAGGGCTCGCCTGGGGCACACTCTTGTGGAGTGGCCTCGCCTGGGGCACACTCTGGCGGAGTGGCCATGTCTAATGTGCACACTGGTGGAGTGGCCTTGCTTGGGGCGCACCTTGGTGGAGTGGCCTCACCTGAGGCACACTCTGGTGGAGTGGCTTCATCTAGGGCACACTTTGGTGGAGTGGCCTTGTCTGAGGCGCACTCTGGTGGAGTGGCCTAGTCTGGGGCGCACTCTGGAAGGTTGGCCTCGCCAGGGGTGCACTCTGGTGAAATGGCCTCGCCTGTGGCACATTCTGGTGTGCCACAGGTGAGGCCAAGCGGCCTCACTTGGGGTGCACTCTGGTGGAGTGGCCTCGTCTAAGGAGCATTCTGCAGCTGCCTCATCTGGGGCACACTCTGGGGAAGTGGCCTTGTATGGGGCACACTCTGGTGGAGTGGCCTCATCTGGGGTGCACTCTGGTGGAGTGGCCTCGCCTGGGGCAAACTCTGGAGTGGCCTCATCTTGGGTAAACTCTGGTGGAGTGGCCTCGCCTGGGGTGCACTCTGGTGGAGTGGCCTTGTCTAAGGAGCATTCTGGAGCGGCCTCGTCAGGGGCACACTCTGGTGGAGTGGCCTCGTCTGGGGCACACTCTGGTGGAGTGGTCATGTGTAGGTCGCGCTCTGGTGAAGTGGCCTCTCCTGGGTTGCATTCTGGAGTGGCCTCGTCTAGGCCACATTCTGGTGGAGTGTCCTCATCTTGTGTGCACTCTGATTGAGTGGCCTCGTCTGGGGTGCACTCTGGTGAAATGGCCTCGCCTGGGGCGCACTCTGATGGAGTAGCTTCATCTGGGGCACACTCTGCAGTGGCCTCTTCTTGGGCGCACTTTGGTGGAGTGGCCTCGTCTGGGGAGCACTCTGGTGGAGAGGGCTCGCCTGGGGCACACTCTTGTGGAGTGGCCTCGCCTGGGGCACACTCTGGCGGAGTGGCCATGTCTAATGCGCACACTGGTGGAGTGGCCTTGCTTGGGGCGCACTTTGGTGGAGTGGCCTCACCTGAGGCGCACTCTGGTGGAGTGGCCTCGCCTGGGCCGCATTCTGGTGGAGCGACCTCATCTCGGGCGCACTCTGATGGAGTGCCCATGTCTAGGTCATGCTCTGGTGGGGTGGGCTCATCTTGGGTGCACTCTGGTGGAGTGGCTTCATCTAGGACCCACTCTGGTGGAGTGGCCTTGTCTAAGGAGCATTCTGGAGCGGCCTCGTCTGGGGCACACTCTGGTGGAGTGGCCTCGTCTGGGGCACACTCTGGTGGAGTGGTCATGTGTAGGTCGCGCTCTGGTGGGGTAGCCTCATCTGGGGTGCACTCTGGTGAAGTGGCCTCGCCTGGGTTGCATTCTGGAGTGGCCTCGTCTCGGCCGCATTCTGGTGGAGTGGCCTCGTCTTGTGTGCACTCTGATTGAGTGGCCTCGTCTGGGGTGCACTTTGGTGGAGTGGCCATGTCTAGGTCGTCGTCTGTGGGGTGGGTTTGCCTGGGGTGCACTCTGGTGGAGTGGCCTCGTCTAGGGCGCACTCTGGGGCAGTGGCCTCACCTGAGGCACACTCTGGTGGAGTGGCTTCGTCTGGGGTGCACTCTGGAAGGGTGGCCTCGCCTGGGGTGCACTCTGGTGAAATGGCCTCGCCTGGGGCGCACTCTGGTGGAGTAGCTTCGTCTGGGGCACACTCTGCAGTGGCCTCTTCTTGGGCGCACTTTGGTGGAGTGGCCTCGTCTGGGGAGCACTCTGGTGGAGAGGGCTCGCCTGGGGCACACTCTTGTGGAGTGGCCTCGCCTGGGGCACACTCTGGCGGAGTGGCCATGTCTAATGTGCACACTGGTGGAGTGGCCTTGCTTGGGGCGCACCTTGGTGGAGTGGCCTCACCTGAGGCACACTCTGGTGGAGTGGCTTCATCTAGGGCACACTTTGGTGGAGTGGCCTTGTCTGAGGCGCACTCTGGTGGAGTGGCCTAGTCTGGGGCGCACTCTGGAAGGTTGGCCTCGCCAGGGGTGCACTCTGGTGAAATGGCCTCGCCTGTGGCACATTCTGGTGTGCCACAGGTGAGGCCAAGCGGCCTCACTTGGGGTGCACTCTGGTGGAGTGGCCTCGTCTAAGGAGCATTCTGCAGCTGCCTCATCTGGGGCACACTCTGGGGAAGTGGCCTTGTATGGGGCACACTCTGGTGGAGTGGCCTCATCTGGGGTGCACTCTGGTGGAGTGGCCTCGCCTGGGGCAAACTCTGGAGTGGCCTCATCTTGGGTAAACTCTGGTGGAGTGGCCTCGCCTGGGGTGCACTCTGGTGGAGTGGCCTTGTCTAAGGAGCATTCTGGAGCGGCCTCGTCAGGGGCACACTCTGGTGGAGTGGCCTCGTCTGGGGCACACTCTGGTGGAGTGGTCATGTGTAGGTCGCGCTCTGGTGAAGTGGCCTCTCCTGGGTTGCATTCTGGAGTGGCCTCGTCTAGGCCACATTCTGGTGGAGTGTCCTCATCTTGTGTGCACTCTGATTGAGTGGCCTCGTCTGGGGTGCACTCTGGTGAAATGGCCTCGCCTGGGGCGCACTCTGATGGAGTAGCTTCATCTGGGGCACACTCTGCAGTGACCTCTTCTTGGGCGCACTTTGGTGGAGTGGCCTCGTCTGGGGAGCACTCTGGTGGAGAGGGCTCGCCTGGGGCACACTCTTGTGGAGTGGCCTCGCCTGGGGCACACTCTGGCGGAGTGGCCATGTCTAATGCGCACACTGGTGGAGTGGCCTTGCTTGGGGCGCACTTTGGTGGAGTGGCCTCACCTGAGGCGCACTCTGGTGGAGTGGCCTTGCCTGGGCCGCATTCTGGTGGAGCGACCTCATCTCGGGCGCACTCTGATGGAGTGCCCATGTCTAGGTCATGCTCTGGTGGGGTGGGCTCATCTTGGGTGCACTCTGGTGGAGTGGCTTCATCTAGAACCCACTCTGGTGGAGTGGCCTTGTCTAAGGAGCATTCTGGAGCGGCCTCGTCTGGGGCACACTCTGGTGGAGTGGCCTCGTCTGGGGCACACTCTGGTGGAGTGGTCATGTGTAGGTCGCGCTCTGGTGGGGTAGCCTCATCTGGGGTGCACTCTGGTGAAGTGGCCTCGCCTGGGTTGCATTCTGGAGTGGCCTCGTCTCGGCCGCATTCTGGTGGAGTGGCCTCGTCTTGTGTGCACTCTGATTGAGTGGCCTCGTCTGGGGTGCACTTTGGTGGAGTGGCCATGTCTAGGTCGTGGTCTGTGGGGTGGGTTTGCCTGGGGTGCACTCTGGTGGAGTGGCCTCGTCTAGGGCGCACTCTGGGGCAGTGGCCTCACCTGAGGCACACTCTGGTGGAGTGGCTTCGTCTGGGGTGCACTCTGGAAGGGTGGCCTCACCTGGGGTGCACTCTGGTGAAATGGCCTCGCCTGGGGCGCACTCTGGTGGAGTAGCTTCGTCTGGGGCACACTCTGCAGTGGCCTCTTCTTGGGCGCACTTTGGTGGAGTGGCCTCGTCTGGGGAGCACTCTGGTGGAGAGGGCTCGCCTGGGGCACACTCTAGTGGAGTGGCCTCGCCTGGGGCACACTCTGGCGGAGTGGCCATGTCTAATGTGCACACTGGTGGAGTGGCCTTGCTTGGGGCGCACCTTGGTGGAGTGGCCTCACCTGAGGCACACTCTGGTGGAGTGGCCTCGCCTGGGCTGCATTCTGGTGGAGCGGCTTCGTCTCGGGCGTACTCTGATGGAGTGGCCATGTCTAGGTCATGCTCTGGTGGGGTGGGCTCCTCTTGGGTGCACTCTGGTGGAGTGGCTTCATCTAGGGCACACTCTGGTGGAGTGGCCTTGTCTGAGGCGCACTCTGGTGGAGTGGCCTCATCTGAGGCGCACTCTGGAAGGGTGGCCTCGCCTGGGGTGCACTCTGGTGAAATGGCCTCGCCTGCGGCACATTCTGGTGGAGCGGCCTCACTTGGGGTGCACTCTGGTGCATTCTGCAGCTGCCTTGTCTGGGGCACACTCTGGTGGAGTGGCCTTGTCTAGGGCCAACTCTGATGGAGTGGCCTCATCTGGGGTGCACTCTGGTGGAGTGGCCTCGCCTGGGGCAAACTCTGGAGTGGCCTCGTCTTGGGTAAACTCTGGTGGAGTGGCCACGCCTGGGGTGCACTCTGGTCGATTGGCCTTGTCTAAGGAGCATTCTGGAGCAGCCTCGTCTGGGGCACACTCTGGTGGAGTGGTCATGTGTAGGTCGCGCTCTGGTGGGGTGGCCTCATCTGGGGTGCACTCTGGCGAAGTGGCCTCACCTGGGTTGCATTCTGGAGTGGCCTCGTCTCGGCCTATATCTGGTGGAGTGGCCTCGTCTTGTGTGCACTCTGATTGAGTGGCCTCGTCTGTTGTGCACTTTGGTGGAGTGGCCATGTCTAGGTCGGGGTCTGTGGGGTGGGTTTGTCTGGGGTGCACTCTGGTGGAGTGGCCTCGCCTGGGGTGCACTCTGGTGGAGTGGCCTCGCCTGGGGTGCACTCTGGTGGAGGGGCCTGATCTGGGGCGCACTCTGGTGGAGTGGCCTCATCTAGGGCCAACTCTGGTGGAGTGGCCTCGTCTGGGGCGCACTCTGGAAGAGTGGCCTCGCCTGGGATGCACTCTGGTGAGTGGCCTTGCCTGGGGTGCACTCTGGTGGATTGGCTCCACCTGGGGTGCACTCTGGTGGAGTAGCCTCGTCAGGGCACACTCCGCAGTGGCCTCTTCTTGATCGCACTCTGGTGGAGTGGCCTTGTCTGGGGCGCACTCTGGTGGAGTGGGCTCACCTGGGGCCCACTCTGGTGGAGTGGCCTCGCTTGGAGCGCACTCTGGTGGAGTGGCCTCGCCTGGGGTGCACTCTGGTGGAGTGGCCTCGCCTGGGGTGCCCTCTGGTGGAGTGGCCTTGTCTGGGGCTCACTCTTCAGTGGTCTCTTCTGGGGCGAACTCTGGTGGAGTGGCCTCATCTGGGTTGCACTCTGGTGGAATGGCCTCAACTGGGGCGCACTCTGGTAGAGTGGCTTCGCCTGGGGCGCACTGTGGTGGAGTGGCCTCGCCTAGAGCGCACACTGGTGGAGTGGCCTCGTCTGGGGCGCACCCTTCAGCAGCCTCATCTGGGGTGCACTCTGGTGAAGTGGCCTCGCCTGGGTTGCATTCTGGAGTGGCCTCGTCTCGGCCGCATTCTGGTGGAGTGGCCTCGTCTTGTGTGCACTCTGATTGAGTGGCCTCGTCTGGGGTGCACTTTGGTGGAGTGGCCATGTCTAGGTCGTGGTCTGTGGGGTGGGTTTGTCTGGGTGCACTCTGGTGGAGTGGCCTCGTCTAAGGAGCATTCTGCAGCTGCCTCGTTTGGGGCACAATCTGGTGGAGTGGCCTTGTATGGGGCGCACTCTGGAAGAGTGGCCTTGCCTGGGGTGCACTCTGGTGAGTGACTTTGCCTGGGGTGCACTCTGGTGGAGTGGCTCCGCCTGGGGTGCACTCTGGTGGAGTAGCCTCGTTAGGGCACACTCTGCAGTGGCCTCTTCTTGATCGCACTCTGGTGGAGTGGCCTTGTCTGGGGCGCACTCTGGTGGAGTGGGCTCGCCTGGGGCACACTCTGATGGAGTGGCCTCATCTGGGGTGCACTCTGGTGGAGTGGCCTCGCCTGGGGCAAACTCTGGAGTAGCCTCGTCTTGGGTAAACTCTGGTGGAGTGGCCACGCCTGGGGTGCACTCTGGTCGAGTGGCCTTTTCTAAGGAGCATTCTGAAGCAGACTCGTCTGGGGCACACTCTGGTGGAGTGGTCATGTGTAGGTCGCGCTCTGGTGGGGTGGCCTCATCTGGGGTGCACTCTGGCGAAGTGGCCTCGCCTGGGTTGCATTCTGGAGTGGCCTCGTCTCGGCCGCATTCTGGTGGAGTGGCCTCGTCTTGTGTGCACTCTGATTGAGTGGCCTCGTCTGGGGTGCACTTTGGTGGAGTGGCCATGTCTAGGTCGGGGTCTGTGGGGTGAGTTTGTCTGGGGTGCACTCTGGTGGAGTGGCCTCGCCTGGGGTGCACTCTGGTGGAGTGGCCTCGCCTGGGGTGCACTGTGGTGGAGGGGCCTGATCTGGGGCGCACTTTGGTGGAGTGGCCTCGTCTAGGGCCAACTCTGGTGGAGTGGCCTCGTCTGGGGCGCACTCTGGAAGAGTGGCCTCGCCTGGGGTGCACTCTGGTGAGTGGCCTTGCCTGGGGTGCACTCTGGTGGAGTGGCTCCACCTGGGGTGCACTCTGGTGGAGTAGCCTTGTCAGGGCACACTCCGCAGTGGCCATTTCTTGATCGCACTCTGGTGGAGTGGCCTTGTCTGGGGCGCACTCTGGTGGAGTGGGCTCACCTGGGGCACACTCTGGTGGAGTGGCCTCGCTTGGGGCGCACTCTGGTGGAGTGGCCTCGCCTGGGGTGCACTCTGGTGGAGTGGCCTCGCCTGGGGTGCCCTCTGGTGGAGTGGCCTTGTCTGGGGCTCACTCTTCAGTGGTCTCTTCTGGGGAGAACTCTGGTGGAGTGGCCTCATCTGGGTTGCACTCTGGTGGAATGGCCTCAACTGGGGCGCACTCTGGTAGAGTGGCCTCGCCTGGGGCGCACTGTGGTGAAGTGGCCTCGCCTAGAGCGAACACTGGTGGAGTGGCCTCGTCTGGGGCGCACCCTTCAGCAGCCTCATCTGGAGTGCACTCTGGTGAAGTGGCCTCACCTGGGTTGCATTCTGGAGTGGCCTCGTCTCAGCCGCATTCTGGTGGAGTGGCCTCGTCTTGTGTGCACTCTGATTGAGTGGCCTCGTCTGGGGTGCACTTTGGTGGAGTGGCCATGTCTAGGTCATGGTCTGTGGGGTGGGTTTGTCTGGGGTGCACTCTGATGGAGTGGCCTCGTCTAAGGAGCATTCTGCAGCTGCCTCGTTTGGGGCACACTCTGGTGGAGTGGCCTTGTATGGGGCGCACTCTGGAAGAGTGGCCTTGCCTGGGGTGCACTCTGGTGAGTGACTTTGCCTGGGGTGCACTCTGGTGGAGTGGCTCCACCTGGGGTGCACTCTGGTGGAGTAGCCTCGTCAGGGCACACTCTGCAGTGGCCTCTTCTTGATCGCACTCTGGTGGAGTGGCCTTGTCTGGGGCGCACTCTGGTGGAGTGGGCTCGCCTGGGGCACACTCTGGTGGAGTGGCCTCGCTTGGGGCGCACTCTGGTGGAGTGGCCTCGCCTGGGGTGCACTCTGGTGGAGTGGCCTCGCTTGGGGTGCACTCTGGTGGAGGGGCCTGATCTGGCGCGCACTCTGGTGGAGTGGCCTTGTCTAGGGCCAACTCTGGTGGAGTGGCCTCGTCTGGGGCGCACTCTGGAAGAGTGGCCTCGCCTGGGGTGCACTCTGGTGAGTGGCCTTGCCTGGGGTGCACTCTGGTGGAGTGGCTCCGCCTGGGGTGCACTCTGGTGGAGTAGCCTCGTCAGGGCACACTCCGCAGTGGCCTCTTCTTGATCGCACTCTGGTGGAGTGGCCTTGTCTGGGGCGCACTCTGGTGGAGTGGGCTCACCTGGGGCACACTCTGGTGGAGTGGCCTTGCTTGGGGCGCACTCTGGTGGAGTGGCCTCGCCTGGGGTGCACTCTGGTGGAGTGGCCTCGCCTGGGGTGCCCTCTGGTGGAGTGGCCTTGTCTGGGGCTCACTCTTCAGTGGTCTCTTCTGGGGCGAACTCTGGTGGAGTGGCCTCATCTGGGTTGCACTCTGGTGGAATGGCCTCAACTGGGGCGCACTCTGGTAGAGTGGCCTCGCCTGGGGCGCACTGTGGTGGAGTGGCCTTGCCTAGAGCGCACACTGGTGGAGTGGCCTCGTCTGGGGCGCACCCTTCAGCAGCCTCTTCTTGGGCACACTCTGGTGGAGTGGCCTCGTCTGGGTCACACTCTGGTGGAGTGGGCTCGCCTAAGGCACACTCTGGTGGAGTGGCCTCGCCTGGGGTGCCCTCTGGTGGAGTGGCCTCGCCTGGGGTGAACTCTGGTGGGGTGGCCTCGCCTGGGGTGCACTCAGGTGGAGTAGCCTTGTCTGGGGCGTACTCTGGTGAATTGGCCTCATCTGGGGTGCACTCTGGTGGATTGGCCTCGTATGGGGTGCACTCTGGTGGATTGGCCTCGTATGGGGTGCACTCTGGTGGAGTGGCCTCATCTGGGGCGCACTCTGGTGGAGTAGCCTCGCCTGGGGCGCACTCTGGTGGAATGGCCTCACCTGAGGAGCACTCTGGTGGTGTGGTCATGTGTAGGTCGCGCTCTGGTGGGGTGGCCTCATCTGGGGTGCACTCTGGTGAAGTGGCCTTGCCTGGGTTGTATTCTGGAGTGGCCTTGTCTAGGCCGCATTCTGGTGGAGTGGCCTCGTCTTGTGTGCACTCTGGTTGAGTGGCCTCGTCTGGGGTGCACTTTGGAGGAGTGGCCATGTCTAGGTCGTGCTCTGTGGGGTGGGTTTGTCTGGGGTGCCCTCTGGTGGAGTGGCCTCGTCTAGGGCACACTCTGGGGCAGTGGCCTCGCCTGAGGCGCACTCTGGTGGAGTGGCCTCGTCTGGGGTGCACTCTGGAAGGGTGGCCTCGCCTGGGGTGCACTCTGATGAAATGTCCTCGCCTGGGGCGCACTCTGATGGAGTAGCTTTGTCTGGGGCACACTCTGCAGTGGCCTCTTCTTGGGCGCACTTTGGTGGAGTGGACTCGTCTGGGGAGCACTCTGGTGGAGAGGGCTCGCCTGGGGCACACTCTTGTGGAGTGGCCTCACTTGGGGTACACTCTGGCGGAGTGGCCATGTCTAATGCGCACACTGGTGGGGTGGCCTTGCTTGGGGCGCACTTTGGTGGAGTGGCCTCACCTGAGGCGCACTCTGGTGGAGTGGCCTCGCCTGGGGTGAACTCTGGTGGGGTGGCCTCGCCTGGGGTGCACTCAGGTGGAGTGGCCTTGTCTGGGGCGTACTCTGGTGAATTGGCCCCGTCTGGGGTGCACTCTGGTGGAGTGGCCTAATCTTTGTCGCACTCTGGTGGAGTGGCCTCATCTGGGTTGCACTCTGGTGGATTGGCCTCGTATGGGGTGCACTCTGGTGGAGTGGCCTCATATGGGGTGCTCTCTGGTGGAGTGGCCTCATCTGGGGCGCACTCTGGTGGAGTGGCCTCACCTGGGCCGCATTCTGGTGGAGCGGCCTCGTCTCGGGTGCACTCTGATGGAGTGGCCATGTCTAGGTCATGCTCTGGTGGGGCGGGCTCGTCTTGGGTGCACTCTGGTGGAGTGGCTTCATCTAGGGCACACACTGGTGGAGTGGCCTTGTCTGAGGCGCACTCTGGTGGAGTGGCCTAGTCTGGGGCGCACTCTGGAAGGGTGGCCTCGCCTGGGGTGCACTCTGGTGAAATGGCCTCGCCTGGGGCGCACTCTGATGGAGTAGCTTCATCTGGGGCACACTCTGCAGTGGCCTCTTCTTGGGCGCACTTTGGTGGAGTGGCCTCGTCTGGGGAGCACTCTGGTGGAGAGGGCTCGCCTGGGGCACACTCTTGTGGAGTGGCCTCACCTGGGGCACACTCTGGCGGAGTGGCCATGTCTAATGCGCACACTGGTGGAGTGGCCTTGCTTGGGGCGCACTTTGGTGGAGTGGCCTCACCTGAGGCACACTCTGGTGGAGTGGCCTCACCTGGGCCGCATTCTGGTGGAGCGACCTCATCTCGGGCGCACTCTGATGGAGTGCCCATGTCTAGGTCATGCTCTGGTGGGGTGGGCTCATCTTGGGTGCACTCTGGTGGAGTGGCTTCATCTAGGACACACTCTGGTGGAGTGGCCTTGTCTAAGGAGCATTCTGGAGCGGCCTCGTCTGGGGCACACTCTGGTGGAGTGGCCTCGTCTGGGGCACACTCTGATGGAGTGGTCATGTGTAGGTCGCGCTCTGGTGGGGTAGCCTCATCTGGGGTGCACTCTGGTGAAGTGGCCTCGCCTGGGTTGCATTCTGGAGTGGCCTCTTCTCGGCCGCATTCTGGTGGAGTGGCCTCATCTTGTGTGCACTCTGATTGAGTGGCCTCGTCTGGGGTGCACTTTGGTGGAGTGGCCATGTCTAGGTCGTGGTCTGTGGGGTGGGTTTGTCTGGGGTGCACTCTGGTGGAGTGGCCTCATCTAGGGCGCACTCTGGGGCAGTGGCCTCACCTGAGGCACACTCTGGTGGAGTGGCTTCGTCTGGGGTGCACTCTGGAAGGGTGGCCTCGCCTGGGGTGCACTCTGGTGAAATGGCCTCGCCTGGGGCGCACTCTGGTGGAGTAGCTTCGTCTGGGGCACACTCTGCAGTGGCCTCTTCTTGGGCGCACTTTGGTGGAGTGGCCTCGTCTGGGGAGCACTCTGGTGGAGAGGGCTCGCCTAGGGCACACTCTTGTGGAGTGGCCTCGCCTGGGGAACACTCTGGCGGAGTGGCCATGTCTAATGTGCACACTGGTGGAGTGGCCTTGCTTGGGGCGCACCTTGGTGGAGTGGCCTCACCTGAGGCACACTCTGGTGGAGTGGCCTCGCCTAGGCTGCATTCTGGTGGAGCGGCCTCGTCTCGGGCGTACTTTGATGAAGTGGCCATGTCTAGGTCATGCTCTGGTGGGGTGGGCTCCTCTTGGGTGCACTCTGGTGGAGTGGCTTCATCTAGGGGACACTCTGGTGGAGTGGCCTTGTCTGAGGCGCACTCTGGTGGAGTGGCCTCATCTGGGGCGCACTCTGGAAGGGTGGCCTCGCCTGGGGTGCACTCTGGTGAAATGGCCTCGCCTGCGGCACATTCTGGTGGAGCGGCCTCACTTGGGGTGCACTCTGGTGCATTCTGCAGCTGCCTTGTCTGGGGCACACTCTGGTGGAGTGGCCTTCTATGGGGCACACTCTGATGGAGTGGCCTCATCTGGGGTGCACTCTGGTGGAGTGGCCTCGCCTGGGGCAAACTCTGGAGTGGCCTCGTCTTGGGTAAACTCTAGTGGAGTGGCCTCGCCTGGGGTGCACTCTGGTTGAGTGGCCTTGTCTAAGGAGCATTCTGGAGCAGCCTTGTCTGGGGCACACTCTGGTGGAGTGGTCATGTGTAGGTCGCGCTCTGGTGGGGTGGCCTCATCTAGGGGGGGCACTCTGGTGAAGTGGCCTCGCCTGGGTTGCATTCTGGAGTGGCCTCATCTCGGCCGCATTCTGGTGGAGTGGCCTCGTCCTGTGTGCACTCTGATTGAGTGGCCTCGTCTGGGGTGCACTTTGGTGGAGTGGCCATGTCTAGGTCGGGGTCTGTGGGGTGGGTTTGTCTGGGGTGCACTCTGATGGAGTGGCCTCATCTAGGGCGCACTCTGGGGCAGTGGCCTCGCCGGAGGCGCACTCTGGTGGAGTGGCCTCGTCTGGGGTGCACTCTGGAAGGGTGGCCTCGCCTGGGGTGCACTCTGGTGAAATGGCCTCGCCTGGGGCGCACTCTGGTGGAGTAGCTTTGTCTGGGGCACACTCTGCAGTGGCCTCTTCTTGGGCGCACTTTGGTGGAGTGGCCTCGTCTGGGGAGCACTCTGGTGGAGAGGGCTCGCCTGGGGCACACTCTTGTGGAGTGGCCTCGCCTGGGGCACACTCTGGCGGAGTGGCCATGTCTAATGTGCACACTGGTGGAGTGGCCTTGCTTGGGGCGCACCTTGGTGGAGTGGCCTCACCTGAGGCACACTCTGGTGGAGTGGCCTTGCCTGGGCTGCATTCTGGTGGAGCGGCCTTGTCTCGGGCGTACTCTGATGGAGTGGCCATGTCTAGGTCATGCTCTGGTGGGGTGGGCTCGTCTTGGGTGCACTCTGGTGGAGTGGCTTCATCTAGGGCACACTCTGGTGGAGTGCCCTTGTCTGAGATGCACTCTGGTGGAGTGGCCTCATCTGGGGCGCACTCTGGAAGGGTGGCCTCGCCTGGGGTGCACTCTGGTGAAATGGCCTCGTCTGCTGCACATTCTGGTGGAGCTGCCTCACTTGGGGTGCACTCTGGTGCATTCTGCAGCTGCCTTGTCTGGGGCACACTCTGGTGGAGTGGCCTTCTATGGGGCACACTCTGATGGAGTGGCCTCATCTGGAGTGCACTCTGGTGGAGTGGCCTTGCCTGGGGCAAACTCTGGAGTGGCCTCGTCTTGGGTAAACTCTGGTGGAGTGGCCTCGCCTGGGGTGCACTCTGGTCGAGTGGCCTTGTCTAAGGAGCATTCTGGAGCGGCCTCGTCTGGGGCACACTCTGGTGGAGTGGCCTCATCTGGGGAACACTCTGGTGGAGTGGTATGTGTAGGTCGTGCTCTGGTGGGGTGGCCTCATCTGGGGTGCTCTCTGGTGAAGTGGCCTCGCCTGGGTTGCATTCTGGAGTGGCCTCGTCTAGGCCGCATTCTGGTGGAGTGGCCTCGTCTTGGGTGCACTCTGATTGAGTGGCCTCGTCTGGGGTGCACTTTGGTGGAATGGCCATGTCTAGGTCGTGCTCTGTGGGGTGGGTTTGTCTGGGGTACACTCTGGTGGAGTGGCCTCGTATAGGGCGCACTCTGGGGCAGTGGCCTCGTCTGAGGCCCATTCTGGTGGAGTGGCCTTGTCTGGGGTGCACTCTGGAAGGGTGGCCTTGCCTGGGGTGCACTGTGGTGAAATGGCCTTGCCTGGGGCGCACTCTGGTGGAGTAGCTTCGTCTGGGGCACACTCTGCAGTGGCCTCTTCTTGGGCGCAGTTTGGTGGAGTGGCCTCGTCTGGGGAACACTCTGGTGGAGAGGGCTCGCCTGGGGCACACTCTTGTGGAGTGGCCTCGCCTGGGGCACACTCTGGTGGAGTGGCCTCACCTGGGGTGCACTCTGTTGGAGTGGGCTCGCCTGGGGCGCACTCTGGTGGAGTTGCCTTGTCTAGGGCTCAATATTCAGTGGCCTCTTCTGGGGCGCACTCTGGTGCAGTGGCCTCATCTGGGGCGCACTCTGGTGGAGTGGCCTTGACTGGGGCGCACTCTGGTGAAGTGGCCTCACCTGGGGCACACTGAGGTGGATTGGCCTGGCCTAGGGCGCACACTGGTGGAGTGGCCTTGTCTGTGGCGCACTCTGCAGTGGCACTTCTTGGGTGCACTCTGGTGGAGTGGCCTCCTCTTGGGCGCACTCTGGTGGAGTGGCCTTGCCTGGGGCACACTCTGGTGAAGTGATATCACCTAGGGCGCACTCTGGTGAAGTGGCCTCGCCTGAGGCGCACTCGTGTTGTGTTATTTTTTGTATTTTTGTTTCTTTTTCTGGTTCTTTTTCCTTTGGTTCTGTGATGATCAAGGGTTCTTCTGGTGGAGTCTCCTTGTGGAAATTAAACTGGTGGAGTGCCATGTCTAAGGCGCACTCTGGTGGAGTGGCCTCATCTGGGGTGCACTCTGGAGGAGTGGCCTCGCCTGGGGCGAACTCTGGTGGAGTGGCCATGTCTAATGAGCACACTGGTGGAGTGGCCTTGCTTGGGGCGCACTTTGGTGTAGTGGCCTTGCCTGAAGCGCACTCTGGTTGAGTGGCCTCGCCTGGGCTGCATTCTGGTGGAGCAGCCTCGTCTGGGGCGCACTCTGGTGGAGTGGCCATGTCTAAGTGACGCTCTGGTGGGGTGGGCTCATCTGGGGCGCACTCTGGTGGAGTGGCCTCCTCTGGGGTGCACTCTGGAAGGGTGGCCTCGCCTGGGGTGCACTCTGGCGAAATGGCCTTGCCTGGGGCGCATTCTGGTGGAGCGGCGTCGCCTGGGGTGCACTCTGGTGGAGTGGCCTTGTCTTGGGCACACTCTGGTGGAGTGGCCTCGTCTGGGGTGCACACTGGTGGAGTGGCCTCGCCTGGGGCACACTCTGGAGTGGCCTCGTCTTGAGTGCACTCTGGTGGAGTGGCCTCACCTGGGGTGCACTCTGGTGGAGTGGCCTCGTCTGGGGCACACTCTGGTGGAGTGGCCTCGTCTAGGGCGCACTCTGGTGGAGTGGCCTCATCTAGGGCGCACTCTGGTGGAGTGGCCTCGTCTGAGGTGCACTCTGGTGGACTGGCTGTGTCTAGGTCACGCTCTGGTGGGGTGGGCTCATCTGGGGTGCACTCTGGTTGAGTGGCCTCGTCTGGGGTGCACTCTGGTGGAGGGGCCTCATCTGGGGCGCACTCTGGTGGAGTGGCCTCATCTAGGGCAAACTCTGGTGGAGTGGCCTCATCTAGGGCAAACTCTGGTGGAGTGGCCTCGTCTGGGGTGCACTCTGGTGAGTGGCCTTGCCTGGGGTGCTCTCTGGTGGAGTGGCTCCGCCTGGGGTGCACTCTGGTGGAGTATCCTCGTCAGGGCACACTCTGCAGTGGCCTCTTCTTGATCGCACTCTGGTGGAGTGGCCTTGTCTGCGGCGCACTCTGGTGGAGTGGGCTCGCCTGGGGCACACTCTGGTAGAATGGCCTCGCTTGGGGCGCACTCTGGTGGAGTGGCCTCAACTGGGCACACTCTGCTGGAGTGGCCTCGCCTGGGGCGCACTGTGGTGGAGTGGCCTCACCTAGAGCGCACACTGGTGGAGTGGCCTCGTCTGGGGTACACCCTTTAGCAGCCTCTTCTTGGGCACACTCTGGTGGAGTGGCCTCGTCTGGGTTACACTCTGGTGGAGCTGGCTCGCCTTGGGCACACTCTGGTGGAGTGGCCTCGCCTGGGGCGCACTCTGTTGGAGTGACCTCACCTGGGGTGAACTCTGGTGGGGTGGCCTCGCCTGGGGCGCACTCAGGTGGAGTGGCCTTGTCTGGGGCAGACTCTGGTGAATTGGCCTCGTCTGGGGTACACTCTGGTGGAGTGGCCTAATCTTTGTCGCACTCTGGTGTAGTGGCCTCATCTGGGGTGCACTCTGGTGGATTGGCCTCGTATGGGGTGCACTCTGGTGGAGTGGCCCCATCTGGGGCGCACTCTGGTGGAGTAGCCTCGCCTGGGGCGCACTCTGGTGGAATGGTCTCGCCTGGGGCGCACTCTGGTGGAGTGGCCTCGCCTGGGGAGCACTCTGGTGGAGTTGCCTCACTTGGGGTGCACTCTGGTGAGGTGGCCTTGTCTGGGGTGCACTCTGGTGGAATGCCCTCTCCTGGGGTGCACTCTGGTGGAGTGGCCAAACCTGGAGCGTTGTCTGGTGGAATGGCCTCGCCTGGGGCGCACTCTGGTGGAGTGGCTTTTGCTGGGGCGCACTCTGGTGAAGTGGCCTCGCCTGAGGCGCACTCGTGTTGTCTAATTTTTTGTAGTTTTGTTTCTTTTCCTGGTTCTTTTTCCTTTGGTTCTGTGATGATCAAGGGTTCTTCTGGTGGAGTCTCCTTGTGGAAGTCAAACTGGTGGAGTTTCATGTCTAAGGCGCCCTCTGGTGGAGTGGCCTCACCTGGGGTGCACCCTGGTTCAGTGGCTTCGCCTGGGACGCAATCTGGTGGAGTGGCCTCATCTGGGGTGCACTTTGGTGGAGTGGCCTCGCCTGGGGCACACTCTGGCGGAGTGGCCATGTCTAATGCGCACACTGGTGGATTGGCCTTGCTTGGGGCGCACTTTGGTGGAGTGGCCTCACCTGAGGCGCACTCTGGTGGAGTGGCCTTGCCTGGGCCGCATTCTGGTGGAGTGGCCTCGTCTCAGGCAGACTCTGATGGAGTGGCCATGTCTAGGTCATGCTCTGGTTAGGTGGCCTCATCTTGGGTGCACTCTGGCGGAATGGCTTCATCTAGGGCACACTCTGGTGGAGTGGCCTTGTCTGAGGCGCACTCTGGTGGAGTGGCCTCGCCTGGGGCGCACTCTGGAAGGGTGGCCTCGCCTGGGGTGCACTCTGGTGAAATGGCCTCACCTGCGGGACATTCTGGTGGAGCGGCCTCGCCTGGGGCGCACTCTGGTGGAGTGGCCTCGCCTGGGGTGAAGTCTGGTGGAGTGGCCTCGCCTGGGCTGCTCTCTGATGGAGTGGCTTTTCCTGGGGCGCACCCTGGAGGAGTGGCCTTGCCTGAGGCACTCTCATATTGTCTTATTTTTTCTATTTTTGTTTCTTTTTCTTGTTCTTTTTCCTTTGTCTGGTTCTGTGATGATCAAGGATTCTTCAGGTGGAGTCTCCTTGTGGAAGTCAAACTGGTGGAGTGCCATGTCTAGGGCGCACTCTGGTGGAGTGGCCTAATCTGGGTCGCACTCTGGTGGAGTGGCCTAATCTGGGTCGCACTCTGGTGGAGTGACCTCGTCTGGGGTGCACTCTGGTGGAGTGGCCTCGTCTGCGGTGCAATCTGGTTACAGTAGCCTCACCTGGGGCGCACTCTGGTGGAGTGGCCTTGCCTGGGGCGCACTCTACTGGGAAGGCCTCACCTGGGGCGCACTCTGGTGGAATGGCCATGCCTGGTGCAAACTCTGGTGGAGTGGCCTCGCCTAGGGCGCAGTCTGGTGGAGTGGCCTCGCCTGGGGCCCAATCTGGTGGAGTGGTTTTATCTGGGGAGCACTCTGGTGGAGTGGCCTCACCTGAGGCGCACTCATATTGTGTTCTTTTTTCTATTTTTGTTTCTTTTTCTGGTTCTTTTTCCTTATTTCGGTTCTGTGATGATCAAGGGTTCTTCTGGTGGAGTCTCCTTGTGGAAGTCAAACTGGTGGAGTGCCATGTCTAGGGCGCACTCTGGTGGAGTGTCCTCGTCTTGGGTGCACTCTGGTGGAATGGCTTCATCTATGGCACACTCTGGTGGAGTGGCCTTGTCTGAGGCGCACTCTGGTGGAGTGGCCTCGCCTGGGGCGCACTCTGGAAGGGTGGCCTCGCCTGGGGTGCACTCTGGTGAAATGGCCTCACCTGTGGCACATTCTGGTGGAGCGGCCTCGCCTGGGGCGCACTCTGGTGGAGTGTCCTCACCTGGGGGGCAGTCTGGTGGAGTGGCCTCGCCTGGGCTGCTCTCTGATGGAGTGGCTTTTCCTGGGGCGCACCCTGGAGGAGTGGCCTTGCCTGAGGCACTCTCATATTGTCTTATTTTTTCTATTTTTGTTTCTTTTTCTGGTTCTTTTTCCTTTGTCTGGTTCTGTGATGATCAAGGATTCTTCAGGTGGAGTCTCCTTGTGGAAGTCAAACTGGTGGAGTGCCATGTCTAGGGTGCACTCTGGTGGAGTGGCCTAATCTGGGTCACACTCTGGTGGAGTGGCCTAATCTGGGTCGCACTCTGGTGGAGTGGCCTCGTCTGGGGTGCAATCTGGTTACAGTAGCCTCGCCTGGGGCGCACTCTGGTGGAGTGGCCTTGCCTGGGCCGCACTCTACTGGGAAGGCCTCATCTGGGGCGCACTCTGGTGGAATGGCCATGCCTGGGGCAAACTCTGGTGGAGTGGCCTCGCCTAGGGCGCAGTCTGGTGGAGTGGCCTCGCCTGGGGCCCAATCTGGTGGAGTGGTTTTATCTGGGGAGCACTCTGGTGGAGTGGCCTCACCTGAGGCGCACTCATATTGTGTTCTTTTTTCTATTTTTGTTTCTTTTTCTGGTTCTTTTTCCTTATTTCGGTTCTGTGATGATCAAGGGTTCTTCTGGTGGAGTCTCCTTGTGGAAGTCAAACTGGTGGAGTGCCATGTCTAGGGCGCACTCTGGTGGAGTGTCCTCGTCTGGGGCACACTCTGGTGGAGTGGCCTCTTCTTGGGCGCACTCTGGTGGAGTGTCCTCGTCTTGGGTGCACTCTGGTGGAATGGCTTCATCTAGGGCACACTCTGGTGGAGTGGCCTTGTCTGAGGCGCACTCTGGTGGAGTGGCCTCGCCTGGGGCACACTCTGGAAGGGTGGCCTCGCCTGGGGTGCACTCTGGTGAAATGGCCTCACCTGCGGCACATTCTGGTGGAGCGGCCTCGCCTGGGGCGCACTCTGGTGGAGTGGCCTCGCCTGGGGTGCAGTCTGGTGGAGTGGCCTCGCCTGGGCTGCTCTCTGATGGAGTGGCTTTTCCTGGGGCGCACCCTGGAGGAGTGGCCTTGCCTGAGGCACTCTCATATTGTCTTATTTTTTCTATATTTGTTTCTTTTTCTGGTTCTTTTTCCTTTGTCTGGTTCTGTGATGATCAAGGATTCTTCAGGTGGAGTCTCCTTGTGGAAGTCAAACTGGTGGAGTGCCATGTCTAGGGTGCACTCTGGTGGAGTGGCCTAATCTGGGTCGCACTCTGGTGGAGTGGCCTAATCTGGGTCGCACTCTGGTGGAGTGGCCTCGTCTGGGGCACACTCTGGCGGAGTGGCCATGTCTAATGCGCACACTGGTGGATGGCTTCGCCTGGTACGCAATCTGGTGGAGTGGCCTCATCTGGGGCGCACTTTGGTGGAGTGGCCTCGCCTGGGGCACACTCTGGCGGAGTGGCCATGTCTAATGCGCACACTGGTGGATTGGCCTTGCTTGGGGCACACTTTGGTGGAGTGGCCTCACCTGAGGCGCACTCTGGTGGAGTGGCCTTGCCTGGGCTGCATTCTGGTGGAGCGGCCTCGTCTCGAGCGCACTCTGATGGAGTGGCCATGTCTAGGTCATGCTCTGGTTAGGTGGGCTCATCTTGGGTGCACTCTGGTGGAATGGCTTCATCTAGGGCACACTCTGGTGGAGTGGCCTTGTCTGAGGCGCACTCTGGTGGAGTGGCCTCGCCTGCTGTGCAATCTGGTGAAATGGCCTCACCTGCGGCACATTCTGGTGGAGCGGCCTCCCTTGGGGCGCACTCTGGTGGAGTGGCCTCGCCTGGGGTGAAGTCTGGTGGAGTGGCCTCGCCTGGGCTGCTCTCTGATGGAGTGGCTTTTCCTGGGGCGCACCCTGGAGGAGTGGCCTTGCCTGAGGCACTCTCACATTGTCTTATTTTTTCTATTTTTGTTTCTTTTTCTGGTTCTTTTTCCTTTGTCTGGTTCTGTGATGATCAAGGATTCTTCAGGTGGAGTCTCCTTGTGGAAGTCAAACTGGTGGAGTGCCATGTCTAGGGCGCACTCTGGTGGAGTGGCCTAATCTGGGTCGCACTCTGGTGGAGTGGCCTAATCTGGGTCGCACTCTGGTGGAGTGGCCTCATCTGGGGCGCACTCTGGTGGAGTGGCCTCGTCTGGGGTGCAATCTGGTTACAGTAGCCTCGCCTGGGGCGCACTCTGGTGGAGTGGCCTTGCCTGGGGCGCACTCTACTGGGAAGGCCTCATCTGGGGCGCACTCTTGTGGAATGGCCATGCCTGGGGCAAACTCTGGTGGAGTGGCCTCGCCTAGGGTGCAGTCTGGTGGAGTGGCCTCGCCTGGGGCCCAATCTGGTGGAGTGGTTTTATCTGGGGCGCACTCATATTGTGTTCTTTTTTCTATTTTTGTTTCTTTTTCTGGTTCTTTTTCCTTATTTCGGTTCTGTGATGATCAAGGGTTCTTCTGGTGGAGTCTCCTTGTGGAAGTCAAACTGGTGGAGTGCCATATCTAGGGCGCACTCTGGTGGAGTGTCCTCGTCTGGGGCACACTCTGGTGGAGTGGCTTTGCCTGGGATGCACTCTGGTGGAGTGGCCTTGCCTGGGATGCACTCTGCAGTGGCCTCTTCTTAGGCGCACTCTGGTGGAGTGACCTCGTCTGGGGCGCACTCTGGTGGAGTAGCCTCACCTGGGGCACACTCTGGTGGGGTGGCCTCGCCTGGGATGCACTCTGGTGGAGTGGCCTCGCCTGGGATGCACTCTGCAGTGGCCTCTTCTTGCCTCTTCTTTTTTCTGGTTCTTTTTCCTTTGTCTGGTTCTGTGATGATCAAGGGTTCTTCAGGTGGAGTCTCCTTGTGGAAGTCAAAATGGTGGAGTGCCATGTCTAGGGTGCACTCTGGTGGAGTGTCCTCATCTGGGGCACACTCTGGTGGAGTGGCTTTGCCTGGGGCACAGTCTGGTGGAGTGACCTCGCCTGGGGCACACTCTGATGGTGTGGCCTCGCCTGGGGCACACTCTGGTGGAGTGGCCTCACCTGGGGCACACTCTGGTGGGGTGGCCTCGCCTGGGATGCACTCTGGTGGAGTGGCCTCGCCTGGGGTGCATTCTGGTGGAGTGGAATAATCTGGGGAGCATTCTGGAGTGGACTCTTTTGGGGCACACTCTGGTGGAGTAGCCTCATCTGGGGCGCACTCTGGTGGAGTGGCCATGTCTAGGTCGCACTCTGGATTTAGTGGCCTCATCTGTGGTGCACAGTGGTGGAGTTGCCAAGTCTGGGGTGCACTCTGGTGGAGTGGCCTCATCTGGAGCATACTCTGGTGGAGTGGCCTCGTCTGGGGAGCACTCTGGTGGAGTGGCCTCATCTAGGGCGCACTCTGGTGGAGTGGCCTTGCCTGGGGTGCACTCTGGTGGAGTGGCCTCGCCTGGGGCACACTCTGGAGTGGCCTCTTCTGGGGCACACTCTCGTGGAGTGGCCTCATCTGGGGCGCACTCTGGTGGAGTGGCCTCGCCTGGGGCGCACTCTGGTGGAGTGGCCTCGCCTGGGGCACACTCTGGTGGAGAGGCCTTGTCTAGGGCTCACTCTGCAGTGGCCTCTTCTGGGGCACACTCTGGTTGAGATGCCTCATCTAGGGTGCACTCTGGTGGAGTGGCCTCGACTGGGGTGCACTCTGGTGGAGTGGTCTTGCCTGGGGCGCACTCAGGTGGAGTGGCATTGTCTGAGGCACACTCTGGTGGATTGGCCTCATCTGGGGTGCACTCTGGTGGAGTGGCCTAATCTGGATCACACTCTGGTGGAGTGACCTCACCTGGGGCATAGTCTGGTGGAGTGTCCTCACCTGGGGTGCACTCTGGTGGAGTGGCTTTTGCTGGGGCGCACTCTGGTGGAGTTGCCTCGCCTGAGGCGCACTAATGTCTTATTTTTTGTATTTTTGTTTCTTTTTCTGGTACTTTTTCCTTTGGTTCTGTGATGATCAAGGTTTCTTCAGGTGGAGTTTCCTTGTGGAAGTTAAACTGGTAGAGTGCCATGTCTAAGACGCACTCTGGTGGAGTGGCCTCACCTGGGGTGCACTCTGGTGCAGTGGCCTTGCCTGGGACACACTCTGGTGGAGTGGCCTTGCCTGGGGCGCACTTTGGTGGAGTGGCTTTGCCTGGGGCACACTGTGGTGGAGTGGCCTCGCCTGGGGCGAACTCTGGTGGAGTGGCCATGTCTAATGCGCACACTGGTGGAGTGGCCTTGCTTGGGGCGCACTTTGGTGTAGTGGACTCGCCTGAGGCACACTCTGGTGGAGTGACCTCGTCTAGGGCGCACTCTGGTGGAGTGGCCTCGTCTGGGGTGCACTCCAGAAGGGTGGCCTCGCTTGGGGTGCACTCTGGTAAAATGGCCTCGCCTGGGGCGCATTCTGGTGGAGCGGCGTCACCTGGGGTGCACTTTGGTGGAGTGGCCTTGTCTTAGGAGCATTCTGCAGCGGTCTCATCTGGGGCACACTCTGGTGGAGTGGCCTCGTCTTGGGTGCACTCTGGTGGAGTGGCCTCACCTGGGGTGTACTCTGGTGGAGTGGCCTTGTCTAAGGAGCATTCTGGAGCGGTCTCGTCTGGTGCAAACTCTGATGGAGTGGCCGCGTCTGGGGAACACTCTGGTGGAGTGGCCTCGTCTAGGGTGCACTTTGGTGGAGTGGCCTTGTCTGAGGTGCACTCTGGTGGACTGGCCATGTCTAGGTCATGCTCTGGTGGGGTGGGCTCGTCTGGGGCACACTCTGGTGGAGTGGCCTCGTCTAGGGTGCACTCTGGTTGAGTGGCCTCGTCTGGGGTGCACTCTGGTGGAGGGGCCTCATCTGTGGCGCACTCTGGTGGAGTGGCCTCGTCTGGGGCAAACTCTGGTGGAGTGGCCTCGTCTGGGGGGCACTCTGGAAGAGTGGCCTTGCCTGGGGTGCACTCTGGTGAGTGGCCTTGCCTTGGGTGCACTCTGGTGGGGTGGTTTCGCCTGGGGTGCACTCTGGTGGAGTAGCCTCATCAGGGCACACTCTGCAGTGGCCTCTTCTTGATCGCACTCTGGTGGAGTGGCCTTGTCTGGGGCACACTCTGGTGGAGTGGGCTCACCTGGGGCACACTCTGGTGGAGTGGCCTCGCCTGGGGCACACTCTGGTGGAGTAGCCTCACCTGGGGTGCACTCTGGTGGAGTGGCCTTGTCTGGGGCTCACTCTTCAGTGGTCTCTTCTGGGGCAAACTCTGGTGGAGTGGCCTCATCTGGGTTGCACTCTGGTGGAGTGGCCTCAACTGGGGCGCACTCTGGTAGAGTGGCCTCGCCTGGGGCGCACTGTGTTGGAGTGGCCTCGCCTAGAGCGCACATTGGTGGAGTGGCCTTGTCTGGGGCGCACTCTGGTGAATTGGCCTCGTATGGTGCGCACTCTGGTGGAGTGGCCTAATCTGGGTTGCACTTTGGTGGAGTGGCCTCATCTGGGGTTCACTCTGGTGGAATGGCCTCGTCTGGGGTGCACTCTGGTGGAGTGGCCACACCTGGGGTGTAGTCTGGTGGAATGCCCTCACCTGGGGCGCACTCTGGTGGAGTGGCTTTTGCTGGAGCGCACTCTGGTGGAGTGGACTCGCCTGAGGCGCACTCGTGTTGTCTTATTTTTTGTATTTTTGTTTCTTTTTCTGGTTCTTTTTCCTTTGGTTCTGTGATGATCAAGGGTTCTTCTGGTGGAGTCTCCTTGTGGAAGTCAAACTGGTGGAGTGTCATGTCTAAGGTGCACTCTCATGGAGTGGCCTCGCCTGGGGTGCACCCTGGTGCAGTGGCTTCGCCTAAGATGCATTCTGGTGGAGTGGCCTCATCTGGGGCACACTTTGGTGGAGTGGCCTCGCCTGGGGCACACTCTGGTGGAGTGGCCTCGCCTGGGGCACACTCTGGTGGAGTGGCCTCGCCTGGGGCACACTCTGGTGGAGTGGCCTCGCCTGGGGCACACTCTGGTGGAGTGGCCTCACCTAGGGCGAACTCTGGTGGAGTGGCCATGTCTATTGTGCACACTGGCCTCGCCTGGGCTGCATTCTGGTGGAGCGGCCTCGTCTCGAGCGCACTCTGGTGGAGTGGCCATGTCTAGGTCATGCTCTGGTGGGGTGGGCTCGTCATGGGTGCACTCTGGTGGAGTGGCTTCGTCTAGGGCACACTCTGGTGGAGTGGCCTAATCTGAGGCGCACTCTGGTGGAGTGGCCTCGTCTGGGGTGCACTCTGGAAGGGTGGCCTCCCCTGGGGTGCACTCTGGTGAAATGGCCTCGCCTGCGGCACATTCTGGTGGAGCGGCCTCTCCTGGGGTGCACTCTGGTGGAGTTGCCTCGTCTAAGGAGCATTCTGCAGCTGCCTTGTCTGGGGCACACTCTGGTGGAGTGGCCTTGTATGGGGCACACTCTGGTGGAGTGGCCTCGTTTGGGGTGCACTCTGGTGGAGTGGCCTCGCCTGGGGCAAACTCTGGAGTGGCCTAGTCTTGGGTGAACTCTGGTGGAGTGGCCTCGCCTGGGGTGCACTCTGGTGGAGTGGCCTTGTCTAAGGAGCATTCTGGAGCGGACTCGTCTGGGGCACACTCTGGTGGAGTGGCCTCATCTGGGGCACACTCTGGTGGAGTGGTCATGTCCTCATGGCCTCATCTAGGGCGCATTCTGGGGCAGTGGCCTCATATGAGGTGCACTCTGGTGGAGTGGCCTCGTCTGAGGTGCACTCTGGAAGGGTGGCCTCGCCTGGGGTGCACTCTGATGAAAAGGTCTTGCCTGGGGCGCACTTTGGTGGAGTAGCTTTGTCTGGGACACACTCTGCAGTGGCCTCTTCTTAGGCGCACTTTGGTGGAGTGGCCTTGTCTGGGGAGCACTCTGGTGGAGAGGGCTCACCTGGGGCACACTCTGGTGGAGTGGCCTTACCTGGGGTGCACTCTGTTGGAGTGGGCTTGCCTGGGGCGCACTCTGGTGGAGTTGCCTTGTCTGGGGCTCACTCTTCAGTGGCCTCTTCTGGGGCGCACTCTGGTGGAGTTGCCTTGTCTGGGGCTCACTCTTCAGTGGCCTCTTCTGGGGCGCACTCTGGTGGAGTTGCCTTGACTGGGGTGCACTCTGGTGAAGTGGCCTCGCCTGGGGCGCACTGTGGTGGAGTGGCCTCGCCTGGGGCGCACACTGGTGGAGTGGCCTCATCTGGGGCGCACTCTGCAGTGGCCTCTTCTTGGGTGCACTCTGGTGGAGTGGCCTCCTCTGGTGCGCACTCTGGTGGAGTGGCCTCGCCTGGGGCACACTCTGGTGAAGTGGTCTCACCTAGGGCGCACACTGGTGGAGTGGCCTCACTTGGGGCGCACTCTGGTGGAGTGGCCTTGTCTGGGGAGCACTCTGGTGGAGTGGCCTCGCCTGGGGCGCACTTTGGTGGAGTGGCCTCGCCTGGGGCGCACTCTAGTGAAGTGGCCTCACCTAGGGCGCACACTGGTGGAGTGGCCTCACTTGGGGCGCATTCTGGTGGAGTGGCCTCGCCTGGGACTCACTCTGGTGGAGTGGCCTCGTCTGGGGAGCACTCTGGAGTGGCCTCTTCTGGAGCGCACTCTGGTGGTGTGGCTTCTTCTGGGGCGCATTCTGGTTGAGTGGCCATGTCTAGGTTACACTCTGATGGAACAGCCTCATTTGGGGTGCACTCTGGTGGAGTGGCCTCGTCTGGGGAGCACAGTGGTGGATTGGCCACATCTAGGGTGCACTCTGGTGGAGTGGCCTTGTCTTGGGTGCACTCTGGTGGAGTGGCCTTGTGGGGTGCACTCTGGTGGAGTGGCCTTGTCTGGGGAGCACTCTGGTGGAGTGGCCTCACCTGGGGCGCACTCAGGTGGAGTGGCCTCGCCTGGGTCGCACTCTGGTGGAGTGGCCATGCCTGGAGTGCACTCTGGTGGAGTGGCCTCACCTGGGGCACACTCTGGTGGAGTGGCCACATCTAGGGTGCACTCTGGTGGAGTGGCCTTGTCTTGGGTGCACTCTGGTGGAGTGGCCTTGTGGGGCGCACTCTGGTGGAGTGGCCTTGTCTGGGGAGCACTCTGGTGGAGTGGCCTCACCTGGGGTGCACTCAGGTGGAGTGGCCTCGCCTGGGGCGCACTCTGGTGAAGTGGCCTCACTTAGGGCGCACACTGGTGGAGTGGCCTCACTTGGGTCGCACTCTGGTGGAGTGGACATGCCTGGAGTGCATTCTGGTGGAGTGGCCTCACCTGGGGCACACTCTGGTGGAGTGGCCTCACCTGGGGCACACTCTGGTGGAGTGGCCTCATCTGGGGAGCACTCTGGTGGAGTGGCCATGTCTAGCTTGCACTCTGGTGGAGTAGCCTTGTCTGGGGTGCACTCCAGTGGAGTGGCATCGTCCAGGGCACACTCTGGTGGAGTGGCCTCGTCTGGGGCGCACTCTATTCAACTGGCCTCGCCTGGGGTGCACTCAGGTGGAGTGGCCTTGTCTGGGGTGCACTCTGGTGGAGTGGCCTTGCCTGTGGAACACTCTGGAGAGACCTCTTTAGGGACACACTCTGGTGGAGTGGACTCGTCTGGGGCGCACTCTGGAAGAGTGGCCTCGCCTGGGGTGCACTCTGGTGAGTGGCCTTGCCTGGGGTGCACTCTGGTGGAGTGGCTCCGCCTGGGGTGCACTCTGGTGGAGTAGCCTCGTCAGGGCACACTCTGCAGTGGCCTCTTCTTGATCGCACTCTGGTGGAGTGGCCTTGTCTGGGGTACACTCTGGTGAAGTGGCCTCGTCTGGGGTGCACTCTGGAAGGGTGGCCTCGTCTGGGGTGCACTCTGGTGAAATGGCCTTGCCTGGGGCGCATTCTGGTGGAGCGGCGTCGCTTGGGTGCACTCTGGTGGAGTGGCCTCGTCTGGGGCGCACTCTAGTGAAGTGGCCTCACCTAGGGCGCACACTGGTGGAGTGGCCTCACCTAGGGCGCACACTGGTGGAGTGGCCTCACTTGGGGCGCATTCTGGTGGAGTGGCCTCGCCTGGGACTCACTCTGGTGGAGTGGCCTCGTCTGGGGAGCACTCTGGAGTGGCCTCTTCTGGAGCGAGCTCCGGTGGTGTGGCTTCTTCTGGGGCGCATTCTGGTTGAGTGGCCATGTCTAGGTTACACTCTGATGGAACAGCCTCTTTTGGGGTGCACTCTGGTGGAGTGGCCTCGTCTGGGGAGCACAGTGGTGGATTGGCCACATCTAGGGTGCACTCTGGTGGAGTGGCCTTGTCTTGGGTGCACTCTGGTGGAGTGGCCTCGTGGGGCGCACTCTGGTGGAGTGGCCTTGTCTGGGGAGCACTCTGGTGGAGTGGCCTCACCTGGGGCGCACTCAGGTGGAGTGGCCTCACCTGGGGCGCACTCTGGTGAAGTGGCCTCACTTAGGGCGCACACTGGTGGAGTGGCCTCACTTGGGGCGCACTCTGGTGGAGTGACCATCCCTGGAGTGCACTCTGGTGGAGTGGCCTCACCTGGGGCACACTCTGGTGGAGTGGCCTCACCTGGGGCACACTCTGGTGGAGTGGCCTCATCTGGGGAGCACTCTGGTGGAGTGGCCATGTCTAGCTTGCACTCTGGTGGAGTAGCCTTGTCTGGGGTGCACTCCAGTGGAGTAGCATCGTCCAGGGCACACTCTGGTGGAGTGGCCTCGTCTGGGGCGCACTGTATTCAACTGGCCTCGCCTGGGGTGCACTCAGGTGGAGTGGCCTTGTCTGGGGTGCACTCTGGTGGAGTGGCCTTGCCTGGGGAACACTCTGGAGAGACCTCTTTAGGGACACACTCTGGTGGAGTGGACTCGTCTGGGGCGCACTCTGGAAGAGTGGCCTCGCCTGGGGTGCACTCTGGTGAGTGGCCTTGCCTGGGGTGCACTCTGGTGGAGTGGCTCCGCCTGGGGTGCACTCTGGTGGAGTAGCCTCGTCAGGGCACACTCTGTAGTGGCCTCTTCTTGATCGCACTCTGGTGGAGTGGCCTTGTCTGGGGTGCACTCTGGTGAAGTGGTCTCGTCTGGGGTGCACTCTGGAAGGGTGGCCTCGTCTGGGGTGCACTCTGGTGAAATGGCCTTGCCTGGGGCGCATTCTGGTGGAGCGGCGTCACTTGGGTGCACTCTGGTGGAGTGGCCTCGTCTGGGGTGCACTCTGGTGGAGTGGCCTTGTCTAAGGAGCATTCTGGAGCGGTCTCGTCTGGTGCACACTCTGATGGAGTGGCCTCATCTGGGGCACACTCTGGTCGAGTAGCCTCGTCTAGGGCGCACTCTTGTGGAGTGGCCTCATCTGAGGTGCACTCTGGTGGGCTGGCCATGTCTAGGTCACGCTCTGGTGGGGTGGGCTCATCTGGGGTGCAATCTGGTTGAGTGGCCTCGTCTGGGGTGCACTCTGGTGGAGGGGCCTCATCTGGGCAGCACTCTGTTGGAGTGGCCTCGTCTAGGGTAAACTTTGGTGGAGTGGCCTCATCTGGGGCGCACTCTGGAAGAGTGGCCTCGCCTGGGGTGCACTCTGGTGAGTGGCCTTGCCTGGGGTGCACTCTGGTGGAGTGGTTCCGCCTGGGGTGCACTCTGGTGGAGTAGCCTCGTCAGGGCACACTCTGCAGTGGCCTCTTCGTGATCGCACTCTGGTGGAGTGGCCTTGTCTGGGGTGCACTCTGGTGGAGTGGGCTTGCCTGGGGCACACTCTGGTGGAGTGGCCTCGTTTGGGGCGCACTTTGGTGGAGTGGTCTCGCCTGGGGTGCATATTGGTGGAGTGGCCTCGCCTGGGGTGCACTCTGGTGGAGTGGCCTTGTCTGGGGCTCACTCTTCAGTGGTCTCTTCTGGGGCGAACTCTGGTGGAGTGGCCTCATCTGGGTTGCACTCTGGTGGAATGGCCTCAACTGGGGCGCACTCTGGTAGAGTGGCCTCGCCTGGGGCGCACAGTGGTGGAGTGGCCTCGCCTAGAGCGCACTCTGGTGGAGGGGCCTCATCTGGGCAGCACTCTGTTGGAGTGGCCTCGTCTAGGGTAAACTTTGGTGGAGTGGCCTCGTCTGGGGCGCACTCTGGAAGAGTGGCCTCGCCTGGGGTGCACTCTGGTGAGTGACCTTGCCTGGGGTGCACTCTGGTGGAGTGGTTCCGCCTGGGGTGCACTCTGGTGGAGTAGCCTCGTCAGGGCACACTCTGCAGTGGCCTCTTCGTGATCGCACTCTGGTGGAGTGGCCTTGTCTGGGGTGCACTCTGGTGGAGTGGGCTTGCCTGGGGCACACTCTGGTGGAGTGGCCTCGTTTGGGGCGCACTTTGGTGGAGTGGCCTCGCCTGGGGTGCATTTTGGTGGAGTGGCCTCGCCTGGGGTGCACTCTGGTGGAGTGGCCTTGTCTGGGGCTCACTCTTCAGTGGTCTCTTCTGGGGCGAACTCTTGTGGAGTGGCCTCATCTGGGTTGCACTCTGGTGGAATGGCCTCAACTGGGGCGCACTCTGGTAGAGTGGCCTCGCCTGGGGCGCACTGTGGTGGAGTGGCCTCGCCTAGAGCGCACACTGGTGGAGTGTCCTCGTCTGGGGCGCACCCTTCAGCATCTTCTTCTTGGGCACACTCTGGTGGAGTGGCCTCGTCTGGGTCACACTCTGGTGGAGTGGACTCGCCTGGGGCACACTCTGGTGGAGTGGCCTCGCCTGGAGCGCACTCTGGTGGAGTGGCCTCACCTGGGGTGTACTCTGGTGGGGTGGCCTCGCCTAGGACGCACTCAGGTGGAGTGGCCTTGTCTGGGGCGTACTCTGGTAAATTGGCCTCGTCTGGGGTGCACTCTGGTAGAGTGGCCTGATCTTTGTCGCACTCTGGTGGAGTGGCCTCATCTGGGGTGCACTCTGGTGGATTGCCCTCGTATGGGGTTCACTCTGGTGGAATGGTCTCGCCTGGGGCGCACTCTGGTGGAGTGGCCTCGCCTGGGGAGCACTCTGGTGGAGTGGCCTCACTTGGGGTGCACTCCGGTAAGGTGGCCTTGTCTGGGGCGCACTCTGGTGGAATGGCCTCACCTGGGGCGCACTCTGGTGAAGTGGCCGCACCTGGGGCGTAGTCTGGTGGAATGGCCTCGCCTGGGGCACACTCTGGTGGAGTGGCTTTTGCTGGGGCGCACTCTGGTGAAGTGGCCTCGCCTGAGGCGCACTCGTGTTGTCTTATTTTTTGTATTTTTGTTTCTTTTTCTGGTTCTTTTTCCTTTGGTTCTTTGATGATCAAGGGTTCTTCTGGTGGATTCTCCTTGTGGAAGTCAAACTGGTGGAGTGTCATGTCTAAGGCGCACTCTGGTGGAGTGGCCTCGCCTGGGGTGCACCCTGGTTCAGTGGCTTCGCCTGGAATGCACTCTGGTGGAGTGGCCTCATCTGGGGCGCACTTTGGTGGAGTGGCCTCGCCTGGGGCACACTCTGATGGAGTGGCCATGTCTAATGCGCACACTGGTGGATTGGCCTTGCTTGGGGCGCACTTTGGTGGAGTGGCCTCACCTGAGGCGCACTCTGGTGGAGTGGCCTCGCCTGGGCCGCATTCTGGTGGAGCGGCCTCGTCTCGAGCGCACTCTGGTGGAGTGGCCATGTCTAGGTCATGCTCTGGTGGGGTGGGCTCGTCATGGGTGCACTCTGGTGGAGTGGCTTCGTCTAGGGCACACTCTGGTGGAGTGGCCTAATCTGAGGCGCACTCTGGTGGAGTGGCCTCGTCTGGGGTGCACTCTGGAAGGGTGGCCTCCCCTGGGGTGCACTCTGGTGAAATGGCCTCGCCTGCGGCACATTCTGGTGGAGCGGCCTCTCCTGGGGTGCACTCTGGTGGAGTTGCCTCGTCTAAGGAGCATTCTGCAGCTGCCTTGTCTGGGGCACACTCTGGTGGAGTGGCCTTGTATGGGGCACACTCTGGTGGAGTGGCCTCGTTTGGGGTGCACTCTGGTGGAGTGGCCTCGCCTGGGGCAAACTCTGGAGTGGCCTAGTCTTGGGTGAACTCTGGTGGAGTGGCCTCGCCTGGGGTGCACTCTGGTGGAGTGGCCTTGTCTAAGGAGCATTCTGGAGCGGACTCGTCTGGGGCACACTCTGGTGGAGTGGCCTCATCTGGGGCACACTCTGGTGGAGTGGTCATGTCCTCATGGCCTCATCTAGGGCGCATTCTGGGGCAGTGGCCTCATATGAGGTGCACTCTGGTGGAGTGGCCTCGTCTGAGGTGCACTCTGGAAGGGTGGCCTCGCCTGGGGTGCACTCTGATGAAAAGGTCTTGCCTGGGGCGCACTCTGGTGGAGTAGCTTTGTCTGGGACACACTCTGCAGTGGCCTCTTCTTAGGCGCACTTTGGTGGAGTGGCCTTGTCTGGGGAGCACTCTGGTGGAGAGGGCTCACCTGGGGCACACTCTGGTGGAGTGGCCTTACCTGGGGTGCACTCTGTTGGAGTGGGCTTGCCTGGGGCGCACTCTGGTGGAGTTGCCTTGTCTGGGGCTCACTCTTCAGTGGCCTCTTCTGGGGCGCACTCTGGTGGAGTTGCCTTGTCTGGGGCTCACTCTTCAGTGGCCTCTTCTGGGGCGCACTCTGGTGGAGTTGCCTTGACTGGGGTGCACTCTGGTGAAGTGGCCTCGCCTGGGGCGCACTGTGGTGGAGTGGCCTCGCCTGGGGCGCACACTGGTGGAGTGGCCTCATCTGGGGCGCACTCTGCAGTGGCCTCTTCTTGGGTGCACTCTGGTGGAGTGGCCTCCTCTGGTGCGCACTCTGGTGGAGTGGCCTCGCCTGGGGCACACTCTGGTGAAGTGGTCTCACCTAGGGCGCACACTGGTGGAGTGGCCTCACTTGGGGCGCACTCTGGTGGAGTGGCCTTGTCTGGGGAGCACTCTGGTGGAGTGGCCTCGCCTGGGGCGCACTTTGGTGGAGTGGCCTCGCCTGGGGCGCACTCTAGTGAAGTGGCCTCACCTAGGGCGCACACTGGTGGAGTGGCCTCACTTGGGGCGCATTCTGGTGGAGTGGCCTCGCCTGGGACTCACTCTGGTGGAGTGGCCTCGTCTGGGGAGCACTCTGGAGTGGCCTCTTCTGGAGCGCACTCTGGTGGTGTGGCTTCTTCTGGGGCGCATTCTGGTTGAGTGGCCATGTCTAGGTTACACTCTGATGGAACAGCCTCATTTGGGGTGCACTCTGGTGGAGTGGCCTCGTCTGGGGAGCACAGTGGTGGATTGGCCACATCTAGGGTGCACTCTGGTGGAGTGGCCTTGTCTTGGGTGCACTCTGGTGGAGTGGCCTTGTGGGGTGCACTCTGGTGGAGTGGCCTTGTCTGGGGAGCACTCTGGTGGAGTGGCCTCACCTGGGGCGCACTCAGGTGGAGTGGCCTCGCCTGGGTCGCACTCTGGTGGAGTGGCCATGCCTGGAGTGCACTCTGGTGGAGTGGCCTCACCTGGGGCACACTCTGGTGGAGTGGCCACATCTAGGGTGCACTCTGGTGGAGTGGCCTTGTCTTGGGTGCACTCTGGTGGAGTGGCCTTGTGGGGCGCACTCTGGTGGAGTGGCCTTGTCTGGGGAGCACTCTGGTGGAGTGGCCTCACCTGGGGTGCACTCAGGTGGAGTGGCCTCGCCTGGGGCGCACTCTGGTGAAGTGGCCTCACTTAGGGCGCACACTGGTGGAGTGGCCTCACTTGGGTCGCACTCTGGTGGAGTGGACATGCCTGGAGTGCATTCTGGTGGAGTGGCCTCACCTGGGGCACACTCTGGTGGAGTGGCCTCACCTGGGGCACACTCTGGTGGAGTGGCCTCATCTGGGGAGCACTCTGGTGGAGTGGCCATGTCTAGCTTGCACTCTGGTGGAGTAGCCTTGTCTGGGGTGCACTCCAGTGGAGTGGCATCGTCCAGGGCACACTCTGGTGGAGTGGCCTCGTCTGGGGCGCACTCTATTCAACTGGCCTCGCCTGGGGTGCACTCAGGTGGAGTGGCCTTGTCTGGGGTGCACTCTGGTGGAGTGGCCTTGCCTGTGGAACACTCTGGAGAGACCTCTTTAGGGACACACTCTGGTGGAGTGGACTCGTCTGGGGCGCACTCTGGAAGAGTGGCCTCGCCTGGGGTGCACTCTGGTGAGTGGCCTTGCCTGGGGTGCACTCTGGTGGAGTGGCTCCGCCTGGGGTGCACTCTGGTGGAGTAGCCTCGTCAGGGCACACTCTGCAGTGGCCTCTTCTTGATCGCACTCTGGTGGAGTGGCCTTGTCTGGGGTGCACTCTGGTGAAGTGGCCTCGTCTGGGGTGCACTCTGGAAGGGTGGCCTCGTCTGGGGTGCACTCTGGTGAAATGGCCTTGCCTGGGGCGCATTCTGGTGGAGCGGCGTCGCTAGGGCGCACACTGGTGGAGTGGCCTCACTTGGGGCGCACTCTGGTGGAGTGGCCTTGTCTGGGGAGCACTCTGGTGGAGTGGCCTCGCCTGGGGCGCACTTTGGTGGAGTGGCCTCGCCTGGGGCGCACTCTAGTGAAGTGGCCTCACCTAGGGCGCACACTGGTGGAGTGGCCTCACTTGGGGCGCATTCTGGTGGAGTGGCCTCGCCTGGGACTCACTCTGGTGGAGTGGCCTCGTCTGGGGAGCACTCTGGAGTGGCCTCTTCTGGAGCGCACTCTGGTGGTGTGGCTTCTTCTGGGGCGCATTCTGGTTGAGTGGCCATGTCTAGGTTACACTCTGATGGAACAGCCTCATTTGGGGTGCACTCTGGTGGAGTGGCCTCGTCTGGGGAGCACAGTGGTGGATTGGCCACATCTAGGGTGCACTCTGGTGGAGTGGCCTTGTCTTGGGTGCACTCTGGTGGAGTGGCCTTGTGGGGTGCACTCTGGTGGAGTGGCCTTGTCTGGGGAGCACTCTGGTGGAGTGGCCTCACCTGGGGCGCACTCAGGTGGAGTGGCCTCGCCTGGGTCGCACTCTGGTGGAGTGGCCATGCCTGGAGTGCACTCTGGTGGAGTGGCCTCACCTGGGGCACACTCTGGTGGAGTGGCCACATCTAGGGTGCACTCTGGTGGAGTGGCCTTGTCTTGGGTGCACTCTGGTGGAGTGGCCTTGTGGGGCGCACTCTGGTGGAGTGGCCTTGTCTGGGGAGCACTCTGGTGGAGTGGCCTCACCTGGGGTGCACTCAGGTGGAGTGGCCTCGCCTGGGGCGCACTCTGGTGAAGTGGCCTCACTTAGGGCGCACACTGGTGGAGTGGCCTCACTTGGGTCGCACTCTGGTGGAGTGGACATGCCTGGAGTGCATTCTGGTGGAGTGGCCTCACCTGGGGCACACTCTGGTGGAGTGGCCTCACCTGGGGCACACTCTGGTGGAGTGGCCTCATCTGGGGAGCACTCTGGTGGAGTGGCCATGTCTAGCTTGCACTCTGGTGGAGTAGCCTTGTCTGGGGTGCACTCCAGTGGAGTGGCATCGTCCAGGGCACACTCTGGTGGAGTGGCCTCGTCTGGGGCGCACTCTATTCAACTGGCCTCGCCTGGGGTGCACTCAGGTGGAGTGGCCTTGTCTGGGGTGCACTCTGGTGGAGTGGCCTTGCCTGTGGAACACTCTGGAGAGACCTCTTTAGGGACACACTCTGGTGGAGTGGACTCGTCTGGGGCGCACTCTGGAAGAGTGGCCTCGCCTGGGGTGCACTCTGGTGAGTGGCCTTGCCTGGGGTGCACTCTGGTGGAGTGGCTCCGCCTGGGGTGCACTCTGGTGGAGTAGCCTCGTCAGGGCACACTCTGCAGTGGCCTCTTCTTGATCGCACTCTGGTGGAGTGGCCTTGTCTGGGGTGCACTCTGGTGAAGTGGCCTCGTCTGGGGTGCACTCTGGAAGGGTGGCCTCGTCTGGGGTGCACTCTGGTGAAATGGCCTTGCCTGGGGCGCATTCTGGTGGAGCGGCGTCGCTTGGGTGCACTCTGGTGGAGTGGCCTCGTCTGGGGCGCACTCTAGTGAAGTGGCCTCACCTAGGGCGCACACTGGTGGAGTGGCCTCACTTGGGGCGCATTCTGGTGGAGTGGCCTCGCCTGGGACTCACTCTGGTGGAGTGGCCTCGTCTGGGGAGCACTCTGGAGTGGCCTCTTCTGGAGCGAGCTCCGGTGGTGTGGCTTCTTCTGGGGCGCATTCTGGTTGAGTGGCCATGTCTAGGTTACACTCTGATGGAACAGCCTCTTTTGGGGTGCACTCTGGTGGAGTGGCCTCGTCTGGGGAGCACAGTGGTGGATTGGCCACATCTAGGGTGCACTCTGGTGGAGTGGCCTTGTCTTGGGTGCACTCTGGTGGAGTGGCCTCGTGGGGCGCACTCTGGTGGAGTGGCCTTGTCTGGGGAGCACTCTGGTGGAGTGGCCTCACCTGGGGCGCACTCAGGTGGAGTGGCCTCACCTGGGGCGCACTCTGGTGAAGTGGCCTCACTTAGGGCGCACACTGGTGGAGTGGCCTCACTTGGGGCGCACTCTGGTGGAGTGGCCATCCCTGGAGTGCACTCCGGTGGAGTGGCCTCACCTGGGGCACACTCTGGTGGAGTGGCCTCACCTGGGGCACACTCTGGTGGAGTGGCCTCATCTGGGGAGCACTCTGGTGGAGTGGCCATGTCTAGCTTGCACTCTGGTGGAGTAGCCTTGTCTGGGGTGCACTCCAGTGGAGTAGCATCGTCCAGGGCACACTCTGGTGGAGTGGCCTCGTCTGGGGCGCACTCTATTCAACTGGCCTCGCCTGGGGTGCACTCAGGTGGAGTGGCCTTGTCTGGGGTGCACTCTGGTGGAGTGGCCTTGCCTGGGGAACACTCTGGAGAGACCTCTTTAGGGACACACTCTGGTGGAGTGGACTCGTCTGGGGCGCACTCTGGAAGAGTGGCCTCGCCTGGGGTGCACTCTGGTGAGTGGCCTTGCCTGGGGTGCACTCTGGTGGAGTGGCTCCGCCTGGGGTGCACTCTGGTGGAGTAGCCTCGTCAGGGCACACTCTGTAGTGGCCTCTTCTTGATCGCACTCTGGTGGAGTGGCCTTGTCTGGGGTGCACTCTGGTGAAGTGGTCTCGTCTGGGGTGCACTCTGGAAGGGTGGCCTCGTCTGGGGTGCACTCTGGTGAAATGGCCTTGCCTGGGGCGCATTCTGGTGGAGCGGCGTCACTTGGGTGCACTCTGGTGGAGTGGCCTCGTCTGGGGTGCACTCTGGTGGAGTGGCCTTGTCTAAGGAGCATTCTGGAGCGGTCTCGTCTGGTGCACACTCTGATGGAGTGGCCTCATCTGGGGCACACTCTGGTCGAGTAGCCTCGTCTAGGGCGCACTCTTGTGGAGTGGCCTCATCTGAGGTGCACTCTGGTGGGCTGGCCATGTCTAGGTCACGCTCTGGTGGGGTGGGCTCATCTGGGGTGCAATCTGGTTGAGTGGCCTCGTCTGGGGTGCACTCTGGTGGAGGGGCCTCATCTGGGCAGCACTCTGTTGGAGTGGCCTCGTCTAGGGTAAACTTTGGTGGAGTGGCCTCATCTGGGGCGCACTCTGGAAGAGTGGCCTCGCCTGGGGTGCACTCTGGTGAGTGGCCTTGCCTGGGGTGCACTCTGGTGGAGTGGTTCCGCCTGGGGTGCACTCTGGTGGAGTAGCCTCGTCAGGGCACACTCTGCAGTGGCCTCTTCGTGATCGCACTCTGGTGGAGTGGCCTTGTCTGGGGTGCACTCTGGTGGAGTGGGCTTGCCTGGGGCACACTCTGGTGGAGTGGCCTCGTTTGGGGCGCACTTTGGTGGAGTGGTCTCGCCTGGGGTGCATATTGGTGGAGTGGCCTCGCCTGGGGTGCACTCTGGTGGAGTGGCCTTGTCTGGGGCTCACTCTTCAGTGGTCTCTTCTGGGGCGAACTCTGGTGGAGTGGCCTCATCTGGGTTGCACTCTGGTGGAATGGCCTCAACTGGGGCGCACTCTGGTAGAGTGGCCTCGCCTGGGGCGCACAGTGGTGGAGTGGCCTCGCCTAGAGCGCACTCTGGTGGAGGGGCCTCATCTGGGCAGCACTCTGTTGGAGTGGCCTCGTCTAGGGTAAACTTTGGTGGAGTGGCCTCGTCTGGGGCGCACTCTGGAAGAGTGGCCTCGCCTGGGGTGCACTCTGGTGAGTGACCTTGCCTGGGGTGCACTCTGGTGGAGTGGTTCCGCCTGGGGTGCACTCTGGTGGAGTAGCCTCGTCAGGGCACACTCTGCAGTGGCCTCTTCGTGATCGCACTCTGGTGGAGTGGCCTTGTCTGGGGTGCACTCTGGTGGAGTGGGCTTGCCTGGGGCACACCCTGGTGGAGTGGCCTCGTTTGGGGCGCACTTTGGTGGAGTGGCCTCGCCTGGGGTGCATTTTGGTGGAGTGGCCTCGCCTGGGGTGCACTCTGGTGGAGTGGCCTTGTCTGGGGCTCACTCTTCAGTGGTCTCTTCTGGGGCGAACTCTTGTGGAGTGGCCTCATCTGGGTTGCACTCTGGTGGAATGGCCTCAACTGGGGCGCACTCTGGTAGAGTGGCCTCGCCTGGGGCGCACTGTGGTGGAGTGGCCTCGCCTAGAGCGCACACTGGTGGAGTGTCCTCGTCTGGGGCGCACCCTTCAGCATCTTCTTCTTGGGCACACTCTGGTGGAGTGGCCTCGTCTGGGTCACACTCTGGTGGAGTGGACTCGCCTGGGGCACACTCTGGTGGAGTGGCCTCGCCTGGAGCGCACTCTGGTGGAGTGGCCTCACCTGGGGTGTACTCTGGTGGGGTGGCCTCGCCTAGGACGCACTCAGGTGGAGTGGCCTTGTCTGGGGCGTACTCTGGTAAATTGGCCTCGTCTGGGGTGCACTCTGGTAGAGTGGCCTGATCTTTGTCGCACTCTGGTGGAGTGGCCTCATCTGGGGTGCACTCTGGTGGATTGCCCTCGTATGGGGTTCACTCTGGTGGAATGGTCTCGCCTGGGGCGCACTCTGGTGGAGTGGCCTCGCCTGGGGAGCACTCTGGTGGAGTGGCCTCACTTGGGGTGCACTCCGGTAAGGTGGCCTTGTCTGGGGCGCACTCTGGTGGAATGGCCTCACCTGGGGCGCACTCTGGTGAAGTGGCCGCACCTGGGGCGTAGTCTGGTGGAATGGCCTCGCCTGGGGCACACTCTGGTGGAGTGGCTTTTGCTGGGGCGCACTCTGGTGAAGTGGCCTCGCCTGAGGCGCACTCGTGTTGTCTTATTTTTTGTATTTTTGTTTCTTTTTCTGGTTCTTTTTCCTTTGGTTCTTTGATGATCAAGGGTTCTTCTGGTGGATTCTCCTTGTGGAAGTCAAACTGGTGGAGTGTCATGTCTAAGGCGCACTCTGGTGGAGTGGCCTCACCTGGGGTGCACCCTGGTTCAGTGGCTTCGCCTGGAATGCACTCTGGTGGAGTGGCCTCATCTGGGGCGCACTTTGGTGGAGTGGCCTCGCCTGGGGCACACTCTGATGGAGTGGCCATGTCTAATGCGCACACTGGTGGATTGGCCTTGCTTGGGGCGCACTTTGGTGGAGTGGCCTCACCTGAGGCGCACTCTGGTGGAGTGGCCTCGCCTGGGCCGCATTCTGGTGGAGCGGCCTCGTCTCGGGCGCACTCTGATGGAGTGGCCATGTCTAGGTTATGCTCTGGTGGGGTGGGCTCGTCTTGGGTGCACTCTGGTGGAGTGGCTTCGTCTAGGGCACACTCTGGTGGAGTGGCCTTGTCTGAGGCGCACTCTGGTGGAGTGGCCTCCTCTGGGGTGCACTCTGGTGAAATGGCCTCGCCTGCGGCACATTCTGATGGAGCGGCCTCGCCTGGGGTGCACTCTGGTGGAGTGGCCTCGTCTAAGGAGCATTCTGCAGCTGCCTCATCTGGGGCACACTCTGGTGGAGTGGCCTTGTATGGGGCGCACTCTGGAAGAGTGGCCTCGCCTGGGGTGCACTCTGGTGAGTGGCCTTGCCTGGGGTGCACTCTGGTGGAGTGGCTCCGCCTGGGGTGCACTGTGGTGGAGTAGCCTCGTCAGGGCACACTCTGCAGTGGCCTCTTCTTGATCACACTCTGGTGGAGTGGCCTTGTCTGGGGCGCACTCTGGTGGAGTGGGCTCGCCTGGGGTACACTGTGGTGGAGTGGCCTCGCTTGAGGCGCACTCTGGTGGAGTGGCCTCGCCTGGGGTGCACTCTGGTGAAGGGGCCTGATCTGGGGCGCACTCTGGTGGAGTGGCCTTGTCTAGGGCCAACTCTGGTGGAGTGGCCTCATCTGGGGTGCACTCTGCAAGAGTAGCCTTGCCTGGGGTGCACTCTGGTGAGTGGCCTTGCCTGGGGTGCACGCTGGTGGAGTGGCTCCGCCTGGGGTGCATTCTAGTGGAGTAGCCTCGTCAGGGCACACTCTGCAGTGGCCTCTTCTTGATCGCACTCTGGTGGAGTGGCCTCGCCTGGGGTGCACTCTGGTGGAGTGGACTCGCCTGGGGTGCACTCTGGTGGAGTGGCCTTGTCTGGGGCTCACTCTTCAGTGGTCTCTTCTGGGGCGAACTCTGGTGGAGTGGCCTCATCTGGGTTGCACTCTGATGGAATGGCCTCAACTGGGGTGCACTCTGGTAGAGTGGCCTCGCCTGGGGCTCACTGTGGTGCAGTGGCCTCACCTAGAGCACACACTGGTGGAGTGGCCTCGTCTGGGGCGCACCCTTCAGCAGCCTCTTCTTCGGCACACTCTGGTGGAGAGGCCTCATCTGGGGCACACTCTGGTGGAGTGGCCTCACCTGGGGCGCACTCTGGTGGAGTGGCCTCACCTGGGGTGAACTCTGGTGGGGTGGCCTCGCCTAGGACGCACTCAGGTGGAGTGCCCTTTTCTGGGGCGTACTCTGGTAAATTGGCCTCGTCTGGGGTGCACTCTGGTGGAATGGCCTAATCTTTGTTGCACTCTGGTGGAGTTGCCTCATCTGGGGAGCACTCTGGTGGATTGGCCTCGTATGGGGTGCACTCTGGTGGAATGGTCTCGCCTGGGGCGCACTTTGGTGGAGTGGCCTCGCCTGGGGCACACTCTGACGGAGTGGCCATGTCTAATGAGCACACTGGTGGATTGGCCTTGCTTGGGGCGCACTTTGGTGGAGTGGCCTCACCTGAGGCGCACTCTGGTGGAGTGGCCTCGCCTGGGCCGCATTCTGGTGGAGCGGCCTCGTCTCGGGTGCACTCTGATGGGGTGGCCATGTCTAGGTCATGCTCTGGTGGGGTGGGCTCGTCTTGGGTGCACTCTGGTGGAGTGGCTTCGTCTAGGGCACACTCTGGTGGAGTGGCCTTGTCTGAGGCGCACTCTGGTGGAGTGGCCTCGTCTGGGGTGCACTCTGGTGAAATGGGCTCGCCTGCGGCACTTTCTGATGAAGGGGCCTCGCCTGGGGTGCACTCTGGTGGAGTGGCCTGATCTGGGGCGCAGTCTGGTGGAGTGGCCTCGTCTAAGGAGCATTCTGCAGCTGCCTCGTCTGGGGCACACTCTGGTGGAGTGGTCTTGTATGGGGCGCACTCTGGAAGAGTGGCCTCGCCTGGGGTGCACTCTGGTGAGTGGCCTTGCCTGGGGTGCACTCTGGTGGAGTGGCTCCGCCTGGGGTGCACTGTGGTGGAGTAGCCTCGTCAGGGCACACTCTGCAGTGGCCTCTTCTTGATCGCACTCTGGTGGAGTGGCCTTGTCTGGGGCGCACTCTGGTGGAGTGGGCTCGCCTGGGGTACACTGTAGTGGAGTGGCCTTGCTTGGGGCGCACTCTGGTGGAGTGGCCTCGCCTGGGGTGCACTCTGGTGGAGTGGCCTCGCCTGGGGTGCACTCTGGTGGAGGGGCCTGATCTGAGGCGCACTCTGGTGGAGTTGCCTCGTCTAGGGCCAACTCTGGTGGAGTGGCCTCATCTGGGGCGCACTCTGCAAGAGTAGCCTTGCCTGGGGTGCACTCTGGTGAGTGGCCTTGCCTGGGGTGCACTCTGGTGGAGTGGCTCCGCCTGGGGTGCACTCTGGTGGAGTAGCCTCGTCAGGGCACACTCTGCAGTGGCCTCTTCTTGATCGCACTCTGGTGGAGTGGCCTCGCCTGGGGTGCACTCTGGTGGTGTGGCCTCGCCTGGGGTGCACTCTGGTGGAGTGGCCTTGTCTGGGGCTCACTCTTCAGTGGTCTCTTCTGGGGAGAACTCTGGTGGAGTGGCCTCATCTGGGTTGCACTCTGATGGAATGGCCTCAACTGGGGCGCACTCTGGTAGAGTGGCCTCGCCTGGGGCGCACTGTGGTGGAGTGGCCTCACCTAGAGCAAACACTGGTGGAGTGGCCTCGTCTGGGGCGCACCCTTCAGCAGCCTCTTCTTTGGCACACTCTGGTGGAGAGGCCTCGTCTGGGGCACACTCTGGTGGAGTGGCCTCACCTGGGGCGCACACTGGTGGAGTGGCCTCGTCTGGGGCGCACCCTTCAGCAGCCTCTTCTTCGGCACACTCTGGTGGAGAGGCCTCGTCTGGGTCACACTCTGGTGGAGTGGCCTCACCTGGGGCGCACTCTGGTGGAGTGGCCTCACCTGGGGTCAACTCTGGTGGGGTGGCCTCGCCTAGGACGCACTCAGATGGAGTGCCCTTGTCTGGGGCGTACTCTGGTAAATTGGCCTCGTCTGGGGTGCACTCTGGTGGAGTGGCCTAATCTTTGTCGCACTCTGGTGGAGTTGCCTCATCTGGGGAGCACTCTGGTGGATTGGCCTCGTATGGGGTGCACTCTGGTGGAATGGTCTCGCCTGGGGCGCACTCTGGTGGAATGGTCTCGCCTGGGGTGCACTCTGGTGGAGTGGCCTTGCCTGGGGAGCACTCTGGTGGAGTGGTCTCACTTGGGGTGCACTCCGGTAAGGTGGCCTTGTCTGGGGCGCACTCTGGTGGAATGGCCTCACCTGGGGCGCACTCTGGTGGAGTGGCCGCACCTGGGGCGCAGTCTGGTGGAATGGCCACGCCTGGGGCACACTCTGGTGGAGTGGCTTTTGCTAGGGCGCACTCTGGTGAAGTGGCCTCGCCTGAGGCGCACTCGTGTTGTCTTATTTTTTTGTATTTTTGTTTCTTTTTCTGGTTCTTTTTCCTTTGGTTCTGTGATGATCAAGGGTTCTTCTGGTGGATTCTCCTTGTGGAAGTCAAACTGGTGGAGTGTCATGTTTAAGGCACACTCTGGTGGAGTGGCCTCGCCTGGGGTGCACCCTGGTTCAGTGGCTTCGCCTGGAACGCACTCTGGTGGAGTGGCCTCATCTGGGGCGCACTTTGGTGGAGTGGCCTCGCCTGGGGCACACTCTGACGGAGTGGCCATGTCTAATGAGCACACTGGTGGATTGGCCTTGCTTGGGGTGCACTTTGGTGGAGTGGCCTCACCTGAGGCGCACTCTGGTGGAGTGGCCTCACCTGGGCCGCATTCTGGTGGAGCGGCCTCGTCTCGGGCGCACTCTGATGGAGTGGCCATGTCTAGGTCTGGGGCGCACTCTGGTGGAGTGGCCTCGTCTAGGGCCAACTCTGGTGGAGTGGCCTCGTCTGGGGCGCACTCTCGAAGAGTGGCCTCGCCTGGGGTGCACTCTGGTGAGTGGCCTTGCCTGGGGTGCACTCTGGTGGAGTGGCTCCGCCTGGGGTGCACTCTGGTGGAGTAGCCTCGTCAGGGCACACTCCGCAGTGGCCTCTTGATCGCACTCTGGTGGAGTGGGCTTGTCTGGGGCGCACTCTGGTGGAGTGGGCTCACCTGGGGCACACTCTGGTGGAGTGGCCTCGCTTGGGGCGCACTCTGGTGGAGTGGCCTCGCCTGGGGTGCACTCTGGTGGAGTGGCCTTGTCTGGGGCGAACTCTGGTGGAGTGGCCTCATCTGGGTTGCACTCTGGTGGAATGGCCTCAACTGGGGCGCACTCTGGTAGAGTGGCCTCGCCTGGGGCGCACTGTGGAGGAGTGGCCTCGCCTAGAGCGCACACTGGTGGAGTGGCCTCGTCTGGGGCGCACCCTTCAGCAGCCTCTTCTTGGGCACACTCTGGTGGAGTGGCCTCATCTGGGTCACACTCTGGTGGAGTGGGCTCGCCTGGGGCACACTCTGGTGGAGTGGCCTCGCCTGGGGCGCCCTCTGGTGGAGTGGCCTCGCCTGGGGTGAACTCTGGTGGGGTGGCCTCGCCTGGGGTGCACTCAGGTGGAGTGGCCTTGTCTGGGGCATACTCTGGTAAATTGGCCTCATCTGGGATGCACTCTGGTGGATTGGCCTCGTATGAGGTGCACTTTGGTGGAGTGGCCTCGTATGGCGTGCTCTCTGGTGGAGTGGCCTCATCTGGGGCGCACTGTGGAGGAGTGGCCTCGCCCAGAGCGCACACTGGTGGAGTGGCCTCGTCTGGGGCGCACCCTTCAGCAGCCTCTTCTTGGGCACACTCTGGTGGAGTGGCCTCATCTGGGTCACACTCTGGTGGAGTGGGCTCGCCTGGGGCACACTCTGGTGGAGTGGCCTCGCCTGGGGCGCCCTCTGGTGGAGTGGCCTCGCCTGGGGTGAACTCTGGTGGGGTGGCCTCGCCTGGGGTGCACTCAGGTGGAGTGGCCTTGTCTGGGGCGTACTCTGGTAAATTGGCCTCATCTGGGGTGCACTCTGGTGGATTGGCCTCGTATGGGGTGCACTCTGGTGGAGTGGCCTCGTATGGCGTGCTCTCTGGTGGAGTGGCCTCATCTGGGGCGCACTCTGGTGGAGTAGCCTCGCCTGGGGCGCACTCTGGTGGAATGGCCTCACCTGAGGAGCACTCTGGTGGAGTGGTCATGTGTAGGTCGCGCTCTGGTGGGGTGGCCTCATCTGGGGTGCACTCTGGTGAAGTGGCCTTGCCTGGGTTGTATTCTGGAGTGGCCTTGTCTAGGCCGCATTCTGGTGGAGTGGCCTCGTCTTGTGTGCACTCTGGTTGAGTGGCCTCGTCTGGGGTGCACTTTGGAGGAGTGGCCATGTCTAGGTCGTGATCTGTGGGGTGGGTTTGTCTGGGGTGCCCTCTGGTGGAGTGGCCTTGTCTAGGGCACACTCTGGGGCAGTGGCCTCGCCTGAGGCGCACTCCGGTGGAGTGGCCTCGTCTGGGGTGCACTCTGGAAGGGTGGCCTCGCCTGGGGTGCACTCTGGTGAAATGTCCTTGCCTGGGGCGCACTCTGATGGAGTAGCTTCATCTGGGGCACACTCTGCAGTGGCCTCTTCTTGGGCGCACTTTGGTGGAGTGGCCTCGTCTGGTAAGCACTCTGGTGGAAAGGGCTCGCCTGGGGCACACTCTTGTGGAGTGGCCTCGCTTGGGGTACACTCTGGCGGAGTGGCCATGTCTAATGCGCACACTGGTGGGGTGGCCTTGCTTGGGGCGCACTTTGGTGGAGTGGCCTCACCTGAGGCGCACTCTGGTGGAGTGGCCTCGTCTGGGGCGTACTCTGGTGAATTGGCCTCGTCTGGGGTGCACTCAGGTGGAGTGGCCTAATCTTTGTCGCACTCTGGTGGAGTGGCCTCATCTGGGTTGCACTCTGGTGGATTGGCCTCGTATGGGGTGCACTCTGGTGGAGTGGCCTCATATGGGGTGCTCTCTGCTGGAGTGGCCTCATCTGGGGCGCACTCTGGTGGAGTAGCCTCGCCTGGGGCGCACTCTGGTGGAATGGCCTCACCTGAGGCGCACTCTGGTGGAGTGGCCTCACCTGGGCCGCATTCTGGTGGAGCGGCCTCGTCTCGGACGCACTCTGATGGAGTGGCCATGTCTAGGTCATGCTCTGGTGGGGCGGGCTCGTTTTGGGTGCACTCTGGTGGAGTGGCTTCATCTAGGGCACACTCTGGTGGAGTGGCCTTGTCTGAGGCGCACTCTGGTGGAGTGGCCTAGTCTGGGGCGCACTCTGGAAGGTTGGCCTCGCCTAGGGTGAACTCTGGTGAAATGGCCTCGCCTGTGGCACATTCTGGTTGAGCGGCCTCACTTGGGGTGCACTCTGGTGGAGTGGCCTCGTCTAAGGAGCATTCTGCAGCTGCCTCGTCTGGGGCACACTCTGGGGAAGTGGCCTTGTATGGGGCACACTCTGGTGGAGTGGCCTCATCTGGGGTGCACTCTGGTGGAGTGGCCTCGCCTGGGGCAAACTCTGGAGTGGCCTCATCTTGGGTAAACTCTGGTGGAGTGGCCTCGCCTGGGGTGCACTCTGGTGGAGTGGCCTCGTCTAAGGAGCATTCTGGAGCGGCCTCGTCTGGGGCACACTCTGGTGGAGTGGCCTCGTCTGGGGCACACTCTGGTGGAGTGGTCATGTGTAGGTCACGCTCTGGTGGGGTGGCCTCATCTGGGGTGCACTCTGGTGAAGTGGCCTCTCCTGGGTTTCATTCTGGAGTGGCCTCGTCTAGGCCGCATTCTGGTGGAGTGGCCTCGTCTTGTGTGCACTCTGATTGAGTGGCCTCGTCTGGGGTGCACTTTGGTGGAGTGGCCATGTCTAGGTCGTGCTCTGTGGGGTGGGTTTGTCTGGGGTGCACTCTGGTGGAGTGGCCTCATCTAGGGCGCACTCTGGAGCAGTGGCCTCACCTTAGGCGCACTCTGGTAGAGTGGCCTCGTCTGGGGTGCACTCTGGAAGGGTGGCCTCGCCTGGGGTGCACTCTGGTGAAATGGCCTCGCCTGGGGCGCACTCTGATGGAGTAGCTTCATCTGGGGCACACTCTGCAGTGGCCTCTTCTTGGGCGCACTTTGGTGGAGTGGCCTCGTCTGTGGAGCACTCTGGTGGAGAGGGCTCACCTGGGGCACACTCTTGTGGAGTGGCCTCGCCTGGGGCACACTCTGGCGGAGTGGCCATGTCTAATGCGCACACTGGTGGAGTGGCCTTGCTTGGGGTGCACTTTGGTGGAGTGGCCTCACCTGAGGCGCACTCTGGTGGAGTGGCCTCGCCTGGGCCGCATTCTGGTGGAGCGGCCTCGTCTCGGGCACACTCTGATGGAGTGCCCATGTCTAGGTCATGCTCTGGTTGGGTGGGCTCGTCTTGGGTGCACTCTGGTGGAGTGGCTTCATCTAGGACACACTCTGGTGGAGTGGCCTTGTCTAAGGAGCATTCTGGAGCGGCCTCGTCTGGGGCACACTCTGGTGGGGTAGCCTCATCTGGGGTGCACTCTGGTGAAGTGGCCTCGCCTGGGTTGCATTCTGGAGTGGCCTCGTCTCGGCCGCATTCTGGTGGAGTGGCCTCGTCTTGTGTGCACTCTGATTGAGTGGCCTCGTCTGGGGTGCACTTTGGTGGAGTGGCCATGTCTAGGTCGTGGTCTGTGGGGTGGGTTTGTCTGGGGTGCACTCTGGTGGAGTGGCCTCATCTAAGGAGCATTCTGCAGCTGCCTCGTTTAGGGCACACTCTGGTGGAGTGGCCTTGTATGGGGCGCACTCTGGAAGAGTGGCCTTGCCTGGGGTCCACTCTGGTGAGTGGCCTTGCCTGGGGTGCACTCTGGTGGAGTGGCTCCGCCTGGGGTGCACTCTGGTGGAGTAGCCTCGTCTAAGGAGCATTCTGGAGAGGCCTCGTCTGGTGCACACTCTGGTGGAGTGGCCTCGTCTGGGGCACACTCTGGTGGAGTGGTCATGTGTAGGTCATGCTCTGGTGGGGTGGGCTCGTCTTGGGTGCACTCTGGTGGAGTGGCTTCATCTAGGACACACTCTGGTGGAGTGGCCTTGTCTAAGGAGCATTCTGGAGTGGCCTCGTCTGGGGCACACTCTGGTGGAGTGGCCTCGTCTGGGGCACACTCTGGTGGAGTGGTCATGTGTAGGTCGCGCTCTGGTGGGGTAGCCTCATCTGGGGTGCACTCTGGTGAAGTGGCCTCGCCTGGGTTGCATTCTGGAGTGGCCTCGTCTCGGCCGCATTCTGGTGGAGTGGCCTCGTCTTGTGTGCACTCTGATTGAGTGGCCTCGTCTAGGGTGCACTTTGGTGGAGTGGCCATGTCTAGGCCGTGGTCTGTGGGGTGGGTTTGTCTGGGGTACACTCTGGTGGAGTGGCCTCGTATAGGGTGCACTCTGGGGCAGTGGCCTCGTCTGAGGCCCACTCTGGTGGAGTGGCCTTGTCTGGGGTGCACTCTGGAAGGGTGGCCTTGCCTGGGGTGCACTGTGGTGAAATGGCCTTGCCTGGGGCGCACTCTGGTGGAGTAGCTTCGTCTGGGGCACACTCTGCAGTGGCCTCTTCTTGGGCGCAGTTTGGTGGAGTGGCCTCGTCTGGGGAGCACTCTGGTGGAGAGGGCTCGCCTGGGGCACACTCTTGTGGAGTGGCCTCGCCTGGGGCACACTCTGGTGGAGTGGCCTAACCTGGGGTGCACTCTGTTGGAGGGGGCTCGCCTGGGGCGCACTCTGGTGGAGTTGCCTTGTCTGGGGCTCAATCTTCAGTGGCCTCTTCTGGGGCACACTCTGGTGCAGTGGCCTCATCTGGGGCGCACTCTGGTGGAGTGGCCTCATCTGGGGCACACTGAGGTGGATTGGCCTGGCCTAGGGCGCACACTGGTGGAGTGGCCTTGTCTGTGGCGCACTCTGCAGTGGCCTCTTCTTGGGTGCACTCTGGTGGAGTGACCTCCTCTGGGGCGCACTCTGGTGGAGTGGCCTTGCCTGGGGCACACTCTGGTGAAGTGATATCACCTAGGGCGCACACTGGTGGAGTGGCCTCACTTGGGGCGCACTCTGGTGAAGTGGCCTCGCCTGAGGCGCACTCGTGTTGTGTTATTTTTTGTATTTTTGTTTCTTTTTCTGGTTCTTTTTCCTTTGGTTCTGTGATGATCAAGGGTTCTTCTGGTGGAGTCTCCTTGTGGAAATTAAACTGGTGGAGTGCCATGTCTAAGGCGCACTCTGGTAGAGTGGCCTCATCTTGGGTGCACTCTGGAGGAGTGGCCTCGCCTGGGGCGAACTCTGGTGGAGTGGCCATGTTTAATGAGCACACTGGTGGAGTGGCCTTGCTTGGGGCGCACTTTGGTGTAGTGGCCTTGCCTGAGGCGCACTCTGGTTGAGTGGCCTCACCTGGGCCGCATTCTGGTGGAGCAGCCTCGTCTGGGGCGCACTCTGGTGGAGTGGCCATGTCTAAGTCACGCTCTGGTGGGGTGGGCTCATCTGGGGCGCACTCTGGTTGAGTGGCCTCGCCTGGGCCGCATTCTGGTGGAGCAGCCTCATCTGGGGCGCACTCTGGTGGAGTGGCCATGTCTAAGTCACGCTCTGGTAGGGTGGGCTCATCTGGGGCGCACTCTGGTGGAGTGGCCTCCTCTGGGGTGCACTCTGGTGAAATGGCCTTGCCTGGGGCGCATTCTGGTGGAGCGGCATTGCCTGGGGTGCACTATGGTGGAGTGGCTTTGTCTTAGGAACATTCTGCAGCGGCCTCAGCTGGGGCACACTCTGGTGGAGTGGCCTCGTCTGGGGTGCACACTGGTGGAGTGGCCTCGCCTGGGGCACACTCTGGAGTGGCTTCGTCTTGAGTGCACTCTGGTGGAGTGGCCTCATCTAGGGCGCACTCTAGTGGAGTGGCCTCGTCTGAGGTGCACTCTGGTGGACTGGCCGTGTCTAGGTCACGCTCTGGTGGGGTGGGCTCATCTGGGGTGCACTCTGGTGAAGTGGCCTCTCCTGGGTTGCATTCTGGAGTTGCCTCGTCTAGGCCGCATTCTGGTGGAGTGGCCTCATCTTGTGTGCACTCTGATTGAGTGGCCTCGTCTGGGGTGCACTTTGGTGGAGTGGCCATGTCTAGGTCGTGCTCTGTGGGGTGGGTTTGTCTGGGGTGCACTCTGGTGGAGTGGCCTCGTCTAGGGCGCACTCTGGGGCAGTAGCCTCACCTTAGGCACACTTAGGGATGAGCTTCGTGTTCGAGTCGAACCCATGTTCGACTCGAACATCGGCTGTTCCGTCGTTCGCCGAATTGCGAACGATATGGGCCGTTCGCGCCAAATTCGTGTGGCGCGTCACGGCCCATAATTCACTGCGGCATCGCAGTGCATTGCTGGCTGATGATTGGCCAAGCATGCACTATGACCCGCATGCTTGGCCAATCACAGCGCCGTCAGTAGAGAGAGCTGTAATTGGCCAAAGCCAGGGTGGCTTTGGCCAATTATGGCTCAGGGGATTTAGTACACACCCCACACTATATAAGGCCGCCTGCACGGCGGCCCTGTGTAGTGTGTGTTCCGGTGTGCTGAGAGATAGAGAGAGAGAGAGACAGTGTCATTTGATTTGAGTTAGATAAATTAGGCAGAACAGTCAGTCAGTTAGCTGCACTTACAGTGTATTGTGTATATATATGCATCCCAGGTGTGGCATATATATATATACACTGTATTCAGTTTAGCTAGATCCGTTCCTGTTATCTTCTATCTAGACTATTTACATTTAGTGCAGTGCGTCCTGCTCACAGTGTTCAGCTAGATCCGTTCCTGCTATTTACATTTAGTGCAGTGCGTCCTGCTCACAGTGTTCAGCTAGATCCGTTCCTGCTATTTACATTTAGTGCAGTGCGTCCTGCTCACAATGTTCAGCTAGATCCGTTCCTGCTATTTACATTTAGTGCAGTGCGTCCTGCTCACAGTGTTCAGCTAGATCCGTTCCTGCTATTTACATTTAGTGCAGTGCGTCCTGCTCACAGTGTTCAGCTAGATCTGTTCCTGCTAATTACATTTAGTGCAGTGCGTCCTGCTCACAGTGTTCAGCTAGATCCGTTCCTGCTATTTACATTTAGTGCAGTGCGTCCAGCTCACAGTGTTCAGCTAGATCCGTTCCTGCTATTTACATTTAGTGCAGTGCGTCCTGCTCACAGTGTTCAGCTAGATCCGTTCCTGTTATCTTCTAGACTATTTATATTTAGTGCAGTGCGTCCTGCTCACAGTGTTCAGCTAGATCCGTTCCTGCTATTTACATTTAGTGCAGTGCGTCCTGCTCACAGTGTTCAGCTAGATCCGTTCCTGCTATTTACATTTAGTGCAGTGCGTCCTGCTCACAGTGTTCAGCTAGATCCGTTCCTGCTATTTACATTTAGTGCAGTGCGTCCTGCTCACAGTGTTCAGCTAGATCCGTTCCTGTTATCTTCTAGACTATTTACATTAGTGCAGTGCGTCCTGCTCACAGTGTTCAGCTAGATCCGTTCCTGTTATTTACATTTAGTGCAGTGCGTCCTGCTCACAGTGTTCAGCTAGATCCGTTCCTGCTATTTACATTTAGTGCAGTGCGTCCTGCTCACAGTGTTCAGCTAGATCCGTTCCTGCTATTTACATTTAGTGCAGTACGTCCTGCTCACAGTGTTCAGCTAGATCCGTTCCTGTTATCTTCTAGACTATTTACATTTAGTGCAGTGCGTCCTGCTCACAGTGTTCAGCTAGATCCGTTCCTGTTATTTACATTTAGTGCAGTGCGTCCTGCTCACAGTGTTCAGCTAGATCCGTTCCTGCTATTTACATTTAGTGCAGTGCGTCCTGCTCACAGTGTTCAGCTAGATCCGTTCCTGTTATCTTCTAGACTATTTACATTTAGTGCAGTGCGTCCTGCTCACAGTGTTCAGCTAGATCCGTTCCTGTTATCTTCTAGACTATTTACATTTAGTGCAGTGCGTCCTGCTCACAGTGTTCAGCTAGATCCGTTCCTGTTATCTTCCTACTGACAGGCAGGCTTGTCTGGTTACAGTATATAAAGCTACCTGAAGAAAATTACAGGTGTTCTATTTGATCCTATTAGTACCACGGTCAGGCAGCTAGACTATTTACATTTAGTACAGTGCGTCCTGCTCACAGTGTTCAGCTAGATCCGTTCCTGTTATCTTCCTACTGACAGGCAGGCTTGTCTGGTTACAGTATATAAAGCTACCTGAAGAAAATTACAGGTGTTCTATTTGATCCTATTAGTACCACGGTCAGGCAGCTAGACTATTTACATTTAGTACAGTGCGTCCTGCTCACAGTGTTCAGCTAGATCCGTTCCTGTTATCTTCCTACTGACAGGCAGGCTTGTCTGGTTACAGTATATAAAGCTACCTGAAGAAAATTACAGGTGTTCTATCCCAGCTTAGTGCAGCTACAGGCCATTAGTATGTCTGGAAGGCCAAGAAGGAGAGGCAGACAGTCACAAGCCAATAAGAGAGGGCAGGCAGGCTCTGTGTCTAGTGCTGGTCGTGGAGACGGTGCATCCTCATCAGCATGTGGCCATGGGACACGCTTGGCCTTTTTTTCGGCAGCTGGCCGTGTTGAGCCGCAACATGCGGAAGACTTGGTCGAGTGGATGACCAAGCCGTCCTCATCCTCCTCATCCTCTCTCACCCATGCCCAGGGTGCTTTGTCTGGCAAAGCAGCGGCCTCTTCCCTCAGCTCAATGTCATCAGTGACTCCTTCCCTAGCTCCACCATGTCCTCATGAGGATTCCCTCGAACTGTTTGACCACAGTGTTGGGTACATGCTCCAGGAGGATGCCCAGCGTTTGGAAGGCTCTGATGATGATACTGAGCTCGATGAAGGCAGTAACATGAGCACGGACAGAGGGGGTGCCCAAGAAGGACAGCAATCTGGCAGTCATGCTCCCCCTGCTGCAGCATACTGCCAGGTTTGCTCCAGTGATGAGGAGGGAGGGGATGATGAGGTCACTGACTCAACGTGGGTGCCTGATAGGAGAGAGGAGGAGGAGGAGGAGGAGGAGGCGGCACATCACCAACGAGGCAGGATGCCCTCCAGGGGCCAGCCTAAGGGCAGCACATTGACTGCATCACACCCCAAAGCTCCACATGTGCAGGGCGCTGCAGTCTCTGCGCGTTATTCAAAAAGTTCTTTGGTGTGGGCCTTTTTTGAGACGAGTGCATCAGATCGCACCGCTGCTATTTGCAACATATGTCTCAAGCGTATCTCGCGTGGCCAAAACATCTCCCGCTTGGGTACCACATGCTTGACCAGACATATGTTGACCTGCCATGCAGTTCGTTGGCAAGCGTATCTAAAAGACCCACACCAAAGAACAAAGAGGATCTCTCCTTGCTCCTCATCAGCTGAGATTTCCAACCCCACTAGACCTTCAGTCCTCTCTGAGACCTGCAGTGAGAGGAATGAAGGTGTAGAATTAGGTGTGTCACAGCCAAGTACTTGTGGGCAATCTGCTTTTGGTACACCGACGTCAGATTGTACCAGGCAAATTTCCCTGCCCCAGCTGCTGCACCGCCGAAAGAAGTTTGCTCCCAGCCATCCACATGCCCAGCGGTTGAATGCTAGCTTGGCAAAATTGCTAGCACTTCAACTGCTGCCTTTTCAGTTGGTAGACTCTGCCCCCTTCCGTGAGTTTGTGGAATGTGCGGTTCCTCAGTGGCAGGTACCCAAACGCCACTTTTTCTCACGGAAGGCGATTCCGGCTCTCTACCGGCATGTGGAAGGCAATGTCCATGCCTCGCTGGACAGGGCAGTCAGCGGTAAGGTGCATATTACCGCTGACTCATGGTCCAGCAGGCATGGACAGGGACGTTACCTAAGTTTCACGGCGCATTGGGTGACTCTGCTGGCAGCTGGAAAGGATGCAGGACAAGGTGCAGTAGTGTTGGAGGTTGTTCCGCCACCACGCCTCCAAAATGCTGATTGTGACACACCTCTCTCCTCCACCCCCTCCTCTTCTTCTTCCTCCATGGCCTCTTCCTCGGAACCAGCGGTGCTCCGTAGGCGTTCAAGGGGCTACGCAAGTACGCAGGCCAAAAGATGCCATGCGGTGCTTGAGCTGGTGTGCTTGGGGGACAGGAGCCACACTGGGGCAGAGGTTCTGTCAGCTCTGCAGGGGCAGGTTCAGAGGTGGTTGACGCCACGCCAACTTAAGGCAGGAATGGTGGTTTGCGACAATGGCACCAACCTCCTCTCTGCCCTCCGACAGGGACAAATGACCCATGTGCCCTGTTTGGCTCACGTCCTTAACTTGGTGGTGCAGCGGTTCTTGGGCAGGTACCCGGGCTTACAGGATGTCCTGAGGCAGGCCAGGAAAGTCTGTGTGCATTTCCGCCGGTCATATAATGCCAGTGCTCGGCTGACGGACCTCCAAAAGGAGTTTAACCTGCCCAAGAACCGCCTAATCTGTGACATGCCCACCAGGTGGAACTCAACGTTGGCCATGCTGCAGCGGCTGCACACGCAGCAGAGGGCCATCAATGAGTACCTGTGCGACTATGGCACCAGGACAGGGTCAGGGGAGCTTGGTTTTTTTTCCCCACGCCAGTGGGCCATGATCAGGGATGCATGCACTGTCCTGTCACCATTCGAGGAGGCCACGAGGATGGTGAGCACTGACAGTGCATGCATCAGTGACACTGTCCCCCTTGTCCACCTGTTGGAGCACACGCTGCGTGGAATAATGGACAGGGCACTTGAGGCAGAACAGAGGCAGGAAGAGGAGGACTTCCTTAGCTCTCAAGGCCCCCTTTATCCAGACAGTGTTCCTGCGTGCCCGCCGATCACACAGGAAGAGGACGAGGAGGAGGAGGAGGAGGAGGAGGAGGAGGAAGATTGTGTCAGTATGGAGGTGGAGCCTGGCACTCAGCATCAGCAGCAGTCTTTAAGGGATCAGTCCCAAGGAACACATGGACTTGTACGTGGCTGGGAGGAGGTGGCTGCGGACGTTGTTGTCCTTAGTGACCCAGAGGACTCCGGACCGAATGCCTCAGCAAACCTACGCTGCATGGCCTCCCTGATCCTGCAAAGCCTGCGTAAGGATCCTCGTATTCGTGGTATCAAGGAGAAGGACCAATACTGGCTGGCAACCCTCCTTGATCCACGTTACAAGGGTAAGGTTGCGGACCTTATCTTGCCATCGCAGAGGGAGCAGAGGATGAAACATCTTTGGGAGGCCTTGCAGAAAGGTCTGTGCAACGCGTTCCCAGAGACTGGGAGGTTACAAACTCCTGTTTCTGGACAACGTGTTGCTGAGGCTTCGGTCAGTCAAAGAAGGAGCGGTGGAGAAGGTGGCCGTCTGACCGATGCGTTCAGACAATTTTTTGGTCCGCAGCCCCAAGGTATGATCGGTTCCAGCAACCATCGCCAGCGTCTGTTTTACATGGTGCAGGAATACCTAGGGGCAAGATCAGACTTGGACACCTTTCCCACCGAAAATCCTCTGGGTTACTGGGTCTTGAGGATGGATCACTGGCCAGAGCTTGCACAGTATGCAATTGAGCTACTGGCCTGTCCTGCATCCAGCGTTCTTTCGGAACGCACATTCAGTGCTGCTGGAGGCGTGGTAACCGATCACAGGGTGCGTCTGTCCACCGACTCGGTCGATCGGCTGACCTTCATAAAAATGAATCAGTCTTGGATCACCACCAGCTACCAAGCACCTGATGCAGATGTAACCGAATAATTTTTTTTGAAATCTCTGATCCCTTCAAAGACTGCCTATGCTGATGCTGAGTGACTATCCCTGAGTAATTATCCTCTTCCTCCTCAATCATCACGCTGATAGCTTGTAAGAACATTTTTGGTTCTGGGTGCCACCACCAGTGCCTAAGGCACAATTTTTCAGCCCCTGTTTAACAGGGGCGTGTAATTACAATTTTTGATGTAATACTTTGCAGCAGGGCTCGTTCCTGCATTCCAACTAGAGTGTCTGTGAGGGGTTGCAGTGTTGTGGCACCAGCACCAGTGCCTAAGGCCCAATTTTTCTGCCCCTGTCTAACAGGGGCGTGTAATTACAATTTTTGATGCAATACTTTGCAGCAGGGCTCGTTCCTGCGTTCCAACTAGAGTGTCTGTGAGGGGTTGCAGTGTTGTGGCACCAGCACCAGTGCCTAAGGCCCAATTTTTCTGCCCCTGTCTAACAGGGGCGTGTAATTACAATTTTTGATGCAATACTTTGCAGCAGGGCTCGTTCCTGCGTTCCAACTAGAGTGTCTGTGAGGGGTTGCAGTGTTGTGGCACCAGCACCAGTGCCTAAGGCCTAATTTTTCAGCTCCTGTTCAACAGGGGCATGTAATTACAATTCTTGATCTAATATTTCACAGCAGGGCCCTGTGAGGGCTTACAGTGTTTTGGCCACAGCAACACCTAAGGCCCAAATTTCTGCTGAGTATATAGGGCAGGACCCTACTTTCAAACATCTAACTTACAAACGACTCCTACTTGCAAACGGAAGGAGACAACAGGAAGTGAGATGAAATCTACCCCTAGGAAGGGAAATTCTCTCCTGTAAGAGTTAATATGGGAAAACAATTTCTCCTTTCCACTGATGCTTTTCAATCCTTGTTCCACAAAAAAACCCAAATTTTCAAAAAACATTTTTCATTGGGACAAAAAAGTGAGGTGAAATCTTCTGAAGAGGAGGAAAGACGCAAAACAAATGTCACAGGGGTGATAACCCTTCCCTATGTTTTCCAAAAAGCTTAGAAAAGATTTTTTGGCTGGAGCTAAACACGTTAAAAATGTTCAAAATTACAAACAGATTCTACTTAACAACAAACCTACAGTCCCTGTCTTGTTTGCACCGCCTGTATACTGCTGTTCAGAGTATATAGGGACCTTTCCTTTTTTTAATTTGGGTGCGGGGTTCCCCTTAATATCAATACAAGACCCAAAGGGCCTGGTAATGGACTGGGGGGTACCCATGCCGTTTGTCTCACTGATTTTCATCCATATTGCCATGACCCGACATGACATTAAACCCGCAAGCAGTTTTAAATGAGATTTTTTCCTTTAAAAATGACATTTGGTGCAGGGACTGTTCTAAACATGGGAAACACGCGTCACTTTACAGGCATACTATAGACACCCCCCAGGTACGATATTTAAAGGAATATTTCACTTTTTTTTTTTTACTTTAAGCATCATTAAAATCACTGCTCCCGAAAAAACGTCCGTTTTTAAAAGTTTTTTTTGCATTGATACATGTCCCCTGGGGTAGGACCCAGGTCCCCAAACTCTTTTTAGGACAATACCATGCAAATTAGCCTTTAAAATGAGCACTTTTGATTTCGAACGTTCGAGTCCCATAGACGTCAATGGGGTTCTAACGTTCGTGCGAACTTGCGGTCCGTTCGCGGGTTCTGGTGCGATCCGAACCGGGGGGTGTTCAGCTCATTCCTAGGCACACTCTGGTAGAGTGGCCTCGTCTGGGGTGCACTCTGGAAGGGTGGCCTCGCCTGGGGTGCACTCTGGTGAAATGGCCTTGCCTGGGGCGCACTCTGATGGAGTAGCTTCATCTGGGGCACACTCTGCAGTGGCCTCTTCTTGGGCGCACTTTGGTGGAGTGGCCTCGTCTGGGGAGCACTCTGGTGGAGAGGGCTCGCCTGGGGCACACTCTTGTGGAGTGGCCTCGCCTGGGGCACACTCTGGCGGAGTGGCCTCACCTGAGGCGCACTCTGGTGGAGTGGCCTCGCCTGGGCCGCATTCTGGTGGAGCAGCCTCGTCTCGGGCGCACTCTGATGGAGTGCCCATGTCTAGGTCATGCTCTGGTGGGGTGGGCTCGTCTTGGGTGCACTCTGGTGGAGTGGCTTCATCTAGGACACACTCTGGTGGAGTGGCCTTGTCTAAGGAGCATTCTGGAGCGGCCTCGTCTGGGGCACACTCTGGTGGAGTGGCCTCGTCTGGGGCACACTCTGGTGGAGTGGTCATGTGTAGGTCGCGCTCTGGTGGGGTAGCCTCATCTGGGGTGCACTCTGGTGAAGTGGCCTCGCCTGGGTTGCATTCTGGAGTGGCCTCGTCTCGGCCTCATTCTGGTGGAGTGGCCTCGTCTTGTGTGCACTCTGATTGAGTGGCCTCGTCTGGGGTGCACTTTGGTGGAGTGGCCTCACCTAGAGCACACACTGGTGGAGTGGCCTCGTCTGGGTTGCACTCTGATGGAATGGCCTCAACTGGGGCGCACCCTGGTAGAGTGGCCTCGCCTGGGGCGCACTGTGGTGGAGTGGCCTCACCTAGAGCACACACTGGTGGAGTGGCCTCGTCTGGGGCGCACCCTTCAGCAGCCTCTTCTTCGGCACACTCTGGTGGAGAGGCCTCGTCTGGGTCACACTCTGGTGGAGTGGCCTCACCTGGGGCGCACTCTGGTGGAGTGGCCTCACCTGGGGTGAACTCTGGTGGGGTGGCCTCGCCTAGGACGCACTCAGGTGGAGTGCCCTTGTCTGGGGCGTACTCTGGTAAATTGGCCTCGTCTGGGGTGCACTCTGGTGGAGTGGCCTAATCTTTGTCGCACTCTGGTGGAGTTGCCTCATCTGGGGAGCACTCTGGTGGATTGGCCTCGTATGGGGTGCACTCTGGTGGAATGGTCTCGCCTGCGGCGCACTCTGGTGGAATGGTCTTGCCTGGGGCGCACTCTGGTGGAGTGGCCTTGCCTGGGGAGCACTCTGGTGGAGTAGTCTCACTTGGGGTGCATTCCGGTAAGGTGGCCTTGTCTGGGGCGCACTCTGGTGGAATGGCCTCACCTGGGGCGCACTCTGGTGGAGTGGCCGCACCTGGGGCGTAGTCTGGTGGAATGGCCTCGCCTGGGGCACACTCTGGTGGAGTGGCTTTTGCTAGGGCGCACTCTGGTGAAGTGGCCTCGCCTGAGGCGCACTCGTGTTGTCTTATTTTTTTGTATTTTTGTTTCTTTTTCTGGTTTTTTTTCCTTTGGTTCTGTGATGATCAAGGGTTCTTCTGGTGGATTCTCCTTGTGGAAGTCAAACTGGTGGAGTGTCATGTCTAAGGCGCACTCTGGTGGAGTGGCCTCGCCTGGGGTGCACCCTGGTTCAGTGGCTTCGCCTGGAACGCGCTCTGGTGGAGTGGCCTCATCTGGGGCGCACTTTGGTGGAGTGGCCTCGCCTGGGGCACACTCTGACAGAGTGGCCATGTCTAATGAGCACACTGGTGGATTGGCCTTGCTTGGGGTGCACTTTGGTGGAGTGGCCTCACCTGAGGCGCACTCTGGTGGTGTGGCCTCACCTGGGCCGCATTCTGGTGGAGCGGCCTCGTCTCGGGCGCACTCTGATGGAGTGGCAATGTCTAGGTCATGCTCTGGTGGGGTGGGCTTGTCTTGGGTGCACTCTGGTGGAGTGGCATCGTCTAGGGCACACTCTGGTGGAGTGGCCTTGTCTGAGGCGCACTCTGGTGGAGTGGCCTCGTCAGGGGCGCTCTCTGGAAGGGTGGCCTCGCCTGGGTCACACTCTGGTGGAGTGGCCTCACCTGGGGCGCACTCTGGTGGAGTGGCCTCACCTGGGGTGAACTCTGGTGGGGTGGCCTCGCCTAGGACGCACTCAGGTGGAGTGCCCTTGTCTGGGGCGTACTCTGGTAAATTGGCCTCGTCTGGGGTGCACTCTGGTGGAGTGGCCTAATCTTTGTCGCACTCTGGTGGAGTTGCCTCATCTGGGGAGCACTCTGGTGGATTGGCCTCGTATGGGGTGCACTCTGGTGGAATGGTCTCGCCTGCGGCGCACTCTGGTGGAATGGTCTTGCCTGGGGCGCACTCTGGTGGAGTGGCCTTGCCTGGGGAGCACTCTGGTGGAGTAGTCTCACTTGGGGTGCATTCCGGTAAGGTGGCCTTGTCTGGGGCGCACTCTGGTGGAATGGCCTCACCTGGGGCGCACTCTGGTGGAGTGGCCGCACCTGGGGCGTAGTCTGGTGGAATGGCCTCGCCTGGGGCACACTCTGGTGGAGTGGCTTTTGCTAGGGCGCACTCTGGTGAAGTGGCCTCGCCTGAGGCGCACTCGTGTTGTCTTATTTTTTTGTATTTTTGTTTCTTTTTCTGGTTTTTTTTCCTTTGGTTCTGTGATGATCAAGGGTTCTTCTGGTGGATTCTCCTTGTGGAAGTCAAACTGGTGGAGTGTCATGTCTAAGGCGCACTCTGGTGGAGTGGCCTCGCCTGGGGTGCACCCTGGTTCAGTGGCTTCGTCTGGAACGCGCTCTGGTGGAGTGGCCTCATCTGGGGCGCACTTTGGTGGAGTGGCCTCACCTGGGGCACACTCTGACAGAGTGGCCATGTCTAATGAGCACACTGGTGGATTGGCCTTGCTTGGGGTGCACTTTGGTGGAGTGGCCTCACCTGAGGCGCACTCTGGTGGTGTGGCCTCACCTGGGCCGCATTCTGGTGGAGCGGCCTCGTCTCGGGCGCACTCTGATGGAGTGGCAATGTCTAGGTCATGCTCTGGTGGGGTGGGCTTGTCTTGGGTGCACTCTGGTGGAGTGGCATCGTCTAGGGCACACTCTGGTGGAGTGGCCTTGTCTGAGGCGCACTCTGGTGGAGTGGCCTCGTCAGGGGCGCTCTCTGGAAGGGTGGCCTCGCCTGGGGTGCACTCTGGTGAAATGGCCTCGCCTGCGGCACATTCTGGTGTAGCGGCCTCGCCTGGGGTGCACTCTGGTGGAGTGGCCTCGTCTAAGGAGCATTCTGCAGCTGCCTCGTTTGGGGCACACTCTGGTGGAGTGGCCTTGTATGGGGCGCACTCTGGAAGAGTGGCCTTGCCTGGGGTGCACTCTGGTGAGTGGCCTTGTCTGGGGTGCACTCTGGTGGAGTGGCTCCGCCTGGGGTGCACTCTGGTGGAGTAGCCTCGTCAGGGCACACTCTGCAGTGGCCTCTTCTTGATCGCACTCTGGTGGAGTGGCCTCGCTTGGGGCGCACTCTGGTGGAGTGGCCTCATCTGGGGTGCACTCTGGTGGAGTGGCCTCGCCTGGGGTGCACTCTGGTGGAGGGGCCTGATCTGGGGCGCACTCTGGTGGAGTGGCCTCGTCTAGGGCCAACTCTGGTGGAGTGGCCTCGTCTGGGGCACACTCTGGAAGAGTGGCCTCGCCTGGGGTGCACTCTGGTGAGTGGCCTTGCCTGGGGTGCACTCTGGTGGAGTGGCTCTGCCTGGGGTGCACTCTGGTGGAGTAGCCTCGTCAGGGCACACTCCGCAGTGGCCTCTTCTTGATCGCACTCTGGTGGAGTGGCCTTGTCTGGGGCGCACTCTGGTTGAGTGGGCTCACCTGGGGCACACTCTGGTGGAGTGGCCTCGCTTGGGACGCACTCTGGTGGAGTGGCCTCACCTGGGGTGCACTCTGGTGGAGTGGCCTTGTCTGGGGCTCACTCTTCAGTGGTCTCTTCTGGGGCGAACTCTGGTGGAGTGGCCTCATCTGGGTTGCACTCTGGTGGAATGGCCTCAACTGGGGCGCACTCTGGTAGAGTGGCCTCGCCTGGGGCGCACTGTGGAGGAGTGGCCTCGCCTAGAGCGCACACTGGTGGAGTGGCCTCGTCTGGGGCGCACCCTTCAGCAGCCTCTTCTTGGGCACACTCTGGTGGAGTGGCCTCATCTGGGTCACACTCTGGTGGAGTGGGCTCGCCTGGGGCACACTCTGGTGGAGTGGCCTCGCCTGGGGCGCCCTCTGGTGGAGTGGCCTCGCCTGGGGTGAACTCTGGTGGGGTGGCCTCGCCTGGGGTGCACTCAGGTGGAGTGGCCTTGTCTGGGGCGTACTCTGGTAAATTGGCCTCATCTGGGGTGCACTCTGGTGGATTGGCCTCGTATGGGGTGCACTCTGGTGGAGTGGCCTCGTATGGCGTGCTCTCTGGTGGAGTGGCCTCATCTGGGGCTTACTCTGGTGGAGTAGCCTCGCCTGGGGCGCACTCTGGTGGAATGGCCTCACCTGAGGAGCACTCTGGTGGAGTGGTCATGTGTAGGTCGCGCTCTGGTGGGTGACCTCATCTGGGGTGCACTCTGGTGAAGTGGCCTTGCCTGGGTTGTATTCTGGAGTGGCCTTGTCTAGGCCGCATTCTGGTGGAGTGGCCTCGTCTTGTGTGCACTCTGGTTGAGTGGCCTCGTCTGGGGTGCACTTTGGAGGAGTGGCCATGTCTAGGTCGTGCTCTGTGGGGTGGGTTTGTCTGGGGTGCCCTCTGGTGGAGTGGCCTCGTCTAGGGCACACTCTGGGGCAGTGGCCTCGCCTGAGGCGCACTCTGGTGGAGTGGCCTCGTCTGGGGTGCACTCTGGAAGGGTGGCCTCGCCTGGGGTGCACTCTGGTGAAATGTCCTCGCCTGGGGCGCACTCTGATGGAGTAGCTTCGTCTGGGGCACACTCTGCAGTGGCCTCTTCTTGGGCGCACTTTGGTGGAGTGGCCTCGTCTGGGGAGCACTCTGGTGGAGAGGGCTCGCCTGGGGCACACTCTTGTGGAGTGGCCTCGCTTGGGGTACACTCTGGCGGAGTGGCCATGTCTAATGCGCACACTGGTGGGGTGGCCTTGCTTGGGGCGCACTTTGGTGGAGTGGCCTCACCTGAGGCGCACTCTGGTGGAGTGGCCTCGTCTGTGGCGTACTCTGGTGAATTGGCCCCGTCGGGGGTGCACTCAGGTGGAGTGGCCTAATCTTTGTCGCACTCTGGTGGAGTGGCCTCATCTGGGTTGCACTCTGGTGGATTGGCCTCGTATGGGGTGCACTCTGGTGGAGTGGCCTCATATGGGGTGCTCTCTGGTGGAGTGGCCTCATCTGGGGCGCACTCTGGTGGAGTAGCCTCGCCTGGGGCGCACTCTGGTGGAATGGCCTCACCTGAGGCGCACTCTGGTGGAGTGGCCTCACCTGGGCCGCATTCTGGTGGAGCGGCCTCGTCTCGGGCGCACTCTGATGGAGTGGCCATGTCTAGGTCATGCTCTGGTGGGGCGGGCTCGTCTTGGGTGCACTCTGGTGGAGTGGCTTCATCTAGGGCACACTCTGGTGGAGTGGCCTTGTCTGAGGCGCACTCTGGTGGAGTGGCCTAGTCTGGGGCGCACTCTGGAAGGTTGGCCTCGCATGGGGTGCACTCTGGTGAAATGGCCTCGCCTGTGGCACATTCTGGTTGAGCGGCCTCACTTGGGGTGCACTCTGGTGGAGTGGCCTCGTCTAAGGAGCATTCTGCAGCTGCCTCGTCTGGGGCACACTCTGGGGAAGTGGCCTTGTATGGGGCACACTCTGGTGGAGTAGCCTCATCTGGGGTGCACTCTGGTGCAGTGGCCTCGCCTGGGGCAAACTCTGGAGTGGCCTCATTTTGGGTAAACTCTGGTGGAGTGGCCTCGCCTGGGGTGCACTCTGGTGGAGTGGCCTTGTCTAAGGAGCATTCTGGAGCGGCCTCGTCTGGGGCACACTCTGGTGGAGTGGCCTCGTCTGGGGCACACTCTGGTGGAGTGGTCATGTGTAGGTCGCGCTCTGGTGGGGTGGCCTCATCTGGGGTGCACTCTGGTGAAGTGGCCTCTCCTGGGTTGCATTCTGGAGTGGCCTCGTCTAGGCCGCACTCTGGTGGAGTGGCCTCGTCTTGTGTGCACTCTGATTGAGTGGCCTTGTCTGGGGTGCACTTTGGTGGAGTGGCCATGTCTAGGTCGTGCTCTGTGGGGTGGGTTTGTCTGGGGTGCACTCTGGTGGAGTGGCCTCGTCTAGGGCGCACTCTGGGGCAGTGGCCTCACCTTAGGGGCACTCTGGTAGAGTGGCCTCATCTGGGGTGCACTCTGGAAGGGTGGCCTCGCCTGGGGTGCACTCTGGTGAAATGGCCTCGCCTGGGGCGCACTCTGATGGAGTAGCTTCATCTGGGGCACACTCTGCAGTGGCCTCTTCTTGGGCACACTTTGGTGGAGTGGCCTCGTCTGGGGAGCACTCTGGTGGAGAGGGCTCGCCTGGGGCACACTCTTGTGGAGTGGCCTCGCCTGGGGCACACTCTGGCGGAGTGGCCATGTCTAATGCGCACACTGGTGGAGTGGCCTTGCTTGGGGCGCACTTTGGTGGAGTGGCCTCACCTGAGGCGCACTCTGGTGGAGTGGCCTCGCCTGGGCCGCATTCTGGTGGAGCGGCCTCGTCTCGGGCGCACTCTGATGGAGTGCCCATGTGTAGGTCATGCTCTGGTTGGGTGGGCTCGTCTTGGGTGCACTCTGGTGGAGTGGCTTCATCTAGGACACACTCTGGTGGAGTGGCCTTGTCTAAGGAGCATTCTGGAGCGGCCTCGTCTGGGGCACACTCTGGTGGAGTGGCCTCGTCTGGGGCACACTCTGGTGGAGTGGTCATGTGTAGGTCGCGCTCTGGTGGGGTAGCCTCATCTGGGGTGCACTCTAGTGAAGTGGCCTCGCCTGGGTTGCATTCTGGAGTGGCCTCGTCTCGGCCGCATTCTGGTGGAGTGGCCTCGTCTTGTGTGCACTCTGATTGAGTGGCCTCTTCTGGGGTGCACTTTGGTGGAGTGGCCATGTCTAGGTCGTGGTCTGTGGGGTGGGTTTGTCTGGGGTGCACTCTGGTGGAGTGGCCTCATCTAAGGAGCATTCTGCAGCTGCCTCGCTTGGGGCACACTCTGGTGGAGTGGCCTTGTATGGGGCGCACTCTGGAAGAGTGGCCTTGCCTGGGGTGCACTCTGGTGAGTGGCCTTGCCTGGGGTGCACTCTGGTGGAGTGGCTCCGCCTGGGGTGCACTCTGGTGGGGTAGCCTCGTCTAAGGAGCATTCTGGAGCGGCCTCGTCTGGGGCACACTCTGGTGGAGTGGCCTCGTCTGGGGCACACTCTGGTGGAGTGGTCATGTGTAGGTCGCGCTCTGGTGGGGTGGCCTCATCTGGGGTGCACTCTGGTGAAGTGGCCTCTCCTGGGTTGCATTCTGGAGTGGCCTCATCTAGGCCGCATTCTGGTGGAGTGGACTCGTCTTGTGTGCACTCTGATTGAGTGGCCTCATTAGGGGTGCACTTTGGTGGAGTGGCCATGTCTAGGTCGTGCTCTGTGGGGTGGGTTTGTCTGAGGTGCACTCTGGTGGAGTGGCCTCGTCTAGGGCGCACTCTGGAAGGGTGGCCTCACCTGGGGTGCACTCTGGTGAAATGGCCTCGCCTGGGGCGCACTCTGATGGAGTAGCTTCATCTCGGGCACACTCTGCAGTGGCCTCTTCTTGGGCGCACTTTGGTGGAGTGGCCTCGTCTGGGGAGCACTCTGGTGGAGAGGGCTCGCCTGGGGCACACTCTTGTGGAGTGGCCTCGCCTGGGGCACACTCTGGCGGAGTGGCCATGTCTAATACGCACACTGGTAGAGTGGCCTTGCTTGGGGCGCACTTTGGTGGAGTGGCCTCACCTGAGGCACACTCTGGTGGAGTGGCCTCGCCTGGGCCGCATTCTGGTGGAACGGCCTCATCTCGGGCGCACTCTGATGGAGTGCCCATGTCTAGGTCATGCTCTGGTGGGGTGGGCTCGTCTTGGGTGCACTCTGGTGGAGTGGCTTCATCTAGGACACACTCTGGTGGAGTGGCCTTGTCTAAGGAGCATTCTGGAGAGGCCTCGTCTGGGGCACACTCTGGTGGAGTGGCCTCGTCTGGGGCACACTCTGGTGGAGTGGTCATGTGTAGGTCGCGCTCTGGTGGGGTAGCCTCATCTGGGGTGCACTCTGGTGAAGTGGCCTCGCCTGGGTTTCATTCTGGAGTGGCCTCGTCTCGGCCACATTCTGGTGGAGTGGCCTCGTCTTGTGTGCACTCTGATTGAGTGGCCTCGTCTGGGGTGCACTTTGGTGGAGTGGCCATGTCTAGGCCGTGGTCTGTGGGGTGGGTTTGTCTGGGGTACACTCTGGTGGAGTGGCCTCGTATAGGGCGAACTCTGGGGCAGTGGCCTCGTCTGAGGCCCACTCTGGTGGAGTGGCCTTGTCTGGGGTGCACTCTGGAAGGGTGGCCTTGCCTGGGGTGCACTGTGGTGAAATGGCCTCGCCTGGGGCGCACTCTGGTGGAGTAGCTTCGTCTGGGGAACACTCTGCAGTGGCCTCTTCTTGGGCGCAGTTTGGTGGAGTGGCCTCGTCTGGGGAGCACTCTGGTGGAGAGGGCTCGCCTGGGGCACACTCTTGTGGAGTGGCCTCGCCTGGGGCACACTCTGGTGGAGTGGCCTAACCTGGAGTGCACTCTGTTGGAGTGGGCTCGCCTGGGGCGCACTCTGGTGGAGTTGCCTTGTCTGGGGCGCACTCTGGTGGAGTTGCCTTGTCTGGGGCTCAATCTTCAGTGGCCTCTTCTGGGGCGCACTCTGGTGCAGTGGCCTCATCTGGGGCGCACTCTGGTGGAGTGGCCTTGACTGGGGCGCACTCTGGTGAAGTGGCCTCACCTGGGGCACACTGAGGTGGATTGGTCTGGCCTAGGGCGCACACTGGTGGAGTGGCCTTGTCTGTGGCGCACTCTGCAGTGGCCTCTTCTTGGGTGCACTCTGGTGGTGTGTCCTCCTCTGGGGCGCACTCTGGTGGAGTGGCCTTGCCTGGGGCACACTCTGCTGATGTGATATCACCTAGGGTGCACACTGGTGGAGTGGCCTCACTTGGGGCGCACTCTGGTGAAGTGGCCTCGCCTGAGGCGCACTCGTGTTGTGTTATTTTTTGTATTTTTGTTTCTTTTTCTGGTTCTTTTTCCTTTGGTTCTGGGATGATCAAGGGTTCTTCTGGTGGAGTCTCCTTGTGGAAATTAAACTGGTGGAGTGCCATGTCTAAGGCGCACTCTGGTGGAGTGGCCTTATCTGGGGTGCACTCTGGAGGAGTGGCCTCGCCTGGGGCGAACTCTGGTGGAGTGGCCATGTCTAATGAGCACACTGGTGGAGTGGCCTTGCTTGGGGCGCACTTTGGTGTAGTGGCCTTGCCTGAGGCGCACTCTGGTTGAGTGGCCTCACCTGGGCCGCATTCTGGTGGAGCAGCCTCGTCTGGGGCGCACTCTGGTGGAGTGGCCATGTCTAAGTCACGCTCTGGTGGGGTGGGCTCATCTGGGGCGCACTCTGGTTGAGTGGCCTCGCCTGGGCCGCATTCTGGTGGAGCAGCCTCGTCTGGGGCGCACTCTGGTGGAGTGGCCATGTCTAAGTCACGCTCTGGAGGGGTGGGCTCATCTGGGGCGCACTCTGGTGGAGTGGCCTCCTCTGGGGTGCACTCTGGCGAAATGGCCTCGCCTGGGGCGCATTCTGGTGGAGCGGCGTCGCCTGGGGTGCACTGTGGTGGAGTGGCCTCGTCTTAGGAACATTCTGCAGCGGCCTCAGCTGGGGCACACTCTGGTGGAGTGGCCTTGTCTTGGGCACACTCTGGTGGAGTGGCCTCGTCTGGGGTGCACACTGGTGGAGTGGCCTCGCCTGGGGCACACTCTGGAGTGGCCTCGTCTTGAGTGCACTCTGGTGGAGTGGCCTCACCTGGGGTGCACTCTGGTGGAGTGGCCTCGCCTGGGGCACACTCTGGAGTGGCCTCGTCTTGAGTGCACTCTGGTGAAGTGGCCTCGTCTAGGGCGCACTCTGGTGGAGTGGCCTCATCTAGGGCGCACTCTGGTGGAGTGGCCTCGTCTGAGGTGCACTCTGGTGGACTGGCCTTGTCTAGGTCACGCTCTGGTGGGGTGGGCTCATCTGGGGTGCACTCTGGTGAAGTGGCCTCTCCTGGGTTGCATTCTGGAGTGGCCTCGTCTAGGCCGCATTCTGGTGGAGTGGCCTCGTCTTGTGTGCACTCTGATTGAGTGGCCTCGTCTGGGGTGCACTTTGGTGGAGTGGCCAAGTCTAGGTCGTGCTCTGTGGGGTGGGTTTGTCTGGGGAGCACTCTGGTGAAGAGGGCTCGCCTGGGGCACACTCTTGTGGAGTGGCCTCGCCTGGGGCACACTCTGGCGGAGTGGCCATGTCTAATGCGCACACTGGTGGAGTAGCCTTGCTTGGGGCGCACTTTGGTGGAGTGGCCTCACCTGAGGCGCACTCTGGTGGAGTGGCCTCGCATGGGCCGCATTCTGGTGGAGCGGCCTCGTCTCGGGCGCACTCTGATGGAGTGCCCATGTCTAGGTCATGCTCTGGTGGGGTGGGCTCGTCTTGGGTGCACTCTGGTGGAGTGGCTTCATCTAGGACACACTCTGGTGGAGTGGCCTTGTCTAAGGAGCATTCTGGAGTGGCCTCGTCTGGGGCACACTCTGGTGGAGTGGTTTTGTCTGGGGCACACTCTGGTGGAGTGGTCATGTGTAGGTCGCGCTCTGGTGGGGTAGCCTCATCTGGGGTGCACTCTGGTGAAGTGGCCTCGCCTGGGTTGCATTCTGGAGTGGCCTCGTCTCGGCCGCATTCTGGTGGAGTGGCCTCGTCTTGTGTGCACTCTGATTGAGTGGCCTCGTCTGGGGTGCACTTTGGTGGAGTGGCCTCACCTAGAGCACACACTGGTGGAGTGGCCTCGTCTGGGTTGCACTCTGATGGAATGGCCTCAACTGGGGCGCACTCTGGTAGAGTGGCCTCGCCTGGGGCGCACTGTGGTGGAGTGGCCTCACCTAGAGCACACACTGGTGGAGTGGCCTCGTCTGGGGCGCACCCTTCAGCAGCCTCTTCTTCGGCACACTCTGGTGGAGAGGCCTCGTCTGGGTCACACTCTGGTGGAGTGGCCTCACCTGGGGCGCACTCTGGTGGAGTGGCCTCACCTGGGGTGAACTCTGGTGGGGTGGCCTCGCCTAGGACGCACTCAGGTGGAGTGCCCTTGTCTAAGGGGGGAATTGGTAAATTGGCCTCGTCTGGGGTGCACTCTGGTGGAGTGGCCTAATCTTTGTCGCACTCTGGTGGAGTTGCCTCATCTGGGGAGCACTCTGGTGGATTGGCCTCGTATGGGGTGCACTCTGGTGGAATGGTCTCGCCTGGGGCGCACTCTGGTGGAATGGTCTCGCCTGGGGCGCACTCTGGTGGAGTGGCCTTGCCTGGGGAGCACTCTGGTGGAGTGGTCTCACTTGGGGAGCACTCCGGTAAGGTGGCCTTGTCTGGGGCGCACTCTGGTGGAATGGCCTCACCTGGGGCGCACTCTGGTGGAGTGGCCGCACCTGGGGCATAGTCTGGTGGAATGGCCTCGCCTGGGGCACACTCTGGTGGAGTGGCTTTTGCTAGGGCGCACTCTGGTGAAGTGGCCTCGCCTGAGGCGCACTCGTGTTGTCTTATTTTTTTGTATTTTTGTTTCTTTTTCTGGTTCTTTTTCCTTTGGTTCTGTGATGATCAAGGGTTCTTCTGGTGGATTCTCCTTGTGGAAGTCAAACTGGTGGAGTGTCATGTCTAAGGCGCACTCTGGTGGAGTGGCCTCGCCTGGGGTGCACCCTGGTTCAGTGGCTTCGCCTGGAACGCACTCTGGTGGAGTGGCCTCATCTGGGGCGCACTTTGGTGGAGTGGCCTCGCCTGGGGCACACTCTGACGGAGTGGCCATTTCTAATGAGCACACTGGTGGATTGGCCTTGCTTGGGGTGCACTTTGGTGGAGTGGCCTCACCTAAAGCGCACTCTGGTGGAGTGGCCTCGCCTGGGCCGCATTCTGGTGGAGCAGCCTCGTCTCGGGCGCACTCTGATGGAGTGGCCATGTCTAGGTCATGCTCTGGTGGGGTGGGCTCGTCTTGGGTGCACTCTGGTGGAGTGGCATCGTCTAGGGCACACTCTGGTGGAGAGGCCTTGTCTGAGGCGCACTCTGGTGGAGTGGCCTCGCCTGGGGCGCACTCTGGAAGGGTGGCCTCGCCTGGGGTGCACTCTGGTGAAATGGCCTCACCTGCGGCACATTCTGGTGGAGCGGCCTCGCCTGGGGCGCACTCTGGTGGAGTGGCCTCGCCTGGGGTGCAGTCTGGTGGAGTGGCCTCGCCTGGGCTGCTCTCTGATGGAGTGGCTTTTCCTGGGGCGCACCCTGGAGGAGTGGCCTTGCCTGAGGCACTCTCATATTGTGTTCTTTTTTCTATTTTTGTTTCTTTTTCTGGTTCTTTTTCCTTATTTCGGTTCTGTGATGATCAAGGGTTCTTCTGGTGGAGTCTCCTTGTGGAAGTCAAACTGGTGGAGTGCCATGTCTAGGGCGCACTCTGGTGGAGTGTCCTCATCTGGGGCACACTCTGGTGGAGTGGCTTTGCCTGGGATGCACTCTGGTGGAGTGGCCTCGCCTGGGATGCACTCTGCAGTGGCCTCTTCTTGGGCGCACTCTGGTGGAGTGACCTCGTCTGGGGCACACTCTGGTGGAGTAGCCTCACCTGGGGCACACTCTGGTGAGGTGGCCTCGCCTGGGATGCACTCTGGTGGAGTGGCCTCGCCTGGGATGCACTCTGCAGTGGCCTCTTCTTGCCTCTTCTTTTTTCTGGTTCTTTTTCCTTTGTCTGGTTCTGTGATGATCAAGGGTTCTTCAGGTGAAGTCTCCTTGTGGAAGTCAAACTGGTGGAGTGCCATGTCTAGGGCGCACTCTGGGGTGCTCTCTGGAAGGGTGGCCTCGCCTGGGGTGCACTCTGGTGAAATGGCCTCGCCTGCGACACTTTCTGGTGGAGCGGCCTCGCCTGGGGTGCACTCTGGTGGAGTGGCCTCGTCTAAGGAGCATTCTGCAGCTGCCTCATTTGGGGCACACTCTGGTGGAGTGGCCTTGTATGGGGCACACTCTGGTGGAGTGTCCTTGTATGGGGCGCACTCTGGAAGAGTGGCCTTGCCTGGGGTGCACTCTGGTGAGTGGCCTTGCCTGGGGTGCACTCTGGTGGAGTGGCTCCGCCTGGGGTGCACTCTGGTGGAGTAGCCTCGTCAGGGCCCACTCTGCAGTGGCCTCTTCTTGATCGCACTCTGGTGGAGTGGCCTTGTCTGGGGCGCACTCTGGTGGAGTGGGCTCGCCTGGGGCACACTCTGGTGGAGTGGCTTCGCTTGGGGCGCACTCTGGTGGAGTGGCCTCGCCTGGGGTGCACTCTGGTGGAGTGGCCTCGCCTGGGGTGCACTCTGGTGGAGGGGCCTGATCTGGGGCGCACTCTGGTGGAGTGGCCTCATCTAGGGCCAACTCTGGTGGAGTGGCCTCGTCTGGGGCGCACTCTGGAAGAGTGGCCTCGCCTGGGGTGCACTCTGGTGAGTGGCCTTGCCTGGGGTCCACTCTGGTGGAGTGGCTCCGCCTGGGGTGCACTCTGGTGGAGTAGCCTCATCAGGGCACACTCCGCAGTGGCCTCTTCTTGATCGCACTCTGGTGGAGTGGCCTTGTCTGGGGCGCACTCTGGTGGAGTGGGCTCACCTGGGGCACACTTTGGTGGAGTGGCCTCGCTTGGGGAGCACTCTGGTGGAGTGGCCTCGCCTGGGGTGCACTCTGGTGGAGTGGCCTTGTCTGGGACTCACTCTTCAGTGGTCTCTTCTGGGGTGAACTCTGGTGGAGTGGCCTCATCTGGGTTGCACTCTGGTGGAATGGCCTCAACTGGGGCGCACTCTGGTAGAGTGGCCTCGCCTGGGGCGCACTGTGGAGGAGTGGCCTCGCCTAGAGCGCACACTGGTGGAGTGGCCTCGTCTGGGGCACACCCTTCAGCAGCCTCTTCTTGGGCACACTCTGGTGTGGTGGAGTGGCCTCATCTGGGTCACACTCTGGTGGAGTGGGCTCACCTGGGGCATACTCTGGTGGAGTGGCCTCGCCTGGAGCGCCCTCTGGTGGAGTGGCCTTGCCTTGGGTGAACTCTGGTGGGGTGGCCTTGCCTGGGGTGCACTCAGGTGGAGTGGCCTTGTCTGGGGCGTACTCTGGTAAATTGGCCTCATCTGGGGTGCACTCTGGTGGATTGGCCTCGTATGGGGTGCACTCTGGTGGAGTCGCCTCGTATGGCGTGCTCTCTGGTGGAGTGGCTTCATCTGGGGCGCACTCTGGTGGAGTAGCCTCGCCTGGGGCGCACTCTGGTGGAATGGCCTCACCTGAGGAGCACTCTGGTGCAGTGTTCATGTGTAGGTTGCGCTCTGGTGGGGTGGCCTCATCTGGGGTGCACTCTGGTGAAGTGGCCTTGCCTGGGTTGTATTCTGGAGTGGCCTTGTCTAGGCCGCATTCTGGTGGAGTGGCCTCGTCTTGTGTGCACTCTGGTTGAGTGGCCTCGTCTGGGGTGCACTTTGGAGGAGTGGCCATGTCTAGGTCGTGCTCTGTGGGGTGGGTTTGTCTGGGGTGCCCTCTGGTGGAGTGGCCTCATCTAGGGCACACTCTGGGGCAGTGGCCTCGCCTGAGGCGCACTCTGGTGGAGTGGCCTCGTCTGGGGTGCACTCTGGAAGGGTGGCCTCGCCTGGGGTATACTCTGGTGAAATGTCCTCGCCTGGGGCGCACTCTGATGGAGTAGCTTTGTCTGGGGCACACTCTGCAGTGGCCTCTTCTTGGGCGCACTTTGGTGGAGTGGCCTCGTCTGGGGAGCACTCTGGTGGAGAGGGCTCGCCTGGGGCACACTCTTGTGGAGTGGCTTCGCTTGGGGTACACTCTGGCGGAGTGGCCATGTCTAATACGCACACTGGTGGGGTGGCCTTACTTGGGGCGCACTTTGGTGGAGTGGCCTCACCTGAGGCGCACTCTGGTGGAGTGGCCTCGTCTGGGGCGTACTCTGGTGAATTGGCCCCGTCTGGGGTGCACTCAGGTGGAGTGGCCTAATCTTTGTCGCACTCTGGTGGAGTGGCCTCATCTGGGTTGCACTCTGGTGGATTGGCCTCGTATGGGGTGCACTCTGGTGGAGTGGCCTCATATGGGGTGCTCTCTGGTGGAGTGGCCTCATCTGGGGCGCACTCTGGTGGAGTAGCCTCGCCTGGGGCGCACTCTGGTGGAATGGCCTCACCTGAGGCGCACTCTGGTGGAGTGGCCTCACCTGGGCCGCATTCTGGTGGAGCGGCCTCGTCTCGGGCGCACTCTGATGGAGTGGCCATGTCTAGGTCATTCTCTGGTGGGGCGGGCTCGTCTTGGGTGCACTCTGGTGGAGTGGCTTCATCTAGGGCACACTCTGGTGGAGTGGCCTTGTCTGAGGCGCACTCTGGTGGAGTGGCCTAGTCTGGGGCGCACTCTGGAAGGTTGGCCTCGCCTGGGGTGAACTCTGGTGAAATGGCCTCGCCTGTGGCACATTCTGGTGGAGCGGCCTCACTTGGGGTGCACTCTGGTGGAGTGGCCTCGTCTAAGGAGCATTCTGCAGCTGCCTCGTCTGGGGCACACTCTGGGGAAGTGGCCTTGTATGGGGCACACTCTGGTGGAGTGGCCTCATCTGGGGTGCACTCTGGTGGAGTGGCCTCGCCTGGGGCAAACTCTGGAGTGGCCTCATCTTGGGTAAACTCTGGTGGAGTGGCCTCGCCTGGGGTGCACTCTGGTGGAGTGGCCTTGTCTAAGGAGCATTCTGGAGCGGCCTCGTCTGGGGCACACTCTGGTGGAGTGGCCTCGTCTGGGGCACACTCTGGTGGAGTGGTCATGTGTAGGTCGCGCTCTGGTGGGGTGGTCTCATCTGGGGTGCACTCTGGTGAAGTGGCCTCTCCTGGGTTGCATTCTGGAGTGGCCTCGTCTAGGCCGCATTCTGGTGGAGTGGCCTCGTCTTGTGTGCACTCTGATTGAGTGGCCTCGTCTGGGGTGCACTTTGGTGGAGTGGCCATGTCTAGGTCGTGCTCTGTGGGGTGGGTTTGTCTGGGGTGCACTCTGGTGGAGTGGCCTTGTCTAGGGCGCACTCTGGGGCAGTGGCCTCACCTTAGGCGCACTCTGGTAGATTGGCCTCGTCTGGGGTGCACTCTGGAAGGGTGGCCTCGCCTGGGGTGCACTCTGGTGAAATGCCTCGCCTGGGGCGCACTCTGATGGAGTAGCTTCATCTGGGGCACACTCTGCAGTGGCCTCTTCTTGGGCGCACTTTGGTGGAGTGGCCTCGTCTGGGGAGCACTCTGGTGGAGAGGGCTCGCCTGGGGCACACTCTTGTGGAGTGGCCTCGCTTGGGGCACACTCTGGCGGAGTGGCCATGTCTAATGCGCACACTGGTGGAGTGGCCTTGCTTGGGGCGCACTTTGGTGGAGTGGCCTCACCTGAGGCGCACTCTGGTGGAGTGGCCTCGCCTGGGCCGCATTCTGGTGGAGCGGCCTCGTCTCGGGCGCACTCTGATGGAGTGCCCATGTGTAGGTCATGCTCTGGTTGGGTGGGCTCGTCTTGGGTGCACTCTGGTGGAGTGGCTTCATCTAGGACACACTCTGGTGGAGTGGCCTTGTCTAAGGAGCATTCTGGAGTGGCCTCGTCTGGGGCACACTCTGGTGGAGTGGCCTCGTCTGGGGCACACTCTGGTGGAGTGGTCATGTGTAGGTCGCGCTCTGGTGGGGTAGCCTCATCTGGGGTGCATTCTGGTGAAGTGGCCTCGCCTGGGTTGCATTCTGGAGTGGCCTCATCTCGGCCGCATTCTGGTGGAGTGGCCTCGTCTTGTGTGCACTCTGATTGAGTGGCCTCTTCTGGGGTGCACTTTGGTGGAGTGGCCATGTCTAGGTCGTGGTCTGTGGGGTGGGTTTGTCTGGGGTGCACTCTGGTGGAGTGGCCTCATCTAAGGAGCATTCTGCAGCTGCCTCATTTGGGGCACACTCTGGTGGAGTGGCCTTGTATGGGGCGCAATCTGGAAGAGTGGCCTTGCCTGGGGTGCACTCTGGTGAGTGGCCTTGCCTGGGGTGCACTCTGGTGGAGTGGCTCCGCCTGGGGTGCACTCTGGTGGAGTAGCCTCATCTAAGGAGCATTCTGGAGCGGCCTCGTCTGGGGCACACTCTGGTGGAGTGGCCTCGTCTGGGGCACACTCTGGTGGAGTGGTCATGTGTAGGTCGCGCTCTGGTGGGGTGGCCTCATCTGGGGTGCACTCTGGTGAAGTGGCCTCTCCTGGGTTGCATTCTGGAGTGGCCTCATCTAGGCCGCATTCTGGTGGAGTGGCCTCGTCTTGTGTGCACTCTGATTGAGTGGCCTCGTCTGGGGTGCACTTTGGTGGAGTGGCCATGTCTAGGTCGTGCTCTGTGGGGTGGGTTTGTCTGGGGTGCACTCTGGTGGAGTGGCCTCGTCTAGGGCGCACTCTGGGGCAGTGGCCTCACCTTAGGCGCACTCTGGTGGAGTGGCCTCGTCTGGGGAGCACTCTGGAAGTGTGGCCTCGCCTGGGGTGAACTGGGGAAATGGCCTCGCCTGGGGCGCACTCTGATGGAGTAGCTTCATCTGGGGCACACTCTGCAGTGGCCTCTTCTTGGGCGCACTTTGGTGGAGTGGCCTCGTCTGGGGAGCACTCTGGTGGAGAGGGCTCGCCTGGGGCACACTCTTGTGGAGTGGCCTCGCCTGGGGCACACTCTGGCGGAGTGGCCATGTCTAATGCGCACACTGGTAGAGTGGCCTTGCTTGGGGCGCACTTTGGTGGAGTGGCCTCACCTGAGGCGCACTCTGGTGGAGTGGCCTCGCCTGGGCCGCATTCTGGTGGAACGGCCTCGTCTCGGGCACACTCTGATGGAGTGCCCATGTCTAGGTCATGCTCTGGTGGGGTGGGCTCGTCTTGGGTGCACTCTGGTGGAGTGGCTTCATCTAGGACACACTCTGGTGGAGTGGCCTTGTCTAAGGAGCATTCTGGAGCGGCCTCGTCTGGGGCACACTCTGGTGGAGTGGCCTCGTCTGGGGCACACTCTGGTGGAGTGGTCATGTGTAGGTCGCGCTCTGGTGGGGTAGCCTCATCTGGGGTGCACTCTGGTGAAGTGGCCTCGCCTGGGTTGCATTCTGGAGTGGCCTCGTCTCGGCCGCATTCTGGTGGAGTGGCCTCGTCTTGTGTGCACTCTGATTGAGTGGCCTCGTCTGGGGTGCACTTTGGTGGAGTGGCCATGTCTAGGCCGTGGTCTGTGGGGTGGGTTTGTCTGGGGTACACTCTGGTGGAGTGGCCTCGTATAGGGCGCACTCTGGGGCAGTGGCCTCGTCTGAGGCCCACTCTGGTGGAGTGGCCTTGTCTGGGGTGCACTCTGGAAGGGTGGCCTTGCCTGGGGTGCACTGTGGTGAAATGGCCTCGCCTGGGGCGCACTCTGGTGGAGTAGCTTCGTCTGGGGCACACTCTGCAGTGGCCTCTTCTTGGGCGCAGTTTGGTGGAGTGGCCTCGTCTGGGGAGCACTCTGGTGGAAAGGGCTCGCCTGGGGCACACTCTTGTGGAGTGGCCTCGCCTGGGGCACACTCTGGTGGAGTGGCCTAACCTGGGGTGCACTCTGTTGGAGTGGGCTCGCCTGGGGCGCACTCTGGTGGAGTTGCCTTGTCTGGGGCTCAATCTTCAGTGGCCTCTTCTGGGGCGCACTCTGGTGCAGTGGCCTCATCTGGGGCGCACTCTGGTGGAGTGGCCTTGACTGGGGCGCACTCTGGTGAAGTGGCCTCACCTGGGGCACACTGAGGTGGATTGGCCTGGCATAGGGCGCACACTGGTGGAGTGGCCTTGTCTGTGGCGCACTCTGCAGTGGCCTCTTCTTGGGTGCACTCTGGTGGAGTGGCCTCCTCTGGGGCGCACTCTGGTGGAGTGGCCTTGCCTGGGGCACACTCTGGTGAAGTGATATCACCTAGGGCGCACACTGGTGGAGTGGCCTCACTTGGGGCGCACTCTGGTGAAGTGGCCTCGCCTGAGGCGCACTCGTGTTGTGTTATTTTTTGTATTTTTGTTTCTTTTTCTGGTTCTTTTTCCTTTGGTTCTGTGATGATCAAGGGTTCTTCTGGTGGAGTCTCCTTGTGGAAATTAAACTGGTGGAGTGCCATGTCTAAGGCGCACTCTGGTGGAGTGGCCTCATCTGGGGTGCACTCTGGAGGAGTGGCCTCGCCTGGGGCGAACTCTGGTGGAGTGGCCATGTCTAATGAGCACACTGGTGGAGTGGCCTTGCTTGGGGCGCACTTTGGTGTAGTGGGCTCGCCTGGGGCGCACTCTGGTGGAGTTGCCTTGTCTGGGGCTCAATCTTCAGTGGCCTCTTCTGGGGCGCACTCTGGTGCAGTGGCCTCATCTGGGGCGCACTCTGGTGGAGTGGCCTTGACTGGGGTGCACTCTGGTGAAGTGGCCTCACCTGGGGCACACTGAGGTGGATTGGCCTGGCCTACGGCGCACACTGGTGGAGTGGCCTTGTCTGTGGCGCACTCTGCAGTGGCCTCTTCTTGGGTGCACTCTGGTGGAGTGGCCTCCTCTGGGGTGCACTCTGGTGGAGTGGCCTTGCCAGGGGCACACTCTGGTGAAGTTATATCACCTAGGGCGCACACTGGTGGAGTGGCCTCACTTGGGGCGCACTCTGGTGAAGTGGCCTCGCCTGAGGCGCACTCGTGTTGTGTTATTTTTTGTATTTTTGTTTCTTTTTCTGGTTCTTTTTCCTTTGGTTCTGTGATGATCAAGGGTTCTTCTGGTGGAGTCTCCTTGTGGAAATTAAACTGGTGGAGTGCCATGTCTAAGGCGCACTCTGGTGGAGTGGCCTCATCTGGGGTGCACTCTGGAGGAGTGGCCTCGCCTGGGGCGAACTCTGGTGGAGTGGCCATGTCTAATGAGCACACTGGTGGAGTGGCCTTGCTTGGGGCGCACTTTGGTGTAGTGGGCTCGCCTGAGGCGCACTCTGGTTGAGTGGCCTCACCTGGGCCGCATTCTGGTGGAGCAGCCTCGTCTGGGGCGCACTCTGGTGGAGTGGCCATGTCTAAGTCACGCTCTGGTGGGGTGGGCTCATCTGGGGCGCACTCTGGTTGAGTGGCCTCGCCTGGGCCGCATTCTGGTGGAGCAGCCTCGTCTGGGGCGCACTCTGGTGGAGTGGCCATGTCTAAGTCACGCTCTGGTGGGGTGGGCTCATCTGGGGCGCACTCTGGTGGAGTGGCCTCCTCTGGGGTGCACTCTGGCGAAATGGCCTCGCCTGGGGCGCATTCTGGTGGAGCGGCGTCGCCTGAGGTGCACTGTGGTGGAGTGGCCTCGTCTTAGGAACATTCTGCAGCGGCCTCAGCTGGGGCACACTCTGGTGGAGTGGCCTTGTCTTGGGCACACTCTGGTGGAGTGGCCTCGTCTGGGGTGCACACTGGTGGAGTGGCCTCACCTGGGGCACACTCTGGAGTGGCCTCGTCTTGAGTGCACTCTGGTGGAGTGGCCTCACCTGGGGTGCACTCTGGTGGAGTGGCCTCGTCTGGGGCACACTCTGGTGGAGTGGCCTCATCTAGGGCACACTCTGGTGGAGTGGCCTCATCTAGGGCGCACTCTGGTGGAGTGGCCTCGTCTGAGGTGCACTCTGGTGGACTGGCCGTGTCTAGGTCACGCTCTGGTGGGGTGGGCTCATCTGGGGTGCACTCTGGTGAAGTGGCCTCTCCTGGGTTGCATTCTGGAGTGGCCTCGTCTAGGCCGCATTCTGGTGGAGTGGCCTCGTCTTGTGTGCACTCTGATTGAGTGGCCTCGTCTGGGGTGCACTTTGGTGGAGTGGCCATGTCTAGGTCGTGCTCTGTGGGGTGGGTTTGTCTGGGGTGCACTCTGGTGGAGTGGCCTCGTCTAGGGCGCACTCTGGGGCAGTGGCTTCACCTTAGGCGCACTCTGGTAGAGTGGCCTCGTCTGGGGTGCACTCTGGAAGGGTGGCCTCGCATGGGGTGCACTCTGGTGAAATGGCCTTGCCTGGGGCGCACTCTGATGGAGTAGCTTCATCTGGGGCACACTCTGCAGTGGCCTCTTCTTGGGTGCACTTTGGTGGAGTGGCCTCGTCTGGGGAGCACTCTGGTGGAGAGGGCTCGCCTGGGGCACACTCTTGTGGAGTGGCCTCGCCTGGGGCACACTCTGGCGGAGTGGCCATGTCTAATGCGCACACTGGTGGAGTGGCCTTGCTTGGGGCGCACTGTGGTGGAGTGGCCTCACCTGAGGCGCACTCTGGTGGAGTGGCCTCGCCTGGGCCGCATTCTGGTGGAGTGGCCTCTTCTCGGGCGCACTCTGATGGAGTGGCCATGTCTAGGTCATGCTCTGGTGGGGTGGGCTCGTCTTGGGTGCACTCTGGTGGAGTGGCTTCATCTAGGACACACTCTGGTGGAGTGGCCTTGTCTAAGGAGCATTCTGGAGCGGCCTCGTCTGGGGCACACTCTGGTGGAGTGGCCTCGTCTGGGGCACACTCTGGTGGAGTGGTCATGTGTAGGTCGCGCTCTGGTGGGGTAGCCTCATCTGGGGTGCACTCTGGTGAAGTGGCCTCGCCTGGGTTGCATTCTGGAGTGGCCTCGTCTCGGCCGCATTCTGGTGGAGTGGCCTCATCTTGTGTGCACTCTGATTGAGTGGCCTCGTCTGGGGTGCACTTTGGTGGAGTGGCCATGTCTAGATCGTGGTCTGTGGGGTGGGTTTGTCTGGGGTGCACTCTGGTGGAGTGGCCTCATCTAAGGAGCATTCTGCAGCTGCCTCGTTTGGGGCACACTCTGGTGGAGTGGCCTTGTATGGGGCGCACTCTGGAAGAGTGGCCTTGCCTGGGGTGCACTCTGGTGAGTGGCCTTGCCTGGGGTGCACTCTGGTGGAGTGGCTCCGCCTGGGGTGCACTCTGGTGGAGTAGCCTCGTCTAAGGAGCATTCTGGAGCGGCCTCGTCTGGGGCACACTCTGGTGGAGTGGCCTCATCTGGGGCACACTCTGGTGGAGTGGTCATGTGTAGGTCGCGCTCTGGTGGGGTGGCCTCATCTGGGGTGCACTCTGGTGAAGTGGCCTCTCCTGGGTTGCATTCTGGAGTGGCCTCGTCTAGGCCGCATTCTGGTGGAGTGGCCTCGTCTTGTGTGCGCTCTGATTGAGTGGCCTCGTCTGGGGTGCACTTTGGTGGAGTGGCCATGTCTAGGTCGTGCTCTGTGGGGTGGGTTTGTCTGGGGTGCACTCTGGTGGAGTGGCCTCGTCTAGGGCGCACTCTGGGGCAGTGGCCTCACCTTAGGCGCACTCTGTTGGAGTGGCCTCGTCTGGGGTGCACTCTGGAAGGGTGGCCTCGCCTGGGGCGCCTGGGGCGCACTCTGATGGAGTAGCTTCATCTGGGGCACACTCTGCAGTGGCCTCTTCTTGGGCGCACTTTGGTGGAGTGGCCTCGTCTGGGGAGCACTCTGGTGGAGAGGGCTCGCCTGGGGCACACTCTTGTGGAGTGGCCTCGCCTGGGGCACACTCTGGCGGAGTGGCCATGTCTAATGCGCACACTGGTGGAGTGGCCTTGCTTGGGGCGCACTTTGGTGGAGTGGCCTCACCTGAGGCGCACTCTGGTGGAGTGGCCTCGCCTGGGCCGCATTCTGGTGGAACGGCCTCATCTCGGGCGCACTCTGATGGAGTGCCCATGTCTAGGTCATGCTCTGGTGGGGTGGGCTCGTCTTGGGTGCACTCTGGTGGAGTGGCTTCATCTAGGACACACTCTGGTGGAGTGGCCTTGTCTAAGGAGCATTCTGGAGCGGCCTCGTCTGGGGCACACTCTGGTGGAGTGGCCTCGTCTAGGGCACACTCTGGTGGAGTGGTCATGTGTAGGTCGCGCTCTGGTGGGGTAGCCTCATCTGGGGTGCACTCTGGTGAAGTGGCCTCGTCTCGGCCGCATTCTGGTGGAGTGGCCTCGTCTTGTGTGCACTCTGATTGAGTGGCCTCGTCTGGGGTGCACTTTGGTGGAGTGGCCATGTCTAGGTCGTGGTCTGTGGGGTGGGTTTGTCTGGGGTACACTCTGGTGGAGTGGCCTCGTATAGGGCGCACTCTGGGGCAGTGGCCTCGTCTGAGGCCCACTCTGGTGGAGTGGCCTTGTCTGGGGTGCTCTCTGGAAGGGTGGCCTTGCCTGGGGTGCACTGTGGTGAAATGGCCTCGCCTCGGGCGCACTCTGGTGGAGTAGCTTCGTCTGGGGCACACTCTGCAGTGGCCTCTTCTTGGGCGCAGTTTGGTGGAGTGGCCTTGTCTGGGGAGCACTCTGGTGGAGAGGGCTCGCCTGGGGCACACTCTTGTGGATTGGCCTCGCCTGGGGCACACTCTGGTGGAGTGGCCTCACCTGGGGTGCACTCTGTTGGAGTGGGCTCGCCTGGGGCGCACTCTGGTGGAGTTGCCTTGTCTGGGGCTCAATATTCAGTGGCCTCTTCTGGGGTGCACTCTGGTGCAGTGGCCTCATCTGGGGCGCACTCTGGTGGAGTGGCCTTGACTGGGGCCCCCTTCTTTTAAAGTGGCCTCACCTGGGGCACACTGAGGTGGATTGGCCTGGCCTAGGGCGCACACTGGTGGAGTGGCCTTGTCTGTGGCGCACTCTGCAGTGGCCTCTTCTTGGGTGCACTCTGGTGGAGTGGCCTCCTCTGGGGCGCACTCTGGTGGAGTGGCCTTGCCTGGGGCACACTCTGGTGAAGTGATATCACCTAGGGCGCACACTGGTGGAGTGGCCTCACTTGGGGCGCACTCTGGTGAAGTGGCCTCGCCTGAGGCGCACTCGTGTTGTGTTATTTTTTGTATTTTTGTTTCTTTTTCTGGTTCTTTTTCCTTTGGTTCTGTGATGATCAAGGGTTCTTCTGGTGGAGTCTCCTTGTGGAAATTAAACTGGTGGAGTGCCATGTCTAAGGCGCACTCTGGTGGAGTGGCCTCATCTGGGGTGCACTCTGGAGGAGTGGCCTCGCCTGGGGCGAACTCTGGTGGAGTGGCCATGTCTAATGAGCACACTGGTGGAGTGGCCTTGCTTGGGGCGCACTTTGGTGTAGTGGCCTTGCCTGAGGCGCACTCTGGTTGAGTGGCCTCGCCTGGGCCGCATTCTGGTGGAGCAGCCTCGTCTGGGGCGCACTCTGGTGGAGTGGCCATGTCTAAGTCAGGCTCTGGTGGGGTGGGCTCATCTGGGGCGCACTCTGGTGGAGTGGCCTCCTCTGGGGTGCACTCTGGAAGGGTGGCCTTGCCTGGGGTGCACTCTGGCGAAATGGCCTCGCCTGGGGCGCATTCTGGTGGAGCGGCGTCGCCTGGGGTGCACTCTGGTGGAGTGGCCTCATCTTAGGAACATTCTGCAGCGGCCTCAGCTGGGGCACACTCTGGTGGAGTGGCCTTGTCTTGAGCACACTCTGGTGGAGTGGCCTCGTCTGGGGTGCACACTGGTGGAGTGGCCTCGCCTGGGGCACACTCTGGAGTGGCCTCGTCTTGAGTGCACTCTGGTGGAGTGGCCTCACCTGGGGTGCACTCTGGTGGAGTGGCCTTGTCTGGGGCACACTCTGATGGAGTGGCCTTGTCTAGGGCGCACTCTGGTGGAGTGGCCTCATCTAGGGCGCACTCTGGTGGAGTGGCCTCGTCTGAGGTGCACTCTGGTGGACTGGCCGTGTCTAGGTCACGCTCTGGTGGGGTGGGCTCATCTGGGGTGCACTCTGGTTGAGTGGCCTCGTCTGGAATGCACTCTGGTGGAGGGGCCTCATCTGGGGCGCACTCTGGTGGAGTGGCCTCATCTAGGGCAATCTCTGGTGGAGTGGCCTCATCTAGGGCAAACTCTGGTGGAGTGGCCTCGTCTGGGGTGCACTCTGGTGAGTGGCCTTGCCTGGGGTGCACTCTGGTGGAGTGGCTCCGCCTGGGGTGCACTCTGGTGGAGTATCCTCATCAGGGCACACTCTGCAGTGGCCTCTTCTTGATCGCACTCTGGTGGAGTGGCCTTGTCTGCGGCGCACTCTGGTGGAGTGGGCTCGCCTGGGGCACACTCTGGTAGAATGGCCTCGCTTGGGGCGCACTCTGGTGGAGTGGCCTCAACTGGGCACACTCTGCTGGAGTGGCCTCACCTGGGGCGCACTGTGGTGGAGTGGCCTCGCCTAGAGCGCACACTGGTGGAGTGGCCTTGTCTGGGGTGGACCCTTCAGCAGCCTCTTCTTGGGCACACTCTGGTGGAGTGGCCTCGTCTGGGTCACACTCTGGTGGAGCTGGCTCGCCTTGGGCACACTCTGGTGGAGTGGCCTCGCCTGGGGCGCACTCTGGTGGAGTGACCTCACCTGGGGTGAACTCTGGCGGGGTGGCCTCGCCTGGGGCGCACTCAGGTGGAGTGGCCTTGTCTGGGGCGTACTCTGGTGAATTGGCCTCGTCTGGGGTGCACTCTGGTGGAGTGGCCTAATCTTTGTCGCACTCTGGTGTAGTGGCCTCATCTGGGGTGCACTCTGGTGGATTGGCCTCGTATGGGGTGCACTCTGGTGGAGTGGCCCCATCTGGGGTGCACTCTGGTGGAGTAGCCTCGCCTGGGGCGCACTCTGGTGGAATGGTCTTGCCTGGGGCGCACTCTGGTGGAGTGGCCTCGCCTGGGGAGCACTCTGGTGGAGTGGCCTCACTTGGGGTGCACTCTGGTGAGGTGGCCTTGTCTGGGGTGCACTCTGGTGGAATGGCCTCACCTGGGGCGCACTCTGGTGGAGTGGCCACACCTGGAGCATTGTCTGGTGGAATGGCCTCGCCTGGGGCGCACTCTGGTGGAGTGGCTTTTGCTGGGGCGCACTCTGGTGAAGTGGCCTCGCCTGAGGTGCACTCGTGTTGTCTAATTTTTTGTAGTTTTGTTTCTTTTCCTGGTTCTTTTTCCTTTGGTTCTGTGATGATAAAGGGTTCTTCTGGTGGAGTCTCCTTGTGGAAGTCAAACTGGTGGAGTTTCATGTCTAAGGCGCACTCTGGTGGAGTGGCCTCACCTGGGGTGCACCCTGGTTCAGTGGCTTCGCCTGGGACGCAATCTGGTGGAGTGGCCTCATCTGGGGCGCACTCTGGCGGAGTGGCCATGTCTAATGCGCACACTGGTGGATTGGCCTTGCTTGGGGCTCACTTTGGTGGAGTGGCCTCACCTGAGGCGCACTCTGGTGGAGTGGCCTCGCCTGGGCCGCATTCTGGTGGAGTGGCCTCGTCTCAGGCAGACTCTGATGGAGTGGCCATGTCTAGGTCATGCTCTGGTTAGGTGGGCTCATCTTGGGTGCACTCTGGTGGAATGGCTTCATCTAGGGCACACTCTGGTGGAGTGGCCTTGTCTGAGGCGCACTCTGGTGGAGTGGCCTCGCCTGGGGCGCACTCTGGAAGGGTGGCCTCGCCTGGGGTGCACTCTGGTGAAATGGCCTCAACTGCGGCACATTCTGGTGGAGCGGCCTCACCTGGGGCGCACTCTGGTGGAGTGGCCTCGCCTGGGGTGAAGTCTGGTGGAGTGGCCTCGCCTGGGCTGCTCTCTGATGGAGTGGCTTTTCCTGGGGCGCACCCTGGAGGAGTGGCCTTGCCTGAGGCACTCTCATTGTCTTATTTTTTCTATTTTTGTTTCTTTTTCTGGTTCTTTTTCCTTTGTCTGGTTCTGTGATGATAAAGCTTTCTTCAGGTGGAGTCTCCTTGTGGAAGTCAAACTGGTGGAGTGCCATGTCTAGGGTGCACTCTGGTGGAGTGGCCTAATCTGGGTCGCACTCTGGTGGAGTGGCCTAATCTGGGTCGCACTCTGGTGGAGTGGCCTCGTCTGGGGTGCATTCTGGTGGAGTGGCCTCGTCTGGGTTGCAATCTGGTTACAGTAGCCTCACCTGGGGTGCACTCTGGTGGAGTGGCCTTGCCTGGGGCGCACTCTACTGGGAAGGCCTCATCTGGGGCGCACTCTGGTGGAATGGCCATGCCTTGGGGCAAACTCTTGTGGACTGGCCTCGCCTAGGGCGCAGTCTGGTGGAGTGGCCTCGCCTGGGGCCCAATCTGGTGGAGTGGTTTTATCTGGGGAGTACTCTGGTGGAGTGGCCTCACCTGAGGTGCACTCATATTGTGTTATTTTTTCTATTTTTGTTTCTTTTTCTGGTTCTTTTTCCTTATTTCGGTTCTGTGATGATCAAGGGTTCTTCTGGTGGAGTCTCCTTGTGGAAGTCAAACTGGTGGAGTGCCATGTCTAGGGCGCACTCTGGTGGAGTGTCCTCGTCTTGGGTGCACTCTGGTGGAATGGCTTCATCTAGGGCACACTCTGGTGGAGTGGCCTTGTCTGAGGTGCACTCTGGTGGAGTGGCCTCGCCTGGGGCGCACTCTGGAAGGGTGGCCTCGCCTGGGGTGCACTCTGGTGAAATGGCCTCACCTGCGGCACATTCTGGTGGAGCGGCCTCGCCTGGGGCGCACTCTGGTGGAGTGGCCTCGCCTGGGGTGCAGTCTGGTGGAGTGGCCTCACCTGGGCTGCTCTCTGATGGAGTGGCTTTTCCTGGGGCGCACCCTGGAGGAGTGGCCTTGCCTGAGGCACTCTCATATTGTCTTATTTTTTCTATTTTTGTTTCTTTTTCTGGTTCTTTTTCCTTTGTCTGGTTCTGTGATGATCAAGGATTCTTCAGGTGGAGTCTCCTTGTGGAAGTCAAACTGGTGGAGTGCCATGTCTAGGGTGCACTCTGGTGGAGTGGCCTAATCTGGGTCGCACCCTGGTGGAGTGGCCTAATTTGGGTCGCACTCTGGTGGAGTGGCCTCGTCTGGGGTGCAATCTGGTTACAGTAGCCTCGCCTGGGGCGCACTCTGGTGGAGTGGCCTTGCATGGGCCGCACTCTACTGGGAAGGCCTCATCTGGGGCACACTCTGGTGGAATGGCCATGCCTGGGGCAAACTCTGGTGGAGTGGCCTCACCTAGGGCGCAGTCTGGTGGAGTGGCCTCGCCTGGGGCCCAATCTGGTGGAGTGGTTTTATCTGGGGAGCACTCTGGTGGAGTGGCCTCACCTGAGGTGCACTCATATTGTGTTCTTTTTTCTATTTTTGTTTCTTTTTCTGGTTCTTTTTCCTTATTTCGGTTCTGTGATGATCAAGGGTTCTTCTGGTGGAGTCTCCTTGTGGAAGTCAAACTGGTGGAGTGCCATGTCTAGGGCGCACTCTGGTGGAGTGTCCTCGTCTGGGGCACACTCTGGTGGAGTGGCCTCTTCTTGGGCGCACTCTGGTGGAGTGTCCTCGTCTTGGGTGCACTCTGGTGGAATGGCTTCATCTAGGGCACACTCTGGTGGAGTGGCCTTGTCTGAGGCGCACTCTGGTGGAGTGGCCTCGCCTGGGGTGCACTCTGGAAGGGTGACCTCGCCTGGGGTGCACTCTGGTGAAATGGCCTCACCTGCGGCACACTCTGGTAGAATGGCCTCGCTTGGGGCGCACTCTGGTGGAGTGGCCTCAACTGGGCACACTCTGCTGGAGTGGCCTCGCCTGGGGCGCACTGTGGTGGAGGGGCCTTGCCTAGAGCGCACACTGGTGGAGTGGCCTCGTCTGGGGTGCACCCTTCAGCAGCCTCTTCTTGGGCACACTCTGGTGGAGTGGCCTCGTCTGGGTCACACTCTGGTGGAGCTGGCTCGCCTTTGGCACACTCTGGTGGAGTGGCCTCACCTGGGCACACTCTGGTGGAGTGACCTCACCTGGGGTGAACTCTGGCGGGGTGGCCTCGCCTGGGGCGCACTCAGGTGGAGTGGCCTTGTCTGGGGCGTACTCTGGTGAATTGGCCTCGTCTGGGGTGCACTCTGGTGGAGTGGCCTAATCTTTGTCGCACTCTGGTGTAGTGGCCTCATCTGGGGTGCACTCTGGTGGATTGGCCTCGTATGGGGTGCACTCTGGTGGAGTGGCCCCATCTGGGGCGCACTCTGGTGGAGTAGCCTCGCCTGGGGCGCACTCTGGTGGAATGGTCTTGCCTGGGGCGCACTCTGGTGGAGTGGCCTCGCCTGGGGAGCACTCTGGTGGAGTGGCCTCACTTGGGGTGCACTCTGGTGAGGTGGCCTTGTCTGGGGTGCACTCTGGTGGAATGGCCTCACCTGGGGCGCACTCTGGTGGAGTGGCCACACCTGGAGCGTTGTCTGGTGGAATGGCCTCACCTGGGGCGCACTCTGGTGGAGTGGCTTTTGCTGGGGCGCACTCTGGTGAAGTGGCCTCGCCTGAGGCGCACTCGTGTTGTCTAATTTTTTGTAGTTTTGTTTCTTTTCCTGGTTCTTTTTCCTTTGGTTCTGTGATGATCAAGAGTTCTTCTGGTGGAGTCTCCTTGTGGAAGTCAAACTGGTGGAGTTTCATGTCTAAGGCGCACTCTGGTGGAGTGGCCTCGCCTGGGGTGCACCCTGGTTCAGTGGCTTCGCCTGGGACGCAATCTGGTGGAGTGGCCTCATCTGGGGTGCACTTTGGTGGAGTGGCCTCGCCTGGGGCACACTCTGGCGGAGTGGCCATGTCTAATGCGCACACTGGTGGATTGGCCTTGCTTGGGGCGCACTTTGGTGGAGTGGCCTCACCTGAGGCGCACTCTGGTGGAGTGGCCTTGCCTGGGCCGCATTCTGGTGGAGTGGCCTCGTCTCAGGCAGACTCTGATGGAGTGGCCATGTCTAGGTCATGCTCTGGTTAGGTGGGCTCATCTTGGGTGCACTCTGGTGGAATGGCTTCATCTAGGGCACACTCTGGTGGAGTGGCCTTGTCTGAGGCGCACTCTGGTGGAGTGGCCTCGCCTGGGGTGCACTCTGGTGAAATGGCCTCACCTGCGGCACATTCTGGTGGAGCGGCCTCGCCTGGGGCGCACTCTGGTGGAGTGGACTCGCCTGGGGTGAAGTCTGGTGGAGTGGCCTCGCCTGGGCTGCTCTCTGATGGAGTGGCTTTTCCTGGGGCGCACCCTGGAGGAGTGGCCTTGCCTGAGGCACTCTCATTGTCTTATTTTTTCTATTTTTGTTTCTTTTTCTGGTTCTTTTTCCTTTGTCTGGTTCTGTGATGATCAAGGATTCTTCAGGTGGAGTCTCCTTGTGGAAGTCAAACTGGTGGAGTGCCATGTCTAGGGCGCACTCTGGTGGAGTGGCCTAATCTGGGTCGCACTCTGGTGGAGTGGCCTAATCTGGGTCGCACTCTGGTGGAGTGGCCTCATCTGGGGCGCACTCTGGTGGAGTGGCCTCGTCTGGGGTGCAATCTGGTTACAGTAGCCTCGCCTGGGGCGCACTCTGGTGGAGTGGCCTTGCCTGGGGCACACTCTACTGGGAAGGCCTCATCTGGGGCGCACTCTGGTGGAATGGCCATGCCTGGGGCAAACTCTGGTGGAGTGGCCTCGCCTAGGGTGCAGTCTGGTGGAGTGGCCTCGCCTGGGGCCCAATCTGGTGGAGTGGTTTTATCTGGGGAGCACTCTGGTGGAGTGGCCTCACCTGAGGCGCACTCATATTGTGTTATTTTTTCTATTTTTGTTTCTTTTTCTGGTTCTTTTTCCTTATTTCGGTTCTGTGATGATCAAGGGTTCTTCTGGTGGAGTCTCCTTGTGGAAGTCAAACTGGTGGAGTGCCATGTCTAGGGCGAACTCTGGTGGAGTGTCCTCATCTTGGGTGCACTCTGGTGGAATGGCTTCATCTAGGGCACACTCTGGTGAAGTGGCCTTGTCTGAGGCGCACTCTGGTGGAGTGGGCTCGCCTGGGGAGCACTCTGGAAGGGTGGCCTCGCCTGGGGTGCACTCTGGTGAAATGGCCTCACCTGCGGCACATTGTGGTGGAGCGGCTTCGCCTGGGGCGCACTCTGGTGGAGTGGCCTCGCCTGGGGTGCAGTATGGTGGAGTGGCCTCACCTGGGCTGCTCTCTGATGGAGTGGCTTTTCCTGGGGCGCACCCTAGAGGAGTGGCCTTGCCTGAGGCACTCTCATATTGTCTTATTTTTTCTATTTTTGTTTCTTTTTCTGGTTCTTTTTCCTTTGTCTGGTTCTGTGATGATCAAGGATTCTTCAGGTGGAGTCTCCTTGTGGAAGTCTAACTGGTGGAGTGCCATGTCTAGGGTGCACTCTGGTGGAGTGGCCTAATCTGGGTCGCACTCTGGTGGAGTGGCCTAATCTGGGTCGCACTCTGGTGGAGTGGCCTCGTCTGGGGCGCACTCTGGTGGAGTGGCCTCGTCTGGGGTGCAATCTGGTTACAGTAGCCTCGCCTGGGGCGCACTCTGGTGGAGTGGCCTTGCCTTGGCCGCACTCTACTGGGAAGGCCTCATCTGGGGCGCACTCTGGTGGAATGGCCATGCCTGGGGCAAACTCTGGTGGAGTGGCCTCGCCTAGGGCGCAGTCTGGTGGAGTGGCCTCGCCTGGGGCCCAATCTGGTGGAGTGGTTTTATCTGGGGAGCACTCTGGTGGAGTGGCCTCACCTGAGGCGCACTCATATTGTGTTCTTTTTTCTATTTTTGTTTCTTTTTCTGGTTCTTTTTCCTTATTTCGGTTCTGTGATGATCAAGGGTTCTTCTGGTGGAGTCTCCTTGTGGAAGTCAAACTGGTGGAGTGCCATGTCTAGGGCGCACTCTGGTGGAGTGTCCTCGTCTGGGGCACACTCTGGTGGAGTGGCTTTGCCTGGGATGCACTCTGGTGGAGTGGCCTCGCCTGGGATGCACTCTGCAGTGGCCTCTTCTTGGGCGCACTCTGGTGGAGTGTCCTCGTCTTGGGTGCACTCTGGTGGAATGGCTTCATCTAGGGCACACTCTGGTGGAGTGGCCTTGTCTGAGGCGCACTCTGGTGGAGTGGCCTCGCCTGGGGCGCACTCTGGAAGGGTGGCCTCGCCTGGGGTGCACTCTGGTGAAATGGCCTCACCTGCGGCACATTCTGGTGGAGCGGCCTCGCCTGGGGCGCACTCTGGTGGAGTGGCCTCGCCTGGGGTGCAGTCTGGTGGAGTGGCCTCGCCTGGGCTGCTCTCTGATGGAGTGGCTTTTCCTGGGGCGCACCCTGGAGGAGTGGCCTTGCCTGAGGCACTCTCATATTGTGTTCTTTTTTCTATTTTTGTTTCTTTTTCTGGTTCTTTTTCCTTATTTCGGTTCTGTGATGATCAAGGGTTCTTCTGGTGGAGTCTCCTTGTGGAAGTCAAACTGGTGGAGTGCCATGTCTAGGGCGCACTCTGGTGGAGTGTCCTCATCTGGGGCACACTCTGGTGGAGTGGCTTTGCCTGGGATGCACTCTGGTGGAGTGGCCTCGCCTGGGATGCACTCTGCAGTGGCCTCTTCTTGGGCGCACTCTGGTGGAGTGACCTCGTCTGGGGCGCACTCTGGTGGAGTAGCCTCACCTGGGGCACACTCTGGTGAGGTGGCCTCGCCTGGGATGCACTCTGGTGGAGTGGCCTCGCCTGGGATGCACTCTGCAGTGGCCTCTTCTTGCCTCTTCTTTTTTCTGGTTCTTTTTCCTTTGTCTGGTTCTGTGATGATCAAGGGTTCTTCAGGTGAAGTCTCCTTGTGGAAGTCAAACTGGTGGAGTGCCATGTCTAGGGCGCACTCTGGTGGAGTGTCCTCGTCTGGGGCACACTCTGGTGGAGTGGCCTTGTCTGAGGCGCACTCTGGTGGAGTGGCCTCGCCTGGGGTGCACTCTGGTGAAATGGCCTCACCTGCGGCACATTCTGGTGGAGCGGCCTCGCCTGGGTGGAGTGGCCTCGCCTGGGGTGCACTCTGGAAGGGTGGCCTCGCCTGGGGTGCACTCTGGTACAATGGCCTCACCTGCGGCACATTGTGGTGGAGCGGCCTCGCCTGGGGCGCACTCTGGTGGAGTGGCCTCGCCTGGGGTGCAGTCTGGTGGAGTGGCCTCGCCTGGGCTGCTCTCTGATGGAGTGGCTTTTCCTGAGGCGCACCCTGGAGGATTGGCCTTGCCTGAGGCACTCTCATATTGTCTTATTTTTTCTATTTTTGTTTCTTTTTCTGGTTCTTTTTCCTTTGTCTGGTTCTGTGATGATCAAGGATTCTTCAGGTGGAGTCTCCTTGTGGAAGTCAAACTGGTGGAGTGCCATGTCTAGGGCGCACTCTGGTGGAGTGGCCTAATCTGGGTCGCACTCTGGTGGAGTGGCCTAATCTGGGTCGCACTCTGGTGGAGTGGCCTCATCTGGGGCGCACTCTGGTGGAGTGGCCTCGTCTGGGGTGCAATCTGGTTACAGTAGCCTCGCCTGGGGCGCACTCTGGTGGAGTGGCCTTGCCTGGGGCGCACTCTACTGGGAAGGCCTCATCTGGGGCGCACTCTGGTGGAATGGCCATGCCTGGGGCAAACTCTGGTGGAGTGGACTCGCCTAGGGTGCAGTCTGGTGGAGTGGCCTCACCTGGGGCCCAATCTGGTGGAGTGGTTTTATCTGGGGAGCACTCTGGTGGAGTGGCCTCACCTGAGGCGCACTCATATTGTGTTCTTTTTTCTATTTTTGTTTCTTTTTCTGGTTCTTTTCTGGTTCTTTTGCCTGGGGCAAACTCTGGTGGAGTGGCCTCGCCTAGGGTGCAGTCTGGTGGAGTGGCCTCGTCTGGGGCCCAATCTGGTGGAGTGGTTTTATCTGGGGAGCACTCTGGTGGAGTGGCCTCACCTGAGGCGCGCTCATATTGTGTTATTTTTTCTATTTTTGTTTCTTTTTTCTGGTTCTTTTTCCTTATTTCGGTTCTGTGATGATCAAGGGTTCTTCTGGTGGAGTCTCCTTTTGGAAGTCAAACTGGTGGAGTGCCATGTCTAGGGCGCACTCTGGTGGAGTGTCCTCGTCTTGGGTGCACTCTGGTGGAATGGCTTCATCTAGGGCACACTCTGGTGAAATGGCCTCACCTGCGGCACATTGTGGTGGAGCGGCCTCGCCTGGGGCGCACTCTGGTGGAGTGGCCTCGCCTGGGGTGCAGTCTGGTGGAGTGGCCTCGCCTGGGCTGCTCTCTGATGGAGTGGCTTTTCCTGGGGCGCACCCTGGAGGAGTGGCCTTGCCTGAGGCACTCTCGTATTGTCTTATTTTTTCTATTTTTGTTTCTTTTTCTGGTTCTTTTTCCTTTGTCTGGTTCTGTGATGATCAAGGATTCTTCAGGTGGAGTCTCCTTGTGGAAGTCTAACTGGTGGAGTGCCATGTCTAGGGTGCACTCTGGTGGAGTGGCCTAATCTGGGTCGCACTCTGGTGGAGTGGCCTAATCTGGGTCGCACTCTGGTGGAGTGGCCTCGTCTGGGGCGCACTCTGGTGGAGTGGCCTCGTCTGGGGTGCAATCTGGTTACAGTAACCTCGCCTGGGGCGCACTCTGGTGGAGTGGCCTTGCCTTGGCCGCACTCTACTGGGAAGGCCTCATCTGGGGCGCACTCTGGTGGAATGGCCATGCCTGGGGCAAACTCTGGTGGAGTGGCCTCGCCTAGGGCGCAGTCTGGTGGAGTGGCCTCGCCTGGGGCCCAATCTGTTGGAGTGGTTTTATCTGGGGAGCACTCTGGTGGAGTGGCCTCACCTGAGGCGCACTCATATTGTGTTCTTTTTTCTATTTTTGTTTCTTTTTCTGGTTCTTTTTCCTTATTTCGGTTCTGTGATGATCAAGGGTTCTTCTGGTGGAGTCTCCTTGTGGAAGTCAAACTGGTGGAGTGCCATGTCTAGGGCGCACTCTGGTGGAGTGTCCTCGTCTGGGGCACACTCTGGTGGAGTGGCTTTGCCTGGGATGCACTCTGGTGGAGTGGCCTCGCCTGGGATGCACTCTGCAGTGGCCTCTTCTTGGGCGCACTCTGGTGGAGTGTCCTAGTCTTGGGTGCACTCTGGTGGAATGGCTTCATCTAGGGCACACTCTGGTGGAGTGGCCTTGTCTGAGGCGCACTCTGGTGGAGTGGCCTCGCCTGAGGCGCACTCTGGAAGGGTGGCCTCGCCTGGGGTGCACTCTGGTGAAATGGCCTCACCTGCGGCACATTCTGGTGGAGCGGCCTCGCCTGGGGCGCACTCTGGTGGAGTGGCCTCGCCTGGGGTGCAGTCTGGTGGAGTGGCCTCGCCTGGGCTGCTCTCTGATGGAGTGGCTTTTCCTGGGGCGCACCCTGGAGGAGTGGCCTTGCCTGAGGCACTCTCATATTGTCTTATTTTTTCTATATTTGTTTCTTTTTCTGGTTCTTTTTCCTTTGTCTGTTTCTGTGATGATCAAGGATTCTTCAGGTGGAGTCTCCTTGTGGAAGTCAAACTGGTGGAGTGCCATGTCTAGGGTGCACTCTGGTGGAGTGGCCTAATCTGGGTCGCACTCTGGTGGAGTGGCCTAATCTGGGTCGCACTCTGGTGGAGTGGCCTCGTCTGGGGCGCACTCTGTTGGAGTGGCCTCGTCTGGGGTGCAATCTGGTTACAGTAGCCTCGCCTGGGGCGCACTCTGGTGGAGTGGCCTTGCCTGGGCCGCACTCTACTGGGAAGGCCTCATCTGGGGCGCACTCTGGTGGAATGGCCATGCCTGGGGCAAACTCTGGTGGAGTGGCCTCGCCTAGGGCGCAGTCTGGTGGAGTGGCCTCGCCTGGGGCCCAATCTGGTGGAGTGGTTTTATCTGGGGAGCACTCTGGTGGAGTGGCCTCACCTGAGGCGCACTCATATTGTGTTCTTTTTTCTATTTTTGTTTCTTTTTCTGGTTCTTTTTCCTTATTTCGGTTCTGTGATGATCAAGGGTTCTTCTGGTGGAGTCTCCTTGTGGAAGTCAAACTGGTGGAGTGCCATGTCTAGGGCGCACTCTGGTGGAGTGTCCTCGTCTGGGGCACACTCTGGTGGAGTGGCTTTGCCTGGGATGCACTCTGGTGGAGTGGCCTCGCCTGGGATGCACTCTGCAGTGGCCTCTTCTTGGGCGCACTCTGGTGGAGTGACCTCGTCTGGGGCGCACTCTGGTGGAGTAGCCTCACCTAGGGCACACTCTGGTGAGGTGGCCTCGCCTGGGATGCACTCTGGTGGAGTGGCCTCGCCTGGGATGCACTCTGCAGTGGCCTCTTCTTGCCTCTTCTTTTTTCTGGTTCTTTTTCCTTTGTCTGGTTCTGTGATGATCAAGGGTTCTTCAGGTGGAGTCTCCTTGTGGAAGTCAAACTGGTGGAGTGCCATGTCTAGGGCGCACTCTGGTGGAGTGTCCTCGTCTGGGGCACACTCTGGTGGAGTGGCTTTGCCTGGGGCAGTCTGGTGGAGTGACCTCGCCTGGGGCACACTCTGATGGTGTGGCCTCGCCTGGGGCACACTCTGGTGGAGTGGCCTCGCCTGGGGCACACTCTGGTGGGGTGGCCTCGCCTGGGATGCACTCTGGTGGAGTGGCCTCGCCTGGGATGCACTCTGGTGGAGTGGCCTCTTCTTGGGCGCACTCTGGTGGAGTGACCTCGTCTGGGGCGCACTCTGGTGGAGTAGCCTCACCTGGGGCACACTCTGGTGGGGTGGCCTCGTCTGGGATGCACTCTGGTGGAGTGGCCTCGCCTGGGATGCACTCTGCAGTGGCCTCTTCTTGCCTCTTCTTTTTTCTGGTTCTTTTTCCTTTGTCTGGTTCTGTGATGATCAAGGGTTCTTCAGGTGGAGTCTCCTTGTGGAAGTCAAACTGGTGGAGTGCCATGTCTAGGGCGCACTCTGGTGGAGTGGCCTCGTCTGGGGCACACTGTGGTGGAGTGGCCTTGCCTGGGGCACACTCTGGTGGAGTGGCCTTGTCTGGGGCACACTCGGGTGGGGTGGCCTCGCCTGGGATGCACTCTGGTGGAGTGGCCTCGACTGGGACGCACTCTGCAGTGGCCTTTTCTTGGGCAAACTCTAGTGGAGTGGCCTCATCTGGGGAGCACTCTGGTTTAGTGGGCTCACCTAGGGCACACTCTTGTGAAGTGGCCTTGCCTGGGGCACACTCTGGTGGAGTGGCCTCACCTGGGGTGCACTCTGTTGGAGTGGGCTCGCCTGGGGCGCACTCTGGTATAAATGCCTTGTCTGGGGCTCACTCTTCAATGGCCTCTTCTGGGGCACACTCTGGTGGAGTGGCTTTGTCTGAGGCGGACTCTGGTGGAGTGGCCTTATCTGGGGTGCACTCTGGAGTGACCTCTTCTAAAGGCGCACTTTCGTGAAGTGGCCTCATCTGGGGCGAACTCTGGTGGAGTGGACATATCTAGGTCACGCTCTGGTGTGGTGGTCTCATCTGGGGTGCACTCTAGTGGAGTGACCTCGTCTGGGGCAATCTGGTGGAGTGGCCTTGTCTGGGGCACATTCTGGTGGATTGACCTTGCTTGGAGTGCACTTTGGTGGAGTGGCTTCGCCTGGGGCGCATTTTGGTGGAGTTGCCTCGCCTGGGGTGCACTCTAGTGGAGTGGCCTCATCTGGGGCACACTCTGGAGTGGCCTCTTCTGGGGCACACTCTGGTGGAGTGGCTTCGCCTGGGGCACACTCTGGTGGAGTGGCCTCGCCTGGGGCACACTCTGGTGGAGTGGCCTCGCCTGGAATGCACTCTGGTGGAGTGGCCTCGACTGGGATGCACTCTGCAGTGGCCTCTTCTTGGGCGCACTCTGGTGGAGGGGCCTCGTCTGAGGAGCACTCTGGTTTAGTGGGCTCACCCAGGGCACACTCTTGTGAAGTGGCCTCGCCTGGGGCACACTCTGGTGGAGTGGTTTTATCTGGGGAGCACTCTGGTGGAGTGGCCTCACCTGAGGCGCGCTCATATTGTGTTATTTTTTCTATTTTTGTTTCTTTTTTCTGGTTCTTTTTCCTTATTTCGGTTCTGTGATGATCAAGGGTTCTTCTGGTGGAGTCTCCTTGTGGAAGTCAAACTGGTGGAGTGCCATGTCTAGGGCGCACTCTGGTGGAGTGTCCTCGTCTTGGGTGCACTCTGGTGGAATGGCTTCATCTAGGGCACACTCTGGTGAAATGGCCTCACCTGCGGCACATTGTGGTGGAGCGGCCTCGCCTGGGGTGCACTCTGGTGGAGTGGCCTCGCCTGGGGTGCAGTCTGGTGGAGTGGCCTCGCCTGGGCTGCTCTCTGATGGAGTGGCTTTTCCTGGGGCGCACCCTGGAGGAGTGGCCTTGCCTGAGGCACTCTCGTATTGTCTTATTTTTTCTATTTTTGTTTCTTTTTCTGGTTCTTTTTCCTTTGTCTGGTTCTGTGATGATCAAGGATTCTTCAGGTGGAGTCTCCTTGTGGAAGTCTAACTGGTGGAGTGCCATGTCTAGGGTGCACTCTGGTGGAGTGGCCTAATCTGGGTCGCACTCTGGTGGAGTGGCCTAATCTGGGTCGCACTCTGGTGGAGTGGCCTCGTCTGGGGCGCACTCTGGTGGAGTGGCCTCGTCTGGGGTGCAATCTGGTTACAGTAACCTCGCCTGGGGCGCACTCTGGTGGAGTGGCCTTGCCTTGGCCGCACTCTACTGGGAAGGCCTCATCTGGGGCGCACTCTGGTGGAATGGCCATGCCTGGGGCAAACTCTGGTGGAGTGGCCTCGCCTAGGGCGCAGTCTGGTGGAGTGGCCTCGCCTGGGGCCCAATCTGGTGGAGTGGTTTTATCTGGGGAGCACTCTGGTGGAGTGGCCTCACCTGAGGCGCACTCATATTGTGTTCTTTTTTCTATTTTTGTTTCTTTTTCTGGTTCTTTTTCCTTATTTCGGTTCTGTGATGATCAAGGGTTCTTCTGGTGGAGTCTCCTTGTGGAAGTCAAACTGGTGGAGTGCCATGTCTAGGGCGCACTCTGGTGGAGTGTCCTCGTCTGGGGCACACTCTGGTGGAGTGGCTTTGCCTGGGATGCACTCTGGTGGAGTGGCCTCGCCTGGGATGCACTCTGCAGTGGCCTCTTCTTGGGCGCACTCTGGTGGAGTGTCCTCGTCTTGGGTGCACTCTGGTGGAATGGCTTCATCTAGGGCACACTCTGGTGGAGTGGCCTTGTCTGAGGCGCACTCTGGTGGAGTGGCCTCGCCTGGGGCGCACTCTGGAAGGGTGGCCTCGCCTGGGGTGCACTCTGGTGAAATGGCCTCACCTGCGGCACATTCTGGTGGAGCGGCCTCGCCTGGGGCGCACTCTGGTGGAGTGGCCTCGCCTGGGGTGCAGTCTGGTGGAGTGGCCTCGCCTGGGCTGCTCTCTGATGGAGTGGCTTTTCCTGGGGCGCACCCTGGAGGAGTGGCCTTGCCTGAGGCACTCTCATATTGTCTTATTTTTTCTATATTTGTTTCTTTTTCTGGTTCTTTTTCCTTTGTCTGTTTCTGTGATGATCAAGGATTCTTCAGGTGGAGTCTCCTTGTGGAAGTCAAACTGGTGGAGTGCCATGTCTAGGGTGCACTCTGGTGGAGTGGCCTAATCTGGGTCGCACTCTGGTGGAGTGGCCTAATCTGGGTCGCACTCTGGTGGAGTGGCCTCGTCTGGGGTGCAATCTGGTTACAGTAGCCTCGCCTGGCCCGCACTCTGGTGGAGTGGCCTTGCCTGGGCCGCACTCTACTGGGAAGGCCTCATCTGGGGCGCACTCTGGTGGAATGGCCATGCCTGGGGCGCAGTCTGGTGGAGTGGCCTCGCCTGGGGCCCAATCTGGTGGAGTGGTTTTATCTGGGGAGCACTCTGGTGGAGTGGCCTCACCTGAGGCGCACTCATATTGTGTTCTTTTTTCTATTTTTGTTTCTTTTTCTGGTTCTTTTTCCTTATTTCGGTTCTGTGATGATCAAGGGTTCTTCTGGTGGAGTCTCCTTGTGGAAGTCAAACTGGTGGAGTGCCATGTCTAGGGCGCACTCTGGTGGAGTGTCCTCGTCTGGGGCACACTCTGGTGGAGTGGCTTTGCCTGGGATGCACTCTGGTGGAGTGGCCTCGCCTGGGATGCACTCTGCAGTGGCCTCTTCTTGGGCGCACTCTGGTGGAGTGACCTCGTCTGGGGCGCACTCTGGTGGAGTAGCCTCACCTAGGGCACACTCTGGTGAGGTGGCCTCGCCTGGGATGCACTCTGGTGGAGTGGCCTCGCCTGGGATGCACTCTGCAGTGGCCTCTTCTTGCCTCTTCTTTTTTCTGGTTCTTTTTCCTTTGTCTGGTTCTGTGATGATCAAGGGTTCTTCAGGTGGAGTCTCCTTGTGGAAGTCAAACTGGTGGAGTGCCATGTCTAGGGCGCACTCTGGTGGAGTGTCCTCGTCTGGGGCACACTCTGGTGGAGTGGCTTTGCCTGGGGCACAGTCTGGTGGAGTGACCTCGCCTGGGGCACACTCTGATGGTGTGGCCTCGCCTGGGGCACACTCTGGTGGAGTGGCCTCGCCTGGGGCACACTCTGGTGGGGTGGCCTCGCCTGGGATGCACTCTGGTGGAGTGGCCTCGCCTGGGATGCACTCTGCAGTGGCCTCTTCTTGGGCGCACTCTGGTGGAGTGACCTCGTCTGGGGCGCACTCTGGTGGAGTAGCCTCGCCTTGGGCGCACTCTGGTGGAGTGGCCTTGCCTGGGATGCACTCTGGTGGAGTGGCCTCGCCTGGGATGCACTCTGCAGTGGCCTCTTCTTGGGCGCACTCTGGTGGAGTGACCTCGTCTGGGGCGCACTCTGGTGGAGTAGCCTCGCCTGGGGCGCACTCTGGTGGAGTGGCCTTGCCTGGGCCGCACTCTACTGGGAAGGCCTCATCTGGGGCGCACTCTGGTGGAATGGCCATGCCTGGGGCGCAGTCTGGTGGAGTGGCCTCGCCTGGGGCCCAATCTGGTGGAGTGGTTTTATCTGGGGAGCACTCTGGTGGAGTGGCCTCACCTGAGGCGCACTCATATTGTGTTCTTTTTTCTATTTTTGTTTCTTTTTCTGGTTCTTTTTCCTTATTTCGGTTCTGTGATGATCAAGGGTTCTTCTGGTGGAGTCTCCTTGTGGAAGTCAAACTGGTGGAGTGCCATGTCTAGGGCGCACTCTGGTGGAGTGTCCTCGTCTGGGGCACACTCTGGTGGAGTGGCTTTGCCTGGGATGCACTCTGGTGGAGTGGCCTCGCCTGGGATGCACTCTGCAGTGGCCTCTTCTTGGGCGCACTCTGGTGGAGTGACCTCGTCTGGGGCGCACTCTGGTGGAGTAGCCTCACCTAGGGCACACTCTGGTGAGGTGGCCTCGCCTGGGATGCACTCTGGTGGAGTGGCCTCGCCTGGGATGCACTCTGCAGTGGCCTCTTCTTGCCTCTTCTTTTTTCTGGTTCTTTTTCCTTTGTCTGGTTCTGTGATGATCAAGGGTTCTTCAGGTGGAGTCTCCTTGTGGAAGTCAAACTGGTGGAGTGCCATGTCTAGGGCGCACTCTGGTGGAGTGTCCTCATCTGGGGCACACTCTGGTGGAGTGGCTTTGCCTGGGGCACAGTCTGGTGGAGTGACCTCGCCTGGGGCACACTCTGATGGTGTGGCCTCGCCTGGGGCACACTCTGGTGGAGTGGCCTCGCCTGGGGCACACTCTGGTGGGGTGGCCTCGCCTGGGATGCACTCTGGTGGAGTGGCCTCGCCTGGGATGCACTCTGCAGTGGCCTCTTCTTGGGCGCACTCTGGTGGAGTGACCTCGTCTGGGGCGCACTCTGGTGGAGTAGCCTCACCTGGGGCACACTCTGGTGGGGTGGCCTCGTCTGGGACGCACTCTGGTGGAGTGGCCTCGCCTGGGATGCACTCTGCAGTGGCCTCTTCTTGCCTCTTCTTTTTTCTGGTTCTTTTTCCTTTGTCTGGTTCTGTGATGATCAAGGGTTCTTCAGGTGGAGTCTCCTTGTGGAAGTCAAACTGGTGGAGTGCCATGTCTAGGGCGCACTCTGGTGGAGTGGCCTCGTCTGGGGCACACTGTGGTGGAGTGGCCTTGCCTGGGGCACACTCTGGTGGAGTGGCCTTGTCTGGGGCACACTCGGGTGGGGTGGCCTCGCCTGGGATGCACTCTGGTGGAGTGGCCTCGACTGGGACGCACTCTGCAGTGGCCTTTTCTTGGGCAAACTCTAGTGGAGTGGCCTCATCTGGGGAGCACTCTGGTTTAGTGGGCTCACCTAGGGCACACTCTTGTGAAGTGGCCTTGCCTGGGGCACACTCTGGTGGAGTGGCCTCACCTGGGGTGCACTCTGTTGGAGTGGGCTCGCCTGGGGCGCACTCTGGTATAAATGCCTTGTCTGGGGCTCACTCTTCAATGGCCTCTTCTGGGGCACACTCTGGTGGAGTGGCTTTGTCTGAGGCGGACTCTGGTGGAGTGGCCTCATCTGGGGTGCACTCTGGAGTGACCTCTTCTGAGGCGCACTTTCGTGAAGTGGCCTCATCTGGGGCGCACTCTGGTGGAGTGGACATATCTAGGTCACGCTCTGGTGTGGTGGTCTCATCTGGGGTGCACTCTAGTGGAGTGACCTCGTCTGGGGCAATCTGGTGGAGTGGCCTTGTCTGGGGCACATTCTGGTGGATTGACCTTGCTTGGAGTGCACTTTGGTGGAGTGGCTTCGCCTGGGGCGCATTTTGGTGGAGTTGCCTCGCCTGGGGTGCACTCTAGTGGAGTGGCCTCATCTGGGGCACACTCTGGAGTGGCCTCTTCTGGGGCACACTCTGGTGGAGTGGCTTCGCCTGGGGCACACTCTGGTGGAGTGGCCTCGCCTGGGGCACACTCTGGTGGAGTGGCCTCGCCTGGAATGCACTCTGGTGGAGTGGCCTCGACTGGGATGCACTCTGCAGTGGCCTCTTCTTGGGCGCACTCTGGTGGAGGGGCCTCGTCTGAGGAGCACTCTGGTTTAGTGGGCTCACCCAGGGCACACTCTTGTGAAGTGGCCTCGCCTGGGGCACACTCTGGTGGAGTGGTTTTATCTGGGGAGCACTCTGGTGGAGTGGCCTCACCTGAGGCGCTGTCAGAGTCCTGGATGTGAGGCCGAATTGCAGAGGGGGCGCCCCTTGCGGCTAAGTGCAGCGTAACCCTGGGGGTGAGACAGGGAGTACGGTGCCCAAAGGTGCACGGGTTGCCAGATCGCTGTTGCTGAGTAGCAGATAGCAGGGAGCTGCTAGGGTGCGCTGGTAAGGTTGAAGGGCAACCGTGCAAGGAGGGATTCCAGGTATGGAGCCGTGGAGCAACCAGGAGCGGAGTCAGAGCCAGGCCAATGGTCATTCAGCACAGGAATCAGTCCAAGGTGAGGTACAGCAGGATAATCAGGAACAGAGAAGGTAGCCAAGCCGGGGGTCAAACACAGGAGGACGATCAAGGTACAAATGCGGAGCCGAAGAATAGTCAGATACAAGCCGGGGTCAATGCAGGCAGAATACTGGAGCAGTCAGGCAAGCCGAGTAGTAACAGGAAGCAGATATCACAACAGGAACCAGGAACACAGGAACAAGGAAAACAGGAAGCTGATGATAATCCAGCAACCAGCATGAACCAGCAGCAGGCTTAAATAGGCAGAAGGGCGCCACCATGAGGAATACTGGCAGAATTACCCGTCCTACGGTTATCACCCTGACAGTGCCCCCCCCCTAGGGGCAGCCTCCGGATGCCCAATCTGGCCCATTTTTCAGGGTATCGGGCTTGAAACCTCTGCAACAGTCTAGGGGCATGAATGTTATCTGCTGGTTCCCAAGAATTATCTTCTACAGAGTAACCTTTCCATTTAACAAGAAATTGAACAGTCCTACCTCTCCGACGGCAGTCCAGAATGGCTTCTACTTCGTATTCTGTTTCATTGTCCACCAAGATTGGAGGGGGCGGAGCTTCTTCTCTCCCTGGAAAAGGACTGGAGACAACAGATTTTAATAAAGAAACATGGAATACTGGGTGGATTTTATAGGAACTTGGTAAAGACAATTCAAATGCCACTGGGTTAATTTCCTTCTTAATTGTGAATGGACCGATAAATCTTGGTCCTAACTTCCGGGAGGGGCAAGGTAGCTTAAGATTTGTTGAGGAAAGCCACACTCTATCTCCAACCTTAAAGACGGGATCTCTCCTCCCCTTGTCATAATGTTTCTTATAATTCTCTTGGGCTTTCTGCATAGTTGCCTGGAGAGTTAGGAAATTAGCCTGAATGGCGTTTATCCTGTCCTGGACTGCGGGGACTGAGGTCTCTGGTAAAACATTAGGCAAGAATGAGGGATGGAAACCGTAGTTGGCCCAGAAAGGTGACTGATTGGTGGAAGCGTGGATTGAGTTGTTGTATGCAAACTCCGCACATGGGAGTAGCAAGGACCAGTCGTCCTGGGAGAAGGAGCAGAAGCAACGTAAGTACTGTTCTAAAGTTTGATTAGTTCTTTCGGTTTGGCCGTTGCTCTGAGGATGGTAAGCTGAAGATAGGCACACTCTAATGGAAAGCGTTTTGCAGAGCTCCTTCCAGAACTTAGAGGTGAATTGCACCCCTCTGTCGGACACAATGTTGCTCGGTAGGCCGTGAAGTCTGACTATCTCCTTTATGAAGATCTTCGCCGTGTCAGCAGCAGATGGTGTACCCATCATGGGCAAGAAATGCGCCATCTTGGACAGGCGGTCAACGACTACCAAGATGGTTGTAAATTTCTCCGAGGGTGGTAACTCTACTATGAAATCCATAGATATTTCTTTCCATGGTTGCTCCGGCACAGGCAATGGGTGTAGTAGACCCCAAGATCTGACGTTAGACCCCTTGTTACGTTGACAAATGGTGCAGGAACTAACATATTCCCTGCAGTCAGGCTTTAGAGTGGGCCACCAAAAAGATCGTTGAACAAGCTCCAAAGTCTTTCGTACCCCGAAGTGACCAGCAAGTTGGTGGTCATGTAAAGTCTTTAGGACCTGGGCTCTGGCTTGTTGCGGAACAAAAATTTTGTTCTGATACCAAAGAAAACCTTCCTGGTTTCTTAAAGACAGTGCTTCTGGTTCAGAGCATTGGGAGGAAGCTTGTTTCAGTGAGGAACTCAGGTCGGTCTGAATCATGAGAAAATTCTGTGGAGATAATATAGTGCTAGGAGTAATTTCTTCGGGAGTGTCAGGAAACATCCGGGACAAGGCATCGGCCTTCCCGTTCTTAGACCCCGGGCGGAAGGATATATGAAAATTGAATCTGGCAAAAAACAAGGCCCATCGAGCTTGTCGGGGTCTCAATCGTTTAGCCGTGCGAAGATACTCCAGGTTTCTGTGATCCGTGAATATCATGATGGGATGCTGAGCACCTTCAAGGAGGTACCGCCATTCTTCCAGGGCAGTTTTAATAGCCAAGAGCTCTCGATCTCCCACATCATAATTCCTTTCAGACGGACTCATCTTCCGCGAGGAGAAGGCCACAGGATGGAGTAACGACTTAGAACCCTGACGTTGGGATAAGACTGCTCCTGTGGCAACTTCAGAGGCGTCAACCTCTAAGATGTAAGGGAGGGCCGGATCAGGATGTTGCAGGATAGGTGCGGAGGTAAAGAGGGATTTGAGCTTATCAAAAGCTGATTGGGCTTCTGAAGACCACAGGAACCGAGTATGTAAACGGGTAACTTGGGTGATTGGTGAGATGATGGAGGAAAAGTTCTTTATAAACCTCCTATAAAAGTTTGCAAACCCCACAAATCTTTGTACTCCCTTTTTATCCGATGGAGTTGGCCAGTCCAAGATTGCCTGTACCTTTTGCGGGTCCATGGCAACACCACCAGTTGAGATAATTAGCCCCAGGAATTGTATTGACTCTTTTTCGAAATCACACTTCTCTGCTTTTACATAGAGTTTGTGCTTACGTAGAGTGTGCAGAACTGTCCTTACATGTGTACGATGGAGCTCCAGGGTGGTTGAAAATATCAGGATATCATCCAGGTAGATGATGACGAAGTAATCCAGAAATTCTCGAAAGATATCGTTTACAAAATGTTGGAATGTGGCCGGGGCGTTGCACAATCCAAATGGCATCACTAAGTACTCGAAATGTCCAAAGCGAGTTCTAAATGCTGTCTTCCATTCGTCACCCTCTCGGATGCGAACGAGATTGTAGGCTCCTCGAAGGTCAAGCTTAGTAAATATTCGGGCAGTACGGAGTCTCTGGAAAAGTTCCGGAACTAGAGGAAGAGGGTAACGGTTTTTTATAGTGATTTTATTGAGCTCCCTGTAATCCACACATGGTCTTAGGGATTTGTCCCTTTTTTCGACAAAAAAGATTCCGGCTCCAGCAGGAGAAGAGGAGGAACTGATGAAGCCTTTCTCCAGGTTTTCATCAATGTATTGTCGCAATGTTCCTAGTTCCACCTCCGAGAGGGGGAATATGCGACCGAATGGGATTTCGGCTCCTGGGAGTAATTCAATTGGACAATCGTATGACCGGTGTGGTGGCAGGACATCAGCCTTTTTCTTGTCAAAGACATCTGCAAACTCCTGGTAGGCCGGTGGAATACTTTGGTTGTTGACAGGTACAGGTTGGACTGACAGGCAACTGGCTACATTACTGGTTTCAGGGGCAAGACAGTGCTGTAGGCAATAAGGTGAAGTGAATGAAATTTCTTTCCTGATCCAGTTGATCTGGGGGTTGTGGGCTTGGAGCCATGGGGTACCCAAGATGACGGGGAACATAGGTGAGCTTAGAATGTCGAAACGTATGAATTCCTGATGACCATCAGGAGTAGTAACCAAAAGAGGAGTGGTCTCTTGTGTCACAGGACCGGAACTAGGCAGGGTGCCATCAGCCAGGAGAACTTCCAATCTACGGTTCTTGGGAAGAAGGGCCAGACCGAGCTTTAGTGCTAAGTCCAAGTCCAAGAAACAACTGCATGCCCCGGAGTCGACTATGGCCTGAAGCTGAACCCCCTTGTCGGCCAACTGTAGCGTGATGGAAAGGATAAGGTGAGAAGTGGAAGTTCCGGACATCTGGAAGTACACTGGAGAGTTCTTGGGTACCTTGCTGGGCCTTATGGGGCAGTTGCTCAGGAAATGTCCGTTTCGGCCACAATAGAGACAGAGATTGGCTTGACGCCGACGCTGCTTTTCCTCGGGAGTCAGTGCGGATCGCACCAAACCAACAGGCATAGCGCCGATCTCTGGTCTCTGCACCTTGGGAGTCTGAGAACGTTCAGCCTGGCGCTCCCGAAGGCGTCTATCCAACTGGATGGATAGTTGAATGAGCCCCTCGAGGGTAGCAGGGATGCCGACCCTGGCCAACTCGTCCTTAAGGGATTCAGAAAGCCCCAGGCGAAACTGGTATTTTAACGCAGCCTCATTCCAGTCTGTATCGGCAGACCACCGGCGGAAGTCCACAGCATAGTCTTCCACCGGGCGCCGTTTCTGTTGAAGAGATTGCAGAGCGGCCTCAGCGGTGGCTGTACGCTGGGGGTCATCATACAATTGCGACAGGGCCGTAAAGAACGTTTCCACTGAACTAGTAGCTGGGACCTTCTGTTCCCATAACCTGTGGGCCCATGCCTGGGGTTCATTGGTCAGCAGGGAGATAAGAAAGCCAACTTTGACAGTCTCAGTGGAAAAGGTACGGGGTTGCAGAGCCAGATATAACAGGCAGGCATTCTTGAAGGATCTGAATTTCTGCCGGTCTCCAGAGAAACGTTCAGGGGTAGGTACCCGCGGTTCTGGGGGCAAAGTCAGTACCGAAGAGGCCGTAGCAGGGAGATTGGTGGAGGAGGAACCAGGATCCAAAAAGGCAGATGGTAGCATAAAATGTTGGAGTTTTCCTTCTAATTGAAGGTATCTTTCCTGAAGAACTTGGACCACTCGTGTAAGGGTAGCGGCCTGTTGGCATAAAGTCTCTATTGGGGACGCACCTCTGCCGGCCTCAGTCATGGCTGGATTATACTGTCAGAGTCCTGGATGTGAGGCCGAATCGCAGAGGGGGCGCCCCTTGCGGCTAAGTGCAGCGTAACCCTGGGGGTGAGACAGGGAGTACGGTGCCCAAAGGTGCACGGGTTGCCAGATCGCTGTTGCTGAGTAGCAGATAGCAGGGAGCTGCTAGGGTGCGCTGGTAAGGTTGAAGGGCAACCGTGCAAGGAGGGATTCCAGGTATGGAGCCGTGGAGCAACCAGGAGCGGAGTCAGAGCCAGGCCAATGGTCATTCAGCACAGGAATCAGTCCAAGGTGAGGTACAGCAGGATAATCAGGAACAGAGAAGGTAGCCAAGCCGGGGGTCAAACACAGGAGGAAGATCAAGGTACAAATGCGGAGCCGAAGAATAGTCAGATACAAGCCGGGGTCAATGCAGGCGGAATACTGGAGCAGTCAGGCAAGCCGAGTAGTAACAGGAAGCAGATATCACAACAGGAACCAGGAACACAGGAACAAGGAAAACAGGAAGCTGATGATAATCCAGCAACCAGCATGAACCAGCAGCAGGCTTAAATAGGCAGAAGGGCGCCACCATGAGGAATACTGGCAGAATTACCCGTCCTACGGTTATCACCCTGACAGGCGCGCTCATATTGTGTTATTTTTTCTATTTTTGTTTCTTTTTTCTGGTTCTTTTTCCTTATTTCGGTTCTGTGATGATCAAGGGTTCTTCTGGTGGAGTCTCCTTGTGGAAGTCAAACTGGTGGAGTGCCATGTCTAGGGCGCACTCTGGTGGAGTGTCCTCGTCTTGGGTGCACTCTGGTGGAATGGCTTAATCTAGGGCACACTCTGGTGAAATGGCCTCACCTGCGGCACATTGTGGTGGAGCGGCCTCGCCTGGGGCGCACTCTGGTGGAGTGGCCTCGCCTGGGGTGCAGTCTGGTGGAGTGGCTTTGCCTGGGATGCACTCTGGTGGAGTGGCCTCGCCTGGGATGCACTCTGCAGTGGCCTCTTCTTGGGCGCACTCTGGTGGAGTGTCCTCGTTTTGGGTGCACTCTGGTGGAATGGCTTCATCTAGGGCACACTCTGGTGGAGTGGCCTTGTCTGAGGCGCACTCTGGTGGAGTGGCCTCGCCTGGGGCGCACTCTGGAAGGGTGGCCTCGCCTGGGGTGCACTCTGGTGAAATGGCCTCACCTGCGGCACATTCTGGTGGAGCGGCCTCGCCTGGGGCGCACTCTGGTGGAGTGGCCTCGCCTGGGGTGCAGTCTGGTGGAGTGGCCTCGCCTGGGCTGCTCTCTGATGGAGTGGCTTTTCCTGGGGCGCACCCTGGAGGAGTGGCCTTGCCTGAGGCACTCTCATATTGTCTTATTTTTTCTATATTTGTTTCTTTTTCTGGTTCTTTTTCCTTTGTCTGTTTCTGTGATGATCAAGGATTCTTCAGGTGGAGTCTCCTTGTGGAAGTCAAACTGGTGGAGTGCCATGTCTAGGGTGCACTCTGGTGGAGTGGCCTAATCTGGGTCGCACTCTGGTGGAGTGGCCTAATCTGGGTCGCACTCTGGTGGAGTGGCCTCGTCTGGGGCGCACTCTGTTGGAGTGGCCTCGTCTGGGGTGCAATCTGGTTACAGTAGCCTCGCCTGGGGCGCACTCTGGTGGAGTGGCCTTGCCTGGGCCACACTCTACTGGGAAGGCCTCATCTGGGGCGCACTCTGGTGGAATGGCCATGCCTGGGGCAAACTCTGGTGGAGTGGCCTCGCCTAGGGCGCAGTCTGGTGGAGTGGCCTCGCCTGGGGCCCAATCTGGTGGAGTGGTTTTATCTGGGGAGCACTCTGGTGGAGTGGCCTCACCTGAGGCGCACTCATATTGTGTTCTTTTTTCTATTTTTGTTTCTTTTTCTGGTTCTTTTTCCTTATTTCGGTTCTGTGATGATCAAGGGTTCTTCTGGTGGAGTCTCCTTGTGGAAGTCAAACTGGTGGAGTGCCATGTCTAGGGCGCACTCTGGTGGAGTGTCCTCGTCTGGGGCACACTCTGGTGGAGTGGCTTTGCCTGGGATGCACTCTGGTGGAGTGGCCTCGCCTGGGATGCACTCTGCAGTGGCCTCTTCTTGGGCGCACTCTGGTGGAGTGACCTCATCTGGGGCGCACTCTGGTGGAGTAGCCTCACCTAGGGCACACTCTGGTGAGGTGGCCTCGCCTGGGATGCACTCTGGTGGAGTGGCCTCGCCTGGGATGCACTCTGCAGTGGCCTCTTCTTGCCTCTTCTTTTTTCTGGTTCTTTTTCCTTTGTCTGGTTCTGTGATGATCAAGGGTTCTTCAGGTGGAGTCTCCTTGTGGAAGTCAAACTGGTGGAGTGCCATGTCTAGGGCGCACTCTGGTGGAGTGTCCTCGTCTGGGGCACACTCTGGTGGAGTGGCTTTGCCTGGGGCACAGTCTGGTGGAGTGACCTCGCCTGGGGCACACTCTGATGGTGTGGCCTCGCCTGGGGCACACTCTGGTGGAGTGGCCTCGCCTGGGGCACACTCTGGTGGGGTGGCCTCGCCTGGGATGCACTCTGGTGGAGTGGCCTCGCCTGGGATGCACTCTGCAGTGGCCTCTTCTTGGGCGCACTCTGGTGGAGTGACCTCGTCTGGGGCGCACTCTGGTGGAGTAGCCTCACCTGGGGCACACTCTGGTGGGGTGGCCTCGTCTGGGATGCACTCTGGTGGAGTGGCCTCGCCTGGGATGCACTCTGCAGTGGCCTCTTCTTGCCTCTTCTTTTTTCTGGTTCTTTTTCCTTTGTCTGGTTCTGTGATGATCAAGGGTTCTTCAGGTGGAGTCTCCTTGTGGAAGTCAAACTGGTGGAGTGCCATGTCTAGGGCGCACTCTGGTGGAGTGGCCTCGTCTGGGGCACACTGTGGTGGAGTGGCCTTGCCTGGGGCACACTCTGGTGGAGTGGCCTTGTCTGGGGCACACTCGGGTGGGGTGGCCTCGCCTGGGATGCACTCTGGTGGAGTGGCCTCGACTGGGACGCACTCTGCAGTGGCCTTTTCTTGGGCAAACTCTAGTGGAGTGGCCTCATCTGGGGAGCACTCTGGTTTAGTGGGCTCACCTAGGGCACACTCTTGTGAAGTGGCCTTGCCTGGGGCACACTCTGGTGGAGTGGCCTCACCTGGGGTGCACTCTGTTGGAGTGGGCTCGCCTGGGGCGCACTCTGGTATAAATGCCTTGTCTGGGGCTCACTCTTCAATGGCCTCTTCTGGCTTTGTCTGAGGCGGACTCTGGTGGAGTGGCCTCATCTGGGGTGCACTCTGGAGTGACCTCTTCTGAGGCGCACTTTCGTGAAGTGGCCTCATCTGGGGCGCACTCTGGTGGAGTGGACATATCTAGGTCACGCTCTGGTGTGGTGGTCTCATCTGGGGTGCACTCTAGTGGAGTGACCTCGTCTGGGGCAATCTGGTGGAGTGGCCTTGTCTGGGGCACATTCTGGTGGATTGACCTTGCTTGGAGTGCACTTTGGTGGAGTGGCTTCGCCTGGGGCGCATTTTGGTGGAGTTGCCTCGCCTGGGGTGCACTCTAGTGGAGTGGCCTCATCTGGGGCACACTCTGGAGTGGCCTCTTCTGGGGCACACTCTGGTGGAGTGGCTTCGCCTGGGGCACACTCTGGTGGAGTGGCCTCGCCTGGGGCACACTCTGGTGGAGTGGCCTCGCCTGGAATGCACTCTGGTGGAGTGGCCTCGACTGGGATGCACTCTGCAGTGGCCTCTTCTTGGGCGCACTCTGGTGGAGGGGCCTCGTCTGAGGAGCACTCTGGTTTAGTGGGCTCACCCAGGGCACACTCTTGTGAAGTGGCCTCGCCTGGGGCACACTCTGGTGGAGTGGCCTCGCCTAGGGTGCACTCTGGTGGTGTGGCCTCACCTGGGGTGCACTCTGTTGGAGTGGGCTTGCCTGGGGCGCACTCTGGTGGATTGGCCTCGCCTGGGGCGCACTCTGGTGGAGTGGCTTTGTCTGAGGCGCACTCTGGTGGAGTGGCCCCATCTGGGGTGCACTTTGGAGTGACCTCTTCTGAGGCGCACTTCCGTGGAGTGGCCTCATCTGGGGCGCACTCTGGTGGAGTGGACATGTCTAGGTCACGCTCTGGTGGGGTGGTCTCGTCTGGGGTGCACTCTAGTGGAGTGGCCTCGTCTGGGGCAATATGGTGGAGTGGCCTCGCCTGGGGCACACTCTGGTGGATTGGCCTCGCCTGGGGCGCACTCTGGTGGAGTGGCTTTGTCTGAGGCGCACTCTGGTGGAGTGGCCTCATCTGGGGTGCACTTTGGAGTGACCTCTTCTGAGGCGCACTTCCGTGGAGTGGCCTCATCTGGGGCGCACTCTGGTGGAGTGGACATGTCTAGGTCACGCTCTGGTGGGGTGGTCTCGTCTGGGGTGCACTCTAGTGGAGTGGCCTCGTCTGGGGCAATATGGTGGAGTGGCCTCGCCTGGGGCACACTCTGGTGGAGTGGCCTCGCCTGGAATGCACTCTGGTGGAGTGGCCTCGACTGGGACGCACTCTGCAGTGGCCTCTTCTTGGGCGCACTCTGGTGGAGGGGCTTCGTCTGAGGAGCACTCTGGTTTAGTGGGCTCACCCAGGGCACACTCTTTTGAAGTGGCCTCGCCTGGGGCACACTCTGGTGGAGTGGCCTCGCCTAGGGTGCACTCTGGTGGCGTGGCCTCACCTGGGGTGCACTCTGTTGGAGTGGGCTTGCCTGGGGCGCACTCTGGTGGAGTTGCCTTGTCTGGGGCTCACTCTTCAATGGCCTCTTCTGGGACGCAGTCTGGTGGAGTGGCCTAGTCTAGGGCACACTCTGGTGGAGTAGCATCGTCTGGGGCGCACTCTGGAAGAGTGGCCTCGCTTGGGGTGCACTCTGGTGGAGTGGCCTTGCCTAGGGTGCACTCCGGTGGAGTGGCCTCGCCTGGGGCGCACTCTGGTGGAGTGGCCTTGTCTGGGGTGCACTCTGCAGTGGACTCTTCTTGATCGCACTCTGGTGGAGTGGCTTCGTCTGGGGCGCACTCTGGTGGAGTGGGCTCGCCTGGGGTACACTCTGGTGGATTGGCCTCGCCTGGGGCGCACTCTGGTGGAGTGGCTTTGTCTGAGGCGCACTCTGGTGGAGTGGCCTCATCTGGGGTGCACTTTGGAGTGACCTCTTCTGAGGCGCACTTCCGTGGAGTGGCCTCATCTGGGGCGCACTCTGGTGGAGTGGACATGTCTAGGTCACGCTCTGGTGGGGTGGTCTCGTCTGGGGTGCACTCTAGTGGAGTGGCCTCGTCTGGGGCAATATGGTGGAGTGGCCTTGTCTGGGGCACATTCTGCTGGAGTGGCCATGTCCAATGCGCACACTGGTGAAGTGGCCTTGCTTGGGGCGCACTTTGGTGGAGTGGCTTCGCCTGGGGCGCACTCTGGTGGAATTGCCTCGCCTGGAGTACACTCTAGTGGAGTGGCCTCCTCTGGGGCACACTCTGGAGTGGCCTCTTCTGGGGCACACTCCGGTGGAGTGTCCTCGTCTGGGTCACACTCTGGTGGAGTGTCCTCGTCTGGGTCACACTCCGGTGAAGTGGCTTCGCCTGGGACACACTCTGGTATAGTGGCCTCGCCTGGGGCACACTCTGGTGGAGTGGCCTCATCTGGGGTGCACTTTGGAGTGACCTCTTCTGAGGCGCACTTCCGTGGAGTGGCCTCATCTGGGGCGCACTCTGGTGGAGTGGACATGTTTAGGTCACGCTCTGGTGGGGTGGTCTCGTCTGGGGTGCACTCTAGTGGAGTGGCCTCGTCTGGGGCAATATGGTGGAGTGGCCTTGTCTGGGGCACATTCTGCTGGAGTGGCCATGTCCAATGCGCACACTGGTGAAGTGGCCTTGCTTGGGGCGCACTTTGGTGGAGTGGCTTCGCCTGGGGCGCACTCTGGTGGAGTTGCCTCGCCTGGAGTACACTCTAGTGGAGTGGCCTCCTCTGGGGCACACTCTGGAGTGGCCTCTTCTGGGGCACACTCCGGTGGAGTGTCCTCATCTGGGTCACACTCTGGTGGAGTGTCCTCGTCTGGGTCACACTCCGGTGAAGTGGCTTCGCCTGGGACACACTCTGGTATAGTGGCCTCGCCTGGGGCACACTCTGGTGGGGTGGCCTCGCCTGGGATGCACTCTGGTGGAGTGGCCTCGACTGGGACTCACTCTGCAGTGGCCTCTTCTTGGGCGCACTCTGGTGGAGTGGACTCGTCTGGGGAGCACTCTGGTTTACTGGGCACACCTAGGGCACACTCTTGTGAAGTGGCCTCGCCTGGGGCACACTCTGGTGGAGTGGCCTCGCCTGGGGTGCACTCTGGTGGAGTGGCCTCACCTGGGGTGCACTCTGTTGGAGTGGGCTCGCCTGGGGCTCACTCTTCAATTGGCTCTTCTGGGGCGCACTCTGGTGAAGTGGCCTCATCTGGGGCGTACTCTGGTGGAGTGGCCTTGACTGGGGCGCACCCTGGTGGAGTGGCCTTGCCTTGGGTGCACTGTGGTGGAGTGGCCTCGTCTGGGGCACACTCTGCAATGGCCTCATCTGGGGCGCACTTTGGTTTAGTGGCCTCGCCTGGGGTGCACTCTGGTGGAGTGGCCTTGTCTGGGGTGCACTCTGGTGGAGTGGCCTCATCTGGGGTGCACTTTGGTGGAGTGGCCTCGCCTGAGTTGCATTCTGGAGTGGCCTTGTCTGGGCCGCATTCTGGTGGAGTGGCCTTGCCTGGGGTGCACTCTGGTGTAGTGGCCTCACTTGGGGCACACTCTGGTGGAGTTGCCATGTCTAGGTCGCGCTCTGGTCGGATGGACTCATCTGGGGTGCACTCTGGTGGAGTGGCCTCATCTGGGGCGCACTCTGGTGGAGTAGCCTCATCTGGGACGCAGTCTGGTGGAGTGGCCTAGTCTGGGGCACACTCTGGTGGAGTGGCATCGTCTGGGGCGCAATCTGGAAGAGTGGCCTCACTTGGGGTTCACTCTGGTGGAGTGGCTTTGCCTGGGGCGCACTCTGGTGGAGTGGCCTTGTCTGGGGCACACTCTGCAGTGGACTCTTCTTGATCGCACTCTGGTGGAGTGGCTTCGTCTGGCGCACACTCTGATGGAGTGGGCTCGTCTGGGGTACACTCTGGTGGAGTGGCCTCGCCTGGGGTGCACTCTGGTGGAGTGGCTTTGTCTGAGGCGGACTCTGGTGAAGTGGCCTCATCTGGGGTGCACTCTGGAGTGACCTCTTCTGAGTCGCACTCTCGTGGAGTGGCCTCATCTGGGGCGCTCTCTGGTGGAGTGGACATGTCTAGGTCACGCTCTGCTGGGGTGGTCTCGTCTGGGGTGCACTCTAGTGGAGTGGCCACGTCTGGGGCAATCTGGTGGAGTGGCCTTGTCTGGGGTGCACTCTAGTGGAGTGGCCTCATCCGGGGTGCACTCTGGATGAGTGGCCTCACCTGGGGTGCCCTCCGGTGGAGTGGCCTTGCCTGGGTTGCACTCTGGTGGAGTAGCCTTGACTGGGGCACACTCTGGTGGAGTGGCCTTGTCTGGGGTACACTATGCAGTGGCCTCTTCTTGATCGCACTCTGGTGGGGTGGCCTTGTCTGGGGCGCACTCTGGTGGAGTGGGCTCATCTGGGGCACACTCTAGTGAAGTGGCTTCGCCTGAAGCGCACTCTGGTGGAGTGGCCTCACCTGGGCTGCACTTTGGTTCAGTGGCCTTGTCTGGGGCTCACTCTGGGGGAGTGGCCCCATCTGGGGTGCACTCTGGTGGAGTGGCCTCGACTGGGGTGCACTCTGGTGGAGTGGCCTCGCCAAGGGCGCATTGTGGTGGAGTGGCCTCGCCTAGGTCGCACACTGGTAGAGTGGCCTCATCTGGGGCGCACTCTTCAGCTGCCTCTTCTTGGGCACACTCTGGTAGAGTGGCCTCATCTGGGGCACACTCTGGTGGAGTGGGCTCGCCTGGGCACACTCTGGCAGCGTGGCCTCACCTGGGGTGCATTCTGGTGGACTGGCCTCGCCTGGGGTGCACTCTGGTGGATTGGCTTCGCCTGGGGTGCACTCCGGTGGAGTGGCCTTGTCTGCGGCGCACTCTCGTGGAGTGGCCTTGTCTGGGGCGCACTCTGGTGGAGTGGCCTGATCTGGGTCGCACTCCGGTGGAGTGGCCTCATCTGGGGCGCACTCTGGTGAAGTGGCATTGTCTGGGGCACACTCTGGTGGAGTAGCCTCGCCTGGGGAGCACTCTGGTGGAGTGGCCTCGAGTGAGGCGCACTCCTATTGTCTTCTTTTTTCTATTTTTGTTTTTTTTTCTGGTTCTTTTTCCTTTTTTCTATTTCTGTGATGATCAAGGGTTCTGCTGGTGGAGTCTCCTTGTGGAAGTCAAACTTTTGGAGTGCCATGTCTAGGGCGCACTCTGGTGGAGTGGCGTTGTCTGGGGCGCACTCTGGTGGAGTGGCCTGATCTGGGTCACACTCCGGTGGAGTGGCCTCATCTGGGGTGCACTCTGGTGGAGTGGCCTCATCTAGGGCGCACTCTGGTGGAGTGGCCTTGCCTGGGGCACACTCTGGTGGAGTGGCCTCGCCTGCGGCGCTCTCTGGTGGAGTGGCATCCCCTGGGGTGCACTCTGGTGGAGTTGCCTCACCTTGGACGCACTCTGGTGGAGTGGCCTCACCTGGGCAGCACTTTGGTGGAGTGGCCTCTCCTGGTGTGCATTCTGGTGGAGTGGCCATGTCCAATGTGCACACTGGTGAATTGGCCTTGCTTGGGACGCACTTTGGTGGAGTGGCTTTGCTTGGGGCACACTCTGGTGGAGTTGCCTCCCCTGGGGCGCACTCTGGTGGAGTGGCCTCATCTGGGGCACACTCTGGAGTGGCCTCTTCTGGGGTGCACTCTCGTGAAGTGGCCCCATCTGGGGCGCACTGTGGTAGCGTGGCCAACCTGGGGCGCACTCTCAGGGAGTGGCCCTGTCTGGGGCTCACTCTGCAGTGGATTCTTCTGGGGCGCACTGGTGTAGTGGATTCATCTGGAGCACACTATGGTGGAGTGGCCTTGCCTGGGGCTCACTCTGCAGTGGCCTCTTCTGGAGTGCACTCTGGTGGAGAGGGCTCGCCTGGGGCACACTCTTGTGGAGTGGCCTCGCCTGGGGCACACTCTGGCGGAGTGGCCATGTCTAATGCGCACACTGGTGGAGTGGCCTTGCTTGGGGCGCACTTTGGTGGAGTGGCCTCACCTGAGGCGCACTCTGGTGGAGTGGCCTCGCCTGGGTCGCATTCTGGTGGAGCGGCCTCGTCTCGGGCGCACTCTGATGGAGTGCCCATGTCTAGGTCATGCTCTGGTGGGGTGGGCTTGTCTTGGGTGCACTCTGGTGGAGTGGCTTCATCTAGGACACACTCTGGTGGAGTGGCCTTGTCTAAGGAGCATTTTGGAGCGGCCTCATCTGGGGCACACTCTGGTGGAGTGGCCTCATGTGGGGCACACTCTGGTGGAGTGGCCATGTGTAGGTCGCGCTCTAGTGGGGTGGCCTCATCTGGGGTGCACTCTGGTGAAGTGGCCTCGCCTGGGTTACATTCTGGAATGGCCTCGTCTGGGCCGCATTCTGGTGGAGTGGCCTCGCCTGGGGTGCCCTCTGGTGGAGTGGCCTCGCCTGGGGGACACTCTGGAGTGGTCTTGTCCTGGGTGCACTCTCAAAGAGTGGCCGCGTCTGGGGTGCACTCTGGTGGAGTGGCCTTGTCTGGAGCACACTCTAGTGCAGTGGCCTCGTCTGGGGCACACTCTGGAATTGTGGCCTCTCCTGGGGTGCACTCTGGTGTAATGGCCTCGCCTAGGGTGCACTCTGGTGGAGTGGCCTCGACTGGGCGCACTCTGGTGGAGTAGGCTCGTCTGGGGCACACTCTGCAGTGGCCTCTTTTTGGGCGCACTCTCGTAAAGTGGTCTCATCTAGGGCGCACTCTGGTGGAGTGGGCTCGCCTGGGGCACACTCTGGTGGAGTTGTCTCGCCTGGGGGGCACTCTGGTGGAGTGGCATCACCTGGGGCACAATCTGGTGGAGTGGCCTGGCCTGGGGCATAGTCTGGTGGAGTGGCATCACCTGGGGTGCTCTCTGGTGGAGTGGCTTTACCTGGGGCGCACCCTGGAGGAGTGGCCTTGCCTGAGGCACACTCATATTGTCTTATTTTTTCTATTTTTGTTTATTTTTCTGGTTCTTTTTCCTTTGTCTGTTTCTGTGATGATCAAGGGTTCTTCTGGTGGAGTCTCCTTGTGGAAGTCAAACTGGTAGAGTGCCATGTCTAGGGTGCACTCTGGTGGAGTGGCCTTGTCTGGGGCACACTCTGGTGGAGTGGCTTTGCCTGGGGCACACTCTGGTGGAGTGGCCTCGCCTGTGGCGCTCTCTGGTGGAGTGGCATCGCCTGGGGTGCACTCTGGTGGAGTGGCCTCACCTTGGACGCACTTTGGTGGAGTGGCCTCGCCTGGGCCACACTTTGGTGGAGTGGCCTCGCCTGGGGCGCATTCTGGTGGAGTGGCCATGTCCAATGCATGCACTGGTGAAGTGGCCTTGCTTGGGGCGCACTTTGGTGGAGTGGCTTCGCCTGGGGCGCACTCTGGTGGAGTTGCCTCATCTGGGGCACACTCTGGAGTGGCCTCTTCTGGGGCTCACTCTGCAGTGGATTCTTCTGGGGCGCACTGGTGGAGTGGCTTCATCTGGAGCACACTCTGTTGGAGTGGCCTCGCTTGGAGCGCACTCTTGTGGAGTGGCCTCGCCAGGGGCACACTATGGTGGAGTGGCCTTGCCTGGGGATCACTCTGCAGTGGCCTCTTCTGGGGTGCACTCTGGTGGAGAGGCCACTCCTGGGCCGCATTCTGGTGGAGTGGCCTTGCCTGGAGTGCACTCTGGTGGAGTGGCCTCGTCTAAGGAGTATTCTGGAGCGGCCTCATCTGGGGCACACTCTGGTGGAGTGGCCTCATTTGGGGTACACTCTGGTGGAGTGGCCATGTGTTGGTCGCGCTCTGGTGGGATTGGCTCATCTGGGGTGCACTCTGGTGAAGTGGCCTCGCCTGGTTTACATTTTGGAGTGGCCTCGTCTGGGCCGCATTCTGGTGGAGTGGCCTCGCCTGGGGTGCCCTCTGGTAGAGTGGCCTCGCCTGGGGGACATTCTGGAGTGGCCTCGTCCTGGGTGCACTATGGAAGAGTGGCCTCATCTGGGGCACACTCTGGTGGAGTGGCCATGTCTAGGTCGCACTCTGGTAGGGAGGGCTCGTCTGGGGTGCACTCTGGTGGAGTGGCCTAGTTTGGGGCACACTCTGGTGGAGTGGCCTCATCTGGGGCACACTCTGAAATGGTGGCCTCTCCTGGGGTGCACTCTGGTGGAATGGCCTCACCTAGGGCTCTGGTGGAGTGGCCTCTTTTTGGGCGCACTCTCGTGGAGTGGTCTCATCTGGGGCGCACTCTGGTGGAGTGGGCTCGCCTGGGGCACACTCTGGTGGAGTTTCCTCACCTTGGGCGCACTCTGGTGGAGTGGCCTCACCTGGGGTGCACTCTGTTGGAGTGGGCTCGACTGGGGCGCACTCTGGTGGAGTGGCCTCACCTGGGGTGCACTTTGTTGGAGTGGGCTCATCTGAGGCGCACTCTGGTGGAGTGGCCTTGTTTGTGGCTCACTCTTCAGTGGCCTCTTCTGGGGGGCACTCTGGTGGATTGGCCTCATCTGGGGTGCAGTCTGGTGGAGTGGCCTCGTCTGGGACGCACTCTGCAATGGCCTCTTCTTGATTGCACTCTGGTGGAGTGGCCTTATCTGGGGTGCACTCTGGTGGAGTGGGCTCGCCTGGGGCACACCCTGGTGGAGTGGCCTCACCTGGGGCGCACTCTGGTGGAGTGGCTTCACCTGGGGTGCACTCTGGTGGAGTGGCCTCGCCTGGGGCGCACTCTGGTGGAGTGGCCTTGTCTGAGGCTCACTCTTCAGTGGCCTCTTCTGGGGCTTACTCTGGTGGAGTGGCCTCATCTGGGGTGCACTCTGGTGGAGTGGCCTTGGCTGGGGTGCTCTCTGGTGAATTGGCCTTGCCTGGGGCACACTCTGGAGTTACCTCGTCTTGGGTGCACTCTGGTGGAGTGGCATCATCTGGGGTGCACTCTGGTGGAGTGGCATCATCTGCGGTGCACTCTGGTGGAGTGGCCTTGTCTAGGTCGCGCTCTGGTGGGGAGGGCTCATCTGGGGTGCACTCTGGTGGAGTGGCCTCGCCTTCGGCGCTCTCTGGTGGAGTGGCATCGCCTGGGGTGCACTCTGGTGGAGTGGCCTCACCTTGGACGCACTCTGGTGGAGTGGCCTCGCCTGGGCCACACTTTGGTGGAGTGGCCTCGCCTGGGGCGCATTCTGGTGGAGTGGCCATGTCCAATGCACGCACTGGTGAAGTGGCCTAGCTTTAGTCGCACTTTGGTGGAGTGGCTTCGCCTGGTGCGCACTCAGGTGGAGTTGCCTCATCTGGGGCACACTCTGGAGTGGCCTCTTCTGGGGCGCACTCTCGTGAAGTGGCCTTATCTGGGGCGCACTGTGGTGGCGTGGCCTTGCCTGGGGTGCACTCTCGTGGAGTGACCCTGTCTGGGGCTCACTCTGCAGTGGATTCTTCTGGGGCGCACTGGTGGAGTGGCCTCATCTGGGGCGCACTCTGTTGGAGTGGCCTCGCTTGGAGCGCACTCTTGTGAAGTGGCCTCGCCAGGGGCACACTATGGTGGAGTGGCCTTGCCTGGGGCTCACTCTGCAGTGGCCTCTTCTGGGGTGCACTCTGGTGGAGAGGCCACTCCTGGGCCGCATTCTGGTGGAGTGGCCTTGCCTGGAGTGCACTCTGGTGGAGTGGCCTTGTCTAAGGAGCATTCTGGAGCGGCCTCATCTGGGGCACACTCTGGAGGAGTGGCCTCATCTGGGGTACACTCTGGTGGAGTGGCCATGTGTAGGTCGCGCTCTGGTGGGATCGGCTCATCTGGGGTGCACTCTGGGGAAGTGGCCTCGCCTGGTTTACATTTTGGAGTGGCCTTGTCTGGGCCGCATTCTGGTATAGTGGCCTTGCCTGGGGTGCCCTCTGGTGGAGTGGTCTCGCCTGGGGGACATTCTGGAGTGGCCTCGTCCTGGGTGCACTATGGAAGAGTGGCCTCATCTGGGGCACACTCTGGTGGAGTGGCCATGTCTAGGTCGCACTCTGGTAGGGAGGGCTCGTCTGGGGTGCACTCTGGTGGAGTGGCCTAGTTTGGGGCGCACTCTGGTGTAGTGGCCACGTCTGGGGCACACTCTGGTGGAGTGGCCTCATCTGGGGCACACTCTGGAATGGTGGCCTCTCCTGGGGTGCACTCTGGTGGAATGGCCTCGCCTAGGGCTCTGGTGGAGTGGCCTCGACTGGGCGCACTCTGGTGGAGTAGCCTCGTCTGGGGCGCACTCTGCAGTGGCCTCTTTTTGGGCGCACTCTCGTGGAGTGGTCTCGTCTGGGGCGCACTCTGGTGGAGTGGGCTCGCCTGGGGCACACTCTGGTGGAGTTTCCTCACCTTGGACGCACTCTGGTGGAGTGGCCTCACCTGGGGTGCACTCTGTTGGAGTGGGCCCGACTGGGGCGCACTCTGGTGGAGTGGCCTTACCTGGGGTGCACTTTGTTGGAGTGGGCTCATTTGAGGCGCACTCTGGTGGAGTGGCCTTGTTTGGGGCTCACTCTTCAGTGGCCTCTTCTCGGGGGCACTCTGGTGGATTGGCCTCATCTGGGGCTCACTCTGGTGGAGTGGCCTTGTCTGGGACGCACTCTGCAATGGCCTCTTCTTGATCGCACTCTGGTGGAGTGGCCTTATCTGGGGTGCACTCTGGTGGAGTGGGCTCGCCTGGGGCACACCCTGGTGGAGTGGCCTCACCTGGGGCGCACTCTGGTGGAGTGGCCTCGCCTGTGGTGCACTCTGGTGGAGTGGCCTCGCCTGGGGTGCACTCTGGTGGAGTGGCCTCGCCTGGGGCGCACTTAGGTGGAGTGGCCTTGTCTGAGGCTCACTCTTCAGTGGCCTCTTCTGGGGCGCACTCTGGTGGAGTGGCCTCATCTGGGGTGCACTCTGGTGGAGTGGCCTTGGCTGGGGTGCTCTCTGGTGGAGTGGCCTCGCTTGGGGCACACTCTGGAGTGGCCTCATCTTGGGTGCACTCTGGTTAAGTGGCATCATCTGGGGTGCACTCTGGTGGAGTGGCATCATCTGGGGTGCACTCTGGTGGAGTGGCCTTGTCTAGGTCACGCTCTGGTGGGGAGGGCTCATCTGGGGTGCTCTCTGGTGAAGTGGCATCGCCTGGGGTGCACTCTGGTGGAGTGGCCTCACCTTGGACGCACTCTGGTGGAGTGGCCTCGCCTGGGCCACACTTTGGTGGAGTGGCCTCACCTGGGGCGCATTCTGGTGGAGTGGCCATGTCCAATGCGCGCACTGGTGAAGTGCCCTTGCTTGGGGCGCACTTTGGTGGAGTGGCTTCGCCTGGGGCACACTCTGGTGGGGTTGCCTCATCTGGGGCACACTCTGGAGTGGCCTCGTCTGGGGCGCACTCTCGTGAAGTGGCCTCATCTGGGGCACACTGTGGTGGCGTGGCCTTGCCTGGGGTGCACTCTCGTAGAGTGGCCCTGTCTGGGGCTCATTCTGCAGTGGATTCTTCTGGGGCGCACTGGTGGAGTGGCCTCATCTGGGGCACATTCTGTTGGAGTGGCCTCGCTTGGAGCGCACTCTTGTGGAGTGGCCTCGCCAGGGGCACACTATGGTGGAGTGGCCTTGCCTGGGGCTCACTCTGCAGTGGCCTCTTCTGGGATGCACTCTGGTGGAGAGGCCACTCCTGGGCCGCATTCTGGTGGAGTGGCCTTGCCTGGAGTGCACTCTGGTGGAGTGGCCTCGTCTAAGGAGCATTCTGGAGCGGCCTCATCTGGGGCACACTCTGGTGGAGTGGCCTCATCTGGGGTACACTCTGGTGGAGTGGCCATGTGTAGATCGCGCTCTGGTGGGATCGGCTCATCTGGGGTGCACTCTGGTGAAGTGGCCTCGCCTGTTTTCATTTTGGAGTGGCCTCGTCTGGGCCGCATTCTGGTGGAGTGGCCTCGCCTGGGGTGCCCACTGGTGGAGTGGCCTCACCTGGGGGACATTCTGGAGTGGTGCACTATGGAAGAGTGGCCTCGTCTGGGGCACACTTCTAGTGCAGTCTGCATGTGGAAGTCAAACTGGTGGAGTGCGATGTCTAGGGCACACTCTGGTGGATTTTCTTCATCTGGGGCACACTCTGGTGGAGTGGCCTTGCCTGGGACACAGTCTGGTGGAGTGGCCTAGCCTGGGGCACACTCTGGTGGAGTGGCCTCACCTGGGGCGCACTCTGGTGGAATGGCCTCACCTGGGGTGCACTCTGGTAGAGTGTCCTCCCCTGGGATGTACTCTGGTGGAGTGGCCTCGCCTGGGGCGCACTTTGGTAGAGTGGCCCCACCTGGGGCGCACTCTGGTGGAGTGGACTCATCTGGGGCACACTCTGGTGGAGTATCCTCCTCTGGGTCCCACTCTGGTGGAGTGGCCTCATCTGGGGCGCACTCTGGTGGAGTGGCCTTGCCTGGGGCAGATTCTGGTGGAGTGGCCTCGCCTGGGGCGGACTCTGGTGAAGTGGCCTTGCCTGGGGTGCACTCTGGTGGAGTGGCCTCATCTGGGGCGCACTCTGGTGGAGTGGCCATGTCTAGGGCGCTGTTGTGGAAAATTTTATATTAAGGAATTGTCATAAGTCTCCCAGTGTCTGTTCAATCGCAGCCCGCTCTAAAGAGCTGACTGGGGCAGACTGACGCTGGTTGAGATCCGTTTGGTAGTGAAAAGCTCTTTGGGGATGTAGAGAAATGTTTGTGGAGTGGGGACATGTCCGCCAGCTAAGGGCCCCTGTGCGATGCACAGAACGAGCGTCTGGTGGGGGTGTGTTCGCTCTGCAAAGACATTATCGGTTTAACGAGTGTGCTCTCATGTTGCCCCTGTGTGCCTGATCAACACATTTGTGGCCCAATGAGTGTACACCTGCCGATAATCTCTCGTCCACAAAGACAGTAGAATAATCCAGGTATACATTGTTCTCTGGAAAAATGTATAATAGGGATTTCTATCAACGGAAATACGGGAGTCTTTTGGGTTGTTCTGGTTGGAGACGGGGTTAATGTTTGAAAGTCATGTGGCTTCTAAAAACATGCATGCACCCTGCCTCTGCTCAGACACACCCATAAGACTCATGTAGTCATTGTTCATTGCTTGTTGCATTTTCCTGTGTTAAATCCTTATATGGTCATTCGCATCCTGTGAGGTCACAAGCTTTGTAAGAGGTGTCTGGTTGTTGGAGGCCGAACCCTCGAGCTTTGGGACCTCCTGTTATGCTAATAAAGAGTGAGCACACAGCTGAGGGGTCAGTGTGATCTTGGAACTGGAAGCGTGAGGTTGTGATTATTTGTAAGCATAGTGGCCTCGTCTGGGGCACACTCTGGTAGAGTGTCCTCACCTGGGATGCACTCTGGTGGAGTGGCCTCGCCTGGAGTGCACTTTGGTGGAGTGGCCCAACCTGGGGCGCACTCTGGTGGAGTGACCTCGCCTGGGGCAAACACTGGTGGAGTGGCTATGTCTAGCTCGCACTTTGGCGGAGTGTCATTGTCTGGGGCGCACTCCGGTGGAGCGGCCTCGTTCAGGGCACACTCTGGTGGAGTGGCCTCGTCCAGGGCACACTCTGGAAGGAGTGGCCTCATCTGGGGCACACTCTGGTCAATTGGCCTTGTCTGGGATGCACTCTGGTGGAGTGGCCTCGCCTGGGGCAAACTCTGGTGGAGTGGCCTCGTCTGGGGTGCACTCTGGTGGAGTAGAATCATCTGGGGAGCATTCTGGAGTGGCCTCGCCTGGGGTGCACTCTGGTGGAGTGGCCTCATCTGGGGCGCACTCTGGTGGAGTGGCCATGTCTAGGGTGCACACTGGTGGAGGGGCCTTGCTTGGGGCAAACTTTGGTGGAATGGCCTCACCTGGGGCGCACTCTGGTGGAGTGACCTTACCTTGGGCACACTCTGGAGTGGCCTCTTCTGGGGCGCACTCTGGTGAAGTGGCCTCGCCTGGGGCACACACTGGTGGAGTGGCCTCTCCTGGGGCACACTCTAGAGTGGCCTCGACTTGGGTGCACTCTGGTGGAGTGGCCTCATCTGGGGCGCACTGGGGTGGAGTGGCCTCGCCTAGGGCGCACATTGGTGGAGTGGCCTCGACTTGGGTGCACTCTGCAGTGGCCTCTTCTTGGGCCTACTCTGGTGGAGTGGCCTCTTCTTGGGCGCACTCTGGTGGAGTGGCCTCTTCTAGGGCGCACTCTGGTGGAGTGGGCTCCCCTTGGGCACACTCTGGTGGAGTGGCCTTGTCTGGGGCGCACTCTGGTGGAGTGGCTTCACCTGGGGGGCACTCTGGTGGAGTGGCCTCGCCTGGGCCACATTCTGGTGGAGTGGCCTCGCCTGGGGTGCACTCTGGTGGAGTGGCCATGTCTAGGTCGTGCTCTGGTGGGGTGGCCTCATCTGGGGTGCACTCTGGTGGAGTGGTCTCATCTGGGGCGCACTCTGGTGGAGTGGCCTCGTCTGGGGCACACTCTAGTGGAGTGGCCTAATCTGGGTCGCACTTTGGTGGAGTGGCCTCATCTGGGGCGCACTCTGGTGGAGTGGCCTCGCCTGGGGCGCACTCTGTTGGAGTGGCTTTACCTGGGGCGCACTCTGATGGTGAAGTGGCAACGAGGATCAGTTTATATGGCCATAGTTATGTGTGTAGTAAGACTGATTTAGAATTTCAGCTAAGAATCATATTGAGTGACCTTACCTTTGGCACACTCTGGAGTGGCCTCTTCTGGCGCGCACTCTGGTGAAGTGGCCTCGCCTGGGGCGCACACTGATGGAGTGGCCTCTCCTGGGGCACACTCTGGAGTGGCCTCGACTTGGGTGCACTCTGGTGGAGTGGCCTCGTCTGGGGCGCACTGGGGTGGAGTGGCCTTGCCTAGGGTGCACATTGGTGGAGTGGCCTCATCTGGGGCGCTCTCTGCAGTGGCCTCTTCTTGGGCGCACACTGGTGGAGTGGCCTCTTCTTGGGCACACTCTGGTGGAGTGGCCTCTTCTAGGGCGCACTCTGGTGGCAACGAGGATCAGTTTATATGGCCATAGTTATGTGTGTAGTAAGACTGATTTAGAATTTCAGCTAAGAATCATATGGAGTGACCTTACCTTTGGCACACTCTGGAGTGGCCTCTTCTGGGGCGCACTCTGGTGAAGTGGCCTCGCCTGGGGAGCACACTGGTGAAGTGGCCTCTCCTGGGGCACACTCTGGAGTGGCCTCGACTTGGGTGCTGTCAGGAGGCACAAGCCGCCTCCGTCCGCCGGGTTCCACGGCGCATGCGCGGAGGACTCACGCTGCGCCGTACACCCGTTCGCGGCCCATTGGTGCGGCGCGCGCGGGTGCACGGCGGTCCCCGTGTGCGCGCCGTGACCGTGCGGGTGCACGGCGGCGCGTCACTGTGACGCGCTCGCCGGAGGGCTACTTCTGACGGCTCCAGCACCCAGTCGGGTTGCTGGTTTGTCGTCAGCTGTACCCTGTCCCCTGTGCCTGTCATTTTCCTGTTTCCAGTGTGTCACCAGTACTGACCCCTTGCTTGTATAACGGATTACCCTTTGCCTGCCTAATACCCCGGATCTCTGCTTGTATAACGGACCACTCTTTGCCTGCCTGATACCCCAGACCTCTGCTTGTATAACGGACTACTCTTGCCTGCCTGATACCCCAGACCTCTGCTTGTATATAACGGACTACTCTTGCCTGCCTGATCCCCCGGACCCCTGCTTGTTCAACGATTACTCTCTCTGCCTGTCTGATACCCCTGATCCTTGCCTGAATAACGGACTTGCTCGAGCTGATACCCCGGTTCCATTTAACCACTTGTCTTGCAGCTTCTCCAGTGCCCAGCGGCCACACGGACTTCCTTCAGGAATTCAGTCACCACCGGAAGCCCGTGCCTCCGCGTGCCCCCAACTCCCTGTATCACCTCCAGGGGTCGGGTGCGCGTGGTCGTAAGGGCGAGCCGCTCTCGGCATCTCGGCCTCGGTGAGTATAGTCCCTGACAGTACAAACCAGCCAGATGTCCGAGGCCGACAGAGCGCGCTCTCCTCTGGAGATCCTATGTCAACAGGTCTCCACCTTGGCCGACTCATTTCAGAAGTTACAAGAGGGGTATACTCAGATTGACAGTCGCCTCCAACAGATTGCTGGAGTACTTCCCTCCGCCGCTGCAGTTCCGGCACCCGGCAATGAAGGTCCGCTTCCTCAGGCCACCGCCAGCCCTACGGTCGTCATGGCGCTTCCCGAGCCTAGGGTCCCTACGCCCGAACGGTTTTCAGGAGACCGTAAAAGATTCAGAGCCTTTAAGAACGCATGTTCTCTTTACTTTGCCCTCCAACCCCGGACATTTGCATCAGAGATCGTCAAGGTGGGGTTCGCTATCTCGTTGCTGTCAGAGGAACCTCAGGCTTGGGCCCACAGCTTAATGGAACAGGGAAGTCCTGTGCTAAATTCCATAGATACCTTCTTTGAGGGTATGTCCAAACTTTATGATGACCCGCAACGGAAGGCTACCGCTGAAGCCACTCTACACCACTTGTCCCAAGGAAGGAGGCCCATTGAAGATTACACGGTTGAGTTCCGTAAATGGGCGGCCGACACGAACTGGAACGAGCCGGCTCTTCGCTACCAGTATCGTCAAGGCTTGTCTGAACTCCTTAAGGATGAGCTAGCCAGGATGGAGACCCCGGAGACCTTGGAAGAACTTATTCAGGCAGCCACGCAGTTGGACAGGCGCTTGCGAGAACGCCGCTCGGAGCGGTTTCAGGGTCCACGCCCTTCGTGGACGCCATTTAGAGCCCCATCCATGCCGTCAACATCCTCCATCCCGCCTCCTGAAGCTTAACCCATGCAGCTAGGCCTGGTTCGGGCCCCGCTAACATCAGAGGAGAGACAACGCAGACGGCAGTCCAATTTGTGTCTGTACTGCGGGGGAGCGGGACACTTCCTGCGCGGTTGTCCAATAAGGCCCAGTAAGTCCTTTCAGCCTAGATTGATGAATTTCCAGGATAATGATGCTCCAAAATCTTATGTGATGTTGTCTGTTTCCTTGCAGCTACCGGAAGGGGAGTCTCGCCTACCCGCCATCATTGATTCGGGGGCTTGTAGCTGCTTCATGGATGCAGCCTTGGCCCGCAGCCTCCGTATTCCTTTGCAAACAAAGACCCAAGGGTTACAGGTGCATCTAGCTGATGGGTCTCTTCCTAGTTCCGGTCCAATCACCCAAGAGACCCAGCCTATCCTAGTAACCACCGACTCCGGTCATCGGGAACTCCTACAGCTCGACCTCATCCAGTCTCCCATCTTCCCAGTCATCCTCGGCCTGCCCTGGTTACAAGCTCATGATCCGCAGATCCAATGGAGCACCAAGGTGGTATCCTTCTCCTCTCCATACTGCTCGGAGCATTGCCTCCCTTTAACCTCGAAGGTTTGTGCTACGGTTACTACCTCGCCCGACAAACTGCAGCAGATTCTCTCTGAATATCTGGAGTTCCAGGAGGTCTTTAATAAACAAATGGCTGATCGCCTACCACCTCATCGGCCTTATGACTGTCCGATCGACCTGTTGCCAGGATCAATGATCCTGTTCGGTCGTATATTCCCTCTCTCCGAGACCGAACTGGAGGCGCTCAGACAATACATCGATGAGAACCTGGAAAAGGGTTTTATCCGTCCTTCGTCCTCACCTGCGGGAGCAGGGATATTCTTTGTTGGGAAAAAAGATGGGTCCCTTAGACCTTGTGTGGACTACCGGCAGCTCAACAATATCACCATTAAAAACAGGTACCCACTACCACTCATCCCGGAGTTATTTCAACGATTCCGATCTGCCAAGGTCTTTTCCAAATTAGACCTGCGGGGTGCCTATAACCTTATTAGAATCAGAGCTGGAGATGAATGGAAGACAGCGTTTAGGTCCAGGTTTGGGCACTTTGAGTACCTGGTGATGCCATTCGGGCTATGCAATGCTCCAGCTACTTTCCAGCACCTAGTTAATGACATCTTCCGAGAATACCTGGATGACTTCCTTGTTGTCTATCTAGATGACATACTCATTTTTTCTCCCACGATGGAACTACACAAGGAGCATGTCAAAAGAGTCCTCTCTATATTAAAACAACACAAGCTTTATCTGAAAATGGAGAAGTGTGAATTTGAGAGGTCAGTGGTACAATTTCTGGGGTTCATCATATCGGCCGGCGGGATCGCAATGGATCCCCAAAAGATACAAGCTATCCAAGATTGGCCAGCTCCATCTGATAAAAAAGGAGTCCAACGATTCATAGGATTTGCTAATTTTTATCGGAAGTTCATTATCGGATTCTCGACCATTGTAGCACCTATCACCCAGCTAACCCGTCAGCACAACCCTTTCCGGTGGAATGAGGCCGCACAAGAAGCCTTCCTAAAATTAAAGTATCTGTTTAGTTCGGCTCCAATTCTTCGTCACCCCGATCCTTCTCAGCCATATGTTCTGGAGGTGGATGCTTCGGAAATTGCCACAGGGGCCATTCTCTCTCAAAGACAAGGGCCCAAAGCCATCCTTCACCCCGTTGCTTTTGCTTCCCGGAAACTCAGCCCGCCAGAGTTAAACTACGACGTGGGTGACAGGGAGCTGTTGGCCATAAAATTTGCTTTAGAAGAATGGAGGTATCTGCTCGAAGGTGCATTACATCCGGTAATGATTTTTACTGATCATAAAAACCTCGAATATTTACGGACAGCAAAACGACTAAAACCTAGACAAGCCCGCTGGGCTCTCTTTTTCTCTCGCTTCAACTTCCACATTTCCTATAGACCTGGCTCAAAGAATGGAAAGGCAGACGCACTCTCACGGATGTTCTCAGCAGAGTCCCAAGCTTCAGAACCTGGAACCATCCTCTCGTCCCAAAACTTCCTTGGGGTAACACAAGTGGATCTGATGTCATCCATTAAAACAGCGTCCAACTCTTGCATGGAATCAGAGGTGCAATCCTTGAAAAGAAACGGTAATTTCTTTTGGATCCGGGGAAAAATCTTTGTACCACAGGAGACACGGTCGTTAACCCTCAAGATGTGCCATGACCATAAACTCGCAGGGCATTTTGGAGTAAGGAAAACGTCCGAACTAGTCTCTCGTTCCTTTTGGTGGCCTGGGTGGAGACGGGATTGCAAGGAATACGTGGCATCCTGCCCTTTGTGTCAGCGAAACAAGGGTCGAAACGCCAAGTCTTGGGGTTTACTAAGACCTCTACCTATCCCCGAACGACCATGGTCTGACGTCTCTATGGATTTTATAGTGGACCTGCCAGCCTCGGGGGGCTTTACCACTATTTTTGTCGTGGTTGACCGTCTCTCCAAGATGGCCCATTTTTTGCCCATGAAGGGCACCCCCTCGGCCCTAGAGACTGCCAATATTTTTTTGAAGGAGATCATCAGGCTCCATGGAGTACCAAAGAACATCGTATCAGACAGGGGTGTACAATTTACATCCAAATTTTGGAGGGAGCTCTGCAAAGCCTTAAATATCCAAGTCTGCCTTTCATCAGCTTATCACCCCCAGAGTAACGGCCAAACGGAAAGGACGAACCAGACTCTAGAGCAATACCTGCGGTGTTTCTGCTCGGGATCTCAAGATGATTGGGCAAGTCTTCTCCCATACGCAGAGTTCGCGTATAACAATTCTGTTCACGCTGCTACTAACCAAACGCCCTTCTGGGCGAATTGTGGATTCCATCCTACCTTTCTGTCCAACGATGTTCCTGAGATATCAGTCCCTGCAGTGCAGGACAGAATAGCCTCTTTACAAGCAAATTTCCAGAGGATTCAAGATATGTTACAAAGGGCTCAAACGGATTACAAGGAGCAGTATGATCGGGGCAGGAGGGAGAATCCAACCTTTAAACTAGGAGAAGAGGTCTGGCTATCCACTACTAATCTTAAACTATCTGTGCCTTCGCGGAAATTGGGACCCAAGTTCATAGGTCCTTTCCCCATCAAATGAATTATCAATCCTGTGGCTATGGAGCTAGCACTACCAAAGACTTACAAGATCCATCCTGTTTTCCACGTGTCCTTACTGAAGCCCGTAGTGGACAGCACTTTCCCGGAAAGAGGGGAGCCTCCTCCGCCACCAGTTAGGGTGGATGGAGAAAATGAGTTTGAGGTGGAGTCCATCCTTAACTGTAGGAAGAAGGGTAGACAACTGCAGTATCTGATCCAGTGGAAGGGTTATCCACCTGAGGACAACTCTTGGGAACCCGCGAAGAATCTACATGCACCACGCTTAATTCAAGCCTTTCACCGAGACCACCCGGAGGTGATGTCCAGTCTGGGCGTCCAGTGTCCGCCCTTAGGAGGGGGGCACTGTCAGGAGGCACAAGCCGCCTCCGTCCGCCGGGTTCCACGGCGCATGCGCGGAGGACTCACGCTGCGCCGTACACCCGTTCGCGGCCCATTGGTGCGGCGCGCGCGGGTGCACGGCGGTCCCCGTGTGCGCGCCGTGACCGTGCGGGTGCACGGCGGCGCGTCACTGTGACGCGCTCGCCGGAGGGCTACTTCTGACGGCTCCAGCACCCAGTCGGGTTGCTGGTTTGTCGTCAGCTGTACCCTGTCCCCTGTGCCTGTCATTTTCCTGTTTCCAGTGTGTCACCAGTACTGACCCCTTGCTTGTATAACGGATTACCCTTTGCCTGCCTAATACCCCGGATCTCTGCTTGTATAACGGACCATTCTTTGCCTGCCTGATACCCCAGACCTCTGCTTGTATAACGGACTACTCTTGCCTGCCTGATACCCCAGACCTCTGCTTGTATAACGGACTACTCTTGCCTGCCTGATACCCCAGACCTCTGCTTGTATATAACGGACTACTCTTGCCTGCCTGATCCCCCGGACCCCTGCTTGTTCAACGATTACTCTCTCTGCCTGTCTGATACCCCTGATCCTTGCCTGAATAATGGACTTGCTCGAGCTGATACCCCGGTTCCATTTAACCACTTGTCTTGCAGCTTCTCCAGTGCCCAGCGGCCACACGGACTTCCTTCAGGAATTCAGTTACCACCGGAAGCCCGTGCCTCCGCGTGCCCCCAACTCCCTGTATCACCTCCAGGGGTCGGGTGCGCGTGGTCGTAAGGGCGAGCCGCTCTCGGCATCTCGGCCTCGGTGAGTATAGTCCCTGACAGGTGCACTCTGGTGGTGTGGCCTCGTCTGGGGCGCACTGGGTTGGAGTGGCCTCGCCTAGGGCGCACATTGGTGGAGTGGCCTCATCTGGGGCGCTCTCTGCAGTGGCCTCTTCTTGTGCGCACTCTGGTGGAGTGGCCTCTTCTTGGGTGCACTCTGGTGGAGTGGCCTCTTCTTGGGTGCACTCTGGTGGAGTGGCCTCGTCTGGGGCACACTCTGGTGGAGTGGCTTCGCCTGGGGGGCACTCTGGTGGAGTGGCCTCTTTTGGGGCTCACTCTGGTGGAGTGGCCTCATCTGGGGCACACTCTGGTGAAGTGGCCATGTCTAGGTCGTGCTCTGGTGGGGTGGCCTCATCTGGGTTGCACTCTGGTGGAATGGTCTCATCTGGGGCACACTCTGGTGGAGTGGCCTCGTCTGGGGCACACTCTGGTGGAGTGGCCTAATCTGGGTCGCACTTTGGTGGAGTGACCTCATCTGGGGCGCACTCTGGTGGAGTGGCCTCGCCTGGGGGGCACTCTGGTGGAGCGGCTTTACCTGGGGCGCACTCTGATGGTGATTTGGCAATGAGGATCAGTTTATATGGCCATAGTTATGTGTGTAGTAAGACTGATTTAGAATTTCAGCTAAGAATCATATTTCTTGTATTTCATGTTGAAACTACTTATGACAGGTTGTGGTTCCTCTTTTTGTGCAAGAGCATACTGCAGAGAAACAAAAGTTTTTTGTATAAAGTTAAAAATATATACCGTATTTATTGGCGTATAACATGCACTTTTTTCCCCTTAAAATCAGGGGAAAATCGTGGGTGCGTGTTATACGCTGATCCCCGCTATCTATGATTTATCAGAGCGATCGCCGCGATCGCAGCCGACATTCACATAGCGTGTAGTTTTAAATATGGCGCCGCGGAGTTCGGAGGGACTCGGCGGAGCTGAACGAGCGCCGCCAAGATACACATAGTCGAGTGTTCTCGGCTCTTTCTGGCGCTGCTCACAGTCCTGCCCAGTGTGTATGTCGGCGGCGATCTTTCAAGCGATCTGTGCAAGGCTGCACTGACCACTGGGGCAAGGCTGCACTGACCACTGGGGCAAGGCTGCACTGACCACTGGGGTAAGGCTGCACTGACCACTGGGGCAAGGCTGCACTGACCACTGGGGTAAGGTTGCACTGACCACTGGGGCAAGGCTGCACTGACCACTGGGGCAAGGCTGCACTGACCACTGGGGCAAGGCTGCACTGACCACTGGGGCAAGGCTGCACTGACATGGCTGCACTGACAAGGCTGCACTGACAAGGCTGCACTGGGGCAAAGCTGCACTGACAATTCTGCACTGGGGCAAAGCTGCACTGACAAGGCTGCAATGGACACTGGGCAAGGCTGCAGATGGACACTGATGAGGCTGCATTGATGGGCATTTTAATGTAATACGCCGATAAATACGGTAATTAACGAAGATTTCAAACTTCTTTCAGTTTGTCATTATGGGATATTGTTTATAGAATTTTGAATAAAATAATGAATTTAATCGATTTTGGAATAAGGCTGTAACATAAAAAAATGTGGAAAAAATGAAAGTGCTGTGAACACTTTTCCGGATGCACTGTATCAAGCTTCAGAAGTTTGTTTCCTGGGCTGGGCAAGGGGCAGAGAGCAGTTCTACAGGAACTGGGGATGGGGAGGAATCTTTCAGGTGCTAAAACATATGTATCCCGCATTTACAGGCGTTCCCATTGAAATTTATGGGATCAAAAACAGCTAAATATGCTCAGGAAAAGTAAGAAGCTCATGTACTTTTTTTTTGAGTGTGAACAGAGACCATTCGAAAGGATAGGCTTCTGTGTAGTTAGGTAAAGGAGCATAAAAATGCTTAAATGTGAATGGAGGAAGTTGCAGGTTTGTATTTTTTACTTGTCTGTCCCTTGTTAGAGTTCCCATCAGAAGCCCCACTGGAAGAGGCACGGCAGTTTGCTGCACAGGTTTGTCTCTAGTCTTAGTGATTGATAATGCAGAATGAGCCCATTAAAGCTGGCTATACGCCATACAATTTTCTTATTCAAATTTCTTTAGATTTACCTTCAACTATGTAGTGCAAGGGCCTGGCCTGATTGCATACAAATTGAAAGTGTTTTGGTTTGACCTTATATTATATGATTTTGGTAAATCTAAAGGAAAATTGTACAAGAAAGTTGTATAATGTATGGCCAGCCTCAGTTGTATTTGCAGGATCTGACTGATTTGAAAGTAATTTCTACTCACTGTGCTGTGGCAAACTCAAAAACACACGCCTATCATTGAGCTCTGCCTATTACAGTCCTGGCCATTTCTGGTTCTGTAGACCGCGAAAAACTCACTACATCCGCAAGCATTTTCCTTAACCACTTAAGGACCGTAAGATTTGCCCCCTTAATGACCAGGCCATTTTTTGCAATACAGCACTGCGTCGCTTTAACTGACAATTGCGTGGTTGTGTGGCGCTGTACCCAAACAAAATTGATGTCCTTTTTTTCCCACAAATAGAGCTTTATTTTGGGGGTATTTGATCACCTATGCGGTTTTTGTTTTTTGCGCTATAAACAAAAACTGACAATTTTGAAAAAAAAAAAAAACAATATATTTTACTGTTTGCTATAATAAATATCCAAAAAATAAAAAATTTCTTCATCAGTTTATGCCAATATGTATTCTTCTACATATTAAAAAAAAAAAAATCGCAATAAGCGTCTATTGATTGGTTTGTGCAAAAGTTATAGCGTCTACAAAATGAGGGATAGATTTATGGCATTTTTATTATAAATATATATATATATATATATATATATATATATATATATATTTTTTTTTTTACTAGTAATGGTGGTGATCAGCGATTTTTAGCGGGACTGCGTCTTTGCGGCGGACAGATCAGACACTTTTGACACTTTTTTTGGGACCATTAACATCTATACAGCGATCACTGCTATAAAAATGTACTGATTACTGTATAAATGTCACAGGGGTTAACACTAGGGAGTGATTAAGGGTTTAAATGTGTTCCCTGAGAGGTGTTTCTAACTGGGGGAGGGGGGACTGACTGACTGGGACTACAGAGAGATCTCTGTTCCTAATCACTAGGAACAGATGATCACTCTATATACTTCCCTGTCAAAACGGGGATCTGTTTGTTTACATTGACAGATCTGGCTCTCTGTGGAGCGATCACGGGTGGCCGGTGGACATCGCGGCCGCTGGCCACACGCATCAGCTCCCCTAGCGCCCGCTGTAGCTGTTAAAGGGACCACCGTACAGCTACGGCGATTCGCGGGAAACGAGCCGACCTGCCGCCGTATAATAACAGCAGCTGGTCGGCAAGTGGTTAAAAGAGAAAAATTTTTTGTTTTTTTTAAAGAGTCATACTTACCTAGGTGGATGCAGCATCATCTCACCAGCGCGTCTAGCACTGAGATCCGAGTGATCGAACACCACCGATCACGCCGGGCGCCGGTCCAGAGATCTGGGCGGATCCAGACTCTATGGTAGTGATAAGCCTGCTGAACCGACTTCTGTGACGTCAAAGAGCAGACTTCAGACCGCTCTCTGCTGAAAATGGGTCACAGGAGTGCAGAATGAACTGCACTCCTGTGATCCACAGGAGAGCTACAGCTATACAAGCTTTGGCTGTACTTTAATGTCCATGGCAGCAAGGAATGGCTACAGGGCTGTGAGGCAAGCTGAAAAGAGCCACTTGTATGTGATGCATGTTGTGCCTTTATTGTACCATTAGATGGCAGTGTGTGACCTCCGAATAGGAATTACATTTGGCTTGTGATTCACTATAGCTTGCAGTACTATCAGCTTGGTTCTAACTTCATCTTTTTTTGCTTCTGGGGAAAAAATAAAATGAACAGAGAGCATTGGCCTTATTTATTTAAAGAAACGGTGGAAAGTATTGCTCTCAATTGCCAAACAATGGCATAATTCACCTGGAGAGGTGGTAAAGAATAGCAAACATCAAATGAGGGCAGCTATCTATGCAAGTTAAACCAATTTACCTGTGGTATCAAGGAGGTGAAGCAGGCTCAAGATTATTACTGTAATCCCAGTTGTAGAAATGCATGTCACATAATCAACAAGCCATTGAATGGAAATTTAGACTGGAGAAGCCAGAACATGGAGCAGCTGTGCAAGGCAACCAATCAGCTTCCAGGTTTAGAAGCTTAACTGAACAAGCTAGAAGCTGATTGGTTACTGTGCACAGCTGTAGTCTGCTCCAGTTTTAGTAAACCAAAAGTCGTTGAATTTTGGCACTTTTCACCGTTTTGGAAGCTTGTAAGATGTAGACAACACACAGATCAGCATTTTTTTTTAAATGTATGTAAACCCTAAAATGCGCTTCAATTTTGTTGCTCAGTTTTGGTCTGTTAAATATACAGTTGAAAACATTTTGGTTATATCTGTGTAACAAGTACAAAGAAGTAGAGTAGAAATAAAAGCGAGTCAACGAAGGACTCGTTAGGGGACCGACAAATACTGAATCCGTGGGGCCCCACATTTTGTCAAATTTCGCAATGTTATTATGAAGGATGCAGGTAAATTTGTCATTAACAATAATCCAGTTCACTTCACTCTTTACGTAGTTAATTGGCACCTCCGGTCGCTTCCAGTATTTAGCAATAGAGATCCGCATTGCCAAGAGCATATATAGGATCAGTTTCGTAGGTTTATTTTTTGGGTCCTTCTCAGGCAGTTTCTGGAAAAGGGCTGCATTTGGGGATCTGTGAATATTTACTCCAGACACTGAATGATTGAAATTAAACATTTGAATCCAAAATCTGGATACTATGGGGCATTGCCACCAAATGTGGTACATACCCTGTTTCCCCTAAAATAAGACCTAGCGTGACTGTCAGTGATGGCTGCAATATAAGCCCTACCCCCCAAATAAGCCCTACCCTGTTTCCCCAAATATAAGCCCTACCCTGAAAATAAGACCTACATGGACTTTAACTAGGGCTTATTTGGGGGGTAGGGCTTATATTGCAGCCATCACCGACAATCACGCTAGGTCTTATTTTCGGGGAAACAGGGTAGTTCCTATTTGTCTGTATCTTTGGAAATGGGTAGGCAATGCATCAGAATGCATCTTTGCATTCATGTGGGAACCAGGTACCACCTTTTTAGAAGTGTTTAAAATTAAATACATTTTTTATTATTAGATTCCATCAATGTTGTATTAATGGAGATCTTAGACAAAACATAGGCAATGTTACATAGTTGGTAAGGTTGAAGACAACTGTCCATCCAGTTCAACCCGTGAATGTCTTGCCATTTATTCAGTTCAAGAGAAATACCCAGATCTTGTTCTCAATGGACCATATAAGAAAGTTTGGTATGTGGATCAGTAAGGGACATGTATAGAATGGATATTCGACAAACACCTGTCCTGACAGGATAGTTCAAAACATGAAAGCGTTAGAGGTCCTGCTAGTGTATTAAAGTGATACTAAAGTCTCTTTTTAAAAAAAAATAAAATAAAATAACAAACATGTTCTAGTTACCTGCTCTGTGCAGTGCATTTGCACAGAGCAGCCCAGATCCTCCTCTTCTCGGGTCCCTCTTTGGCGCTCCTTGACCCTCCCTACTGCCCCCCACAGCAAGCAGCTTGCTATGGGGGCACCCAAGCCACAGCTCTAAGTGTCCATTTAGACATGGAGCCACAGCCTGGCCCTGTCCCCTCTCGCTTCTTATTGGCTCTTTGACTTTGACAGCAGCAGGAGCCAAGTGCCCTTCTCTGCACTTTCTCCAGCAACATGTTCTCGCTGCCTGATCCCCACCCTCCCTGTGGCAGCTGGCTGGGGCTCTTCTCCCTGCACCCGCTGTCATAAGTTACAAAGAGTGTGGCTGTGCTGAGCTCCACCCATACGGTCGTGTCCTTCATTCACAGAGTTCTGTGAATGAATGCTTACATGTACTGTCGGCCTTCATGGCTGTCAGCTTGTAGTTCTCAGTGAACTGCGAGGGTACTGGTGAGCGTACTCGTAGTCGATTGAGGTTCCTGGACTGAAGTACCTGCCTGCCCATATGGGAGGTACGGGCAGACAGTCTGGGTGAGCCTGGCATGCAATACTTTACAGACTTTCAAGAAAGAAATAGTAAATGCAAAAAAAATGTGCATTTATTTTTTTTAAAGTTGAACTTATGATTTAATCCTTTTGGCTGTAGGCTGTGCCAAATGCATTGTTTACACTGATCTTATTGGCTGATATAATTGATTAAATATGTTGCAATAACCTAATAATAAATCTAATCATAAAAGTATTTTTTCTACACAATGCTTGCAGACAGTTGGGAACACCTATGGTAATTTCTCTCTCGCCACCATGTTTCATGTTTTCAGGGAATTCACCAAAGAAGATTATGGGAAATCTTTGCTTTCTTTAGAACTGGCACCCAGCGCCTCCATAGTCCTCTTACCAGTAAGTCTACACTAAATTGTGGTCATAAGGAAAAAGTGCTTGTATATAACTAGATACTATCTATGGATTTATTTAGATGGTTGTGTAGTGTATATATAACTAGATATTGTATAGAGTTTTATATAGATAACCTTCTAGATCTTTGTTTGAGATTGTGATTCCTAAGTTAAATGACTGACAAGTAACCAAAGTGAGTTTCACATATCTGACGAGAAGCAGCAAATGAAAGGTGGTTGGTTAATATTGGTTATTGCCTGGTTTATGTAATCGTTAATGATTGTTCTGTCTTGGTAATAAAAGACTGATTTTGTCATTTTTCTCTTTTACAGGCTGGTAGACCAATTTGGGCTGTAGTATGGTCATCAGATGGTGGTGTCTGGGGGTTTCTGGGTACACTGGTATACCCTCTTCTGGCAGTATGGCGGTTTGTGAGAAATTTCCTGTTCAGTAGCCCACCTCCCGCACAGAACTCAGACAGAGCAGCTTACCCCCAGCAGGAGAACCCCCAGATGCTTGAGAGGAAATCTGATAATACCTCAATGGTGATTCCAGCGTCGGAAAAAAAAAGTTTGTCTCAGGGGGTGTATGTAAGAGGACACGGGGCCACACAATGAGACTGGAAGAGAAGCAGTTTAACCTTTTTAAGATCTGCAGGGTTTTTTCACACTCAGGGCATTAAGGATGTGGAACTCTCTTCCGCAATTGGTGGTGTCAATGGAATATTGATAGTTTCTTTATCATACATCACGGGATACAGTTAGGGATGCAGTTATTCATTACTTACTAGGTTATACACCATCTCTAGGTGAATGGACCACTGGTAGACCAAAGTCTTAGACAGGAGCAAGAGATTTGATCGATCAATTATCTACTGGTTGTGCCACATCCTAAATTCAAGTTTAGAGCAAAGAGAGATTCCCCTGGCGGACTTTAAAGGCACAGTTTTATAAGAAAAGTATTTAAAGGTATATAGAGTAAATAACAGTTTATTCGTTACAAAAAAATAATATCAAATAAATTACACAATTACATAGTTAAAAACAAGGAATGCAGTTCCATACATATAAAGTTTTTAGTGATACCAATACATATGCACCCGACGCGTTTCGGAGTTTCTTATATCTCCTTCTTCAGGGGTGATTGTAGGGTTTGCAACAAGGATTTTCTATATGGGAAATAGTATGTATAGCATAGGCATAGTAAGTACACAGTAAAAGATCATAGATATAAAACCTATAGTTGTATGAGTCTATATATGCACACATATATTTTTATGTTTACACTTACATTGGTATCTATGGATATAGGTTATGCATTCCAAGATGGATTAAAAAGAACATAGATATGTTGATGCACTGCCCATCGGACACGCTCCCTGGTTGTGATGCGTAGAGCTTTAGTAAAGTATAACGGAAATATTCATAGAGCCACTGTCGAGGTGGAGGTAGAGAGGTGTAAGTACATAGGGTGATTTTATTCTTCCCTCCAATAGGAAGAAAGGCCCATAGTTGACGGGCGTACAGTAGTTTTGGATCTGAGATCGCACTGAGGCCAAATGTGTGTCCTGTAAATCACGAAGATATGGATATATGTAAGGATATGTATATATATGTATGGCCAAAATAGTACATGGAAAATCCAAAGGCTATATCCTACCTGGTCCGTCTACAATGATAGAGGACAGTGACTGGTGGTAAGTATGGATCGGATGTGGTCCAAAAAGCTGGAGAGTTAACATGAGAATGAGGGGTATGTTAGAATCCTGGTTGGTGCGAAGAAATGGGGGGGGGGGGGGCTGGTGGGGGGGGGGGGGGGAGGGGAGGTTGTGGGAGAAAGGGAAGGAAAAGAGGGGGGGGGGGGGGAAGGGGAAAGGGGGGGGGGGGGGGCGGAAACAAGGGGGGAGGGGGAAAGGGGGGGGGGGGAAAGGGGGGGGGGGGGGGGAAAGGGGGGGCGGGGGATGGGGAAGAGGAGGGGAAAGAGGGAGAAGGGGGGCAGGAGGGGGGGGGGGGGGGGGGGGGGGGAAGGGCAGTGCGGAATGGAGAGGAGGAAAGGGAAAAAGAGGGAAGGGAAGGGGAAGGACAGGGGAGGAAGGGGAAGAGAGGAAAGACAAAGTAGTGGGTAGGAAAGCATGAAGAAAAGATGTGGGGCGTCCGGGTAACGTAAGTAGCTAGTAGTTTCAATGAGGGAAGATGAATCATTAAAGATATCATAAGAGAAAGGGACGTCCCAAAGTATAATAGATAATAGATAGGGCAGGTATAACATGTTAAGCAGCAAGTAAGATTAACAGCCAATGATTCCAACATAGAGATCCATTACTGACCGTGTATCACAGCATCTCACACCAAGAGCGTCCTGTCTGCAGCAGATGACGCCTGGTGTGAGCTGGAGCCGGGTATATAAAGCCCTCCCCACCTATCAGCTGTTGATAGAAAAGTTCCAACAGCTGATTATGGTGAGGGAGGGGCGGACACACTTAGACTGGCCCCCCGGGTGGAGCGCGCGCCGCCAGGCACCCACAGCGCATGCGGACGCAGACGTCGCGGGGCGTGGCCACGCCCACTACACCCGCCGGCACGTCTAGCTTCCCCGACGGACTGCGCATGTCCGTTGGGGTCGCAAGATGGAGGGACAGATAAATCTGTACCTCACACAGCGCCACCATGAGTCCAAGTTACGCTCAGGCGGCTCTTTTCGTGCCGGGCGGATCACAGATCACAATGTGAAGCTACTAAGGAATAAATAAGGCATAGATTGATGCGGTTTGAACAAAGAGAGTAGTGTCAGAATTTTTTACTATCCCAGGAGAGCAGGATCGATGGACAGTGCAGTGCGGGTTAGGAATGTAGTTCAATGGAGGGAAAACATTTCAGACAAGGCAAAATAGTGATCACATATAGATATTAAGGGTACAATTCGAGGGCATGTTATATATGTAGGATGACATCAGGTATGTATACATATGATCCGAATATCAATAGCCTCGAATGTTATGCAGTATATAGCATTAAGAACAACATTACAATACATAACCAAAGATGGCATGATGTATAATATGAAGACTATATACCCCTCTGTATGGGGGGGGGGGGGGGGGGGGAAAGGGGGGAAAAGGGGGAAGAAAGGGGAAAGAAAATGGATGTAATTAGCTGATTTATAGTATCGCCCCAAACATATAATTATCTATGGGGTGGTCCTTTCTATTGCTCTCTACCACCAGAGGAGAAGCCTTCGAGGAAGGGTTTGAACCAAATGGTTTCATTTAGGCCTGGGGGTTCAGTAGCCCTTAAGTAATATATCCATCGTGACTCTAATTGCAGTAGTGTCTTATTCCAGTCCCCTCCCCTTAGCTCTGGGTGTACCCGATCCAGGATAAGAAATTTAATTTTTGGGCATATGCCACTGTGTACTGTTAGGGTGTGTCTCCCCAATGGGAGATCCGGATCACCAGTTTCCATACTCACTAAATGTCTATATGCCCTTTTCCAGAATTCTGTCTTGGTTTTTCCTACATAAAAACAGGTACATTCGCACAGGAGTAGGTAGACAACCCCAAAAGTCCTGCAATTGGCAAAATGTTTGGGGTAAAAGGGCTGGCCATTTGGAAGGGTTGGATTTCTGGTTGTGAGCATGTATTTGCAGTATCTACATTTGCCACACATAAATGTCCCCTTATATTTGCAGTGTGTCTTACTGTTCCCTGCCTTGAATTCGCTGGCTGTGATCTTGTCCCCCAAAGAGGTAGTTCTTTTAAATGTAAAGAGGGGTCTCTGTGGGACCAAAGGTCCTAGGGTTGGATCGCATTGTAACATGTGCCAATATTTCGTCACAATGTTCCTTACCTGTCTGTGTTGATTATTGAATTTGGTAATGATTCTAAGAGTACCCATGTCATTTTTATCAGATTTGTTGGCTTTTTGGGAATATAGTAATTCCTCTCTTGGCTGCAAGAGGGCTTTTTTGAAGGAGCGTTTCAAAGACGCATGGGAGTATCCCCTTAGTAGTAGCCTGTCACGTAGCTTATTTGCCTCTAATTTAAAGGTGTCACTGTCTGAGCAGTTTCGTTTCGCTCTCAGGTACTGGCTGTATGGAATCGAGTTGAGAAGGGGTTTAGGGTGGAAGCTACTCGCATGCAATATGGCATTGCTTGCGGTTGATTTCCTGTACAGTTTACTAGTGATACTACCTTCCTCGCCTCTACAGACCTCTACATCGAGAAACGTAATACATTGTTTGTCAAATGACATAGTAAAGTTTAGGTTGAAATCATTACGATTCATCCTCAGTAGACACTCCCTGAGGAGGTCGACCGGTCCGTCCCAGACGATGAAGAGGTCGTCGATGTACCGGTACCAACATAATATGTGGTCCGTGTACATCGACAAGCCCTCATCGTCCAGGAACATGGCCTCCCACTCCCCCAGGTACAGGTTGGCATACGATGGGGCACAGCATGTCCCCATCGCAACCCCCTGCACCTGGAGGTAGTGGGAGCCATTAAAGGTAAAGACGTTGTGACTGAGGATGTGTTCCAAGAGTGAAGTAATAAATTCGCTGTATGTAGGATCCAGATCTTGTGTTGTGCGTAAAACATGTTTTATGGCTGCTACGCCCTTCTCATGGGGGATAGAGCTGTAGAGAGATTCAACATCAATTGTAACGAGTATGGCATGTTCAGGAATTTTTAATTGGTCAATAATTTGTAAAAAGTGTACTGTATCCTTTACAAAAGAGGGGAGGGCATGGACAAATGGTTTGAGTACTTCATCTATCAGCCTACTCGCATTTTCACTGATAGCCCCTATACCGGAGATGATAGGTCTGCCGGGGGGATTTTTAATGTCTTTATGGACTTTGGGCAGCGCATAGAATACTGGTGTACGTGGGAAATCGTTTCTGATAAACTGCCATAGGGATTTATTAATGGTAGAGTTGGAATATGCCATATCTATCAGTGTGTAGAAATCCTTATTGTATTTCTTGACCAGGCTCGCTGGTATGGGACGGTACCACTCACGGTTGTCCAGTATTCTATTGCACATTTTAATGTAATCCTTATTGTCAAATACTACAATGTTCCCACCCTTATCCGCATTTTTGATCGTGATGTTGTCGTTTTTCGACAATGATTTAAGCGCTGCCTTCTCATTCTTGGTAAGGTTTTCAGGGAATTTGTTGTGAATTTTTATTTTATCTAATTCTTTACCAACTAGCCTTAAAAAGGCTGCTGCGTTTGGATGGGTACTTGGCGCCGGGCAGAAGTCAGACTTCTTTTTAAGCGTGGGGATATTTCCCCTCAGAGATTTGTTTGGTCTTTCGATGGAGTCTAGTATTTGAGATAGATTAATTTCGTCTATAAGATCGATCGGGTTGTTATCATCTAAAAGGGATACTAGGTGTTCTATGGCTTGATGTTCTTGTAGCGTCAAATTAGGGGGTCCTTCTTGCTTGTGATATAGTTTTTTCAAAATGAGTTTGCGTATAAATAGTTGAAGATCTTTATAGATTTCGAACTTGTCCAGATTTTGATTGGGACAAAAGTTTAGGCCTTTTTGTAGGACATTAGTTTCGTCCTGGGAGAGTATATGTGATGAGAGATTGATAACATTGAGACTATTGAGTTGCGATTCTTGATCAATGTCAGGGATGGTTAGAGTGCTATTTGAGTGTACGTGTTGGGGTTTGATTGTGTGGGTTGTACGCCCATCAGGATTTTCTCTAAAAAAGATGGATCGTTTGAAATTGTATCCAATGTTGTGACTGTCGAGGGGTTTGATTGGGAGTAAATATCCCTTGTTGGGGTGTGTGTATTATTCTGTGCGTGTGGTGTTTTGGTTGTTGGTTCCTGTGTTGCTGTGGGGGGATACGTTTTTTTGGGGATGTCAAGGGTTGGTTTCTTCGCTTGTTGTCCCTCATTAGAGTCACCCCGGAATGTGCGTTTGGTGCTGTGTCCCGTGTTGGGTTTCTGAAGTGTTTGAGTGTGAGTCTGGGGTGGATTGGGAGTGATTTGTGAAGGATTTGTTTGGTATCCCTGATATTGATGGTTTCTATTCTGATTAGTCCTATTTTGAGTCCATCTATAGGCCCTTCCATCTTTAAACGCATTCCTGTCACGAATGAGTTTCTGTCTTTTCTTAATGAGTACATCTTTATTGAATGTTTCTAGGTGTGTTTTCAGTCTATCTTCTTTGTTAGTGAGTGGTCTCTGCGTTTTTAATTGCTGTAGCTTGTTGCAGAGGATAACAATATCTGAGTCTAGGGTGTTGGATCTTTTTTTATATTCCTCGATCAGAATTTCCATAAGGCTTTGCGAGCATGCCCGTAGTGCATGTTCCCACTTGCTTTTGAACTCCGAGTCCAGGCCTTCCAGTGTCGGGAAGATCTGGACTCGCAATCCTGCAGGGTTGATCTCCTCTTTAATGTAGTCCTGAAATGATTTCACATGCCAATAGAGGAGAGATTTTTTCTCCAGAGTTTTGGATAGTCTGGAGAAAAGGCAAGATATTTCGGAGTCAACAGATTCCTTGTCTCCAAAGTCTTTTAAATAGCCCTCCATCAAAGTTTCCCATCCATCACCCGTAAAACTAGTCATTTTTGTTTCCTTGTAAATAACCCAATGTTTAGTAGCTTCACATTGTGATCTGTGATCCGCCCGGCACGAAAAGAGCCGCCTGAGCGTAACTTGGACTCATGGTGGCGCTGTGTGAGGTACAGATTTATCTGTCCTCCATCTTGCGACCCCAACGGACATGCGCAGTCCGTCGGGGAAGCTAGACGTGCCGGCGGGTGTAGTGGGCGTGGCCACGCCCCGCGACGTCTGCGTCCGCATGCGCTGTGGGTGCCTGGCGGCGCGCGCTCCACCCGGGGGGCCAGTCTAAGTGTGTCCGCCCCTCCCTCACCATAATCAGCTGTTGGAACTTTTCTATCAACAGCTGATAGGTGGGGAGGGCTTTATATACCCGGCTCCAGCTCACACCAGGCGTCATCTGCTGCAGACAGGACGCTCTTGGTGTGAGATGCTGTGATACACGGGTCAGTAATGGATCTCTATGTTGGAATCATTGGCTGTTAATCTTACTTGCTGTTTAACATGTTATACCTGCCCTATCTATTATCTATTATACTTTGGGACGTCCCTTTCTCTTATGATATCTTTAATGATTCATCTTCCCTCATTGAAACTACTAGCTACTTACGTTACCCGGACGCCCCACATCTTTTCTTCATGCTTTCCTACCCACTACTTTGTCTTTCCTCTCTTCCCCTTCCTCCCCTGTCCTTCCCCTCCCTTCCCTCTTTTTCCCTTTCCTCCTCTCCATTCCGCACTGCCCTTCCCCCCCCCCCCCCCCCCCCCTCCTGCCCCCCTTCTCCCTCTTTCCCCTCCTCTTCCCCATCCCCCGCCCCCCCTTTCCCCCCCCCCCCCCCCCCCTTTCCCCCCCCCCCCCTTTCCCCCTCCCCCCTTGTTTCCGCCCCCCCCCCCCCCCTTTCCCCTTCCCCCCCACCCTCTTTTCCTTCACTTTCTCCCACAACCTCCCCTCCCCCCCCCCCCCACCAGCCCCCCCCCCCCCCATTTCTTCGCACCAACCAGGATTCTAACATACCCCTCATTCTCATGTTAACTCTCCAGCTTTTTGGACCACATCCGATCCATACTTACCACCAGTCACTGTCCTCTATCATTGTAGACGGACCAGGTAGGATATAGCCTTTGGATTTTCCATGTACTATTTTGGCCATACATATATATACATATCCTTACATATATCCATATCTTCGTGATTTACAGGACACACATTTGGCCTCAGTGTGATCTCAGATCCAAAACTACTGTACGCCCGTCAACTATGGGCCTTTCTTCCTATTGGAGGGAAGAATAAAATCACCCTATGTACTTACACCTCTCTACCTCCACCTCGACAGTGGCTCTATGAATATTTCCGTTATACTTTACTAAAGCTCTACGCATCACAACCAGGGAGCGTGTCCGATGGGCAGTGCATCAACATATCTATGTTCTTTTTAATCCATCTTGGAATGCATAACCTATATCCATAGATACCAATGTAAGTGTAAACATAAAAATATATGTGTGCATATATAGACTCATACAACTATAGGTTTTATATCTATGATCTTTTACTGTGTACTTACTATGCCTATGCTATACATACTATTTCCCATATAGAAAATCCTTGTTGCAAACCCTACAATCACCCCTGAAGAAGGAGATATAAGAAACTCCGAAACGCGTCGGGTGCATATGTATTGGTATCACTAAAAACTTTATATGTATGGAACTGCATTCCTTGTTTTTAACTATGTAATTGTGTAATTTATTTGATATTATTTTTTTGTAACGAATAAACTGTTATTTACTCTATATACCTTTAAATACTTTTCTTATAAAACTGTGCCTTTAAAGTCCGCCAGGGGAATCTCTCTTTGCTCTAAACTTGAATTTAGGATGTGGCACAACCAGTAGATAATTGATCGATCAAATCTCTTGCTTATAACTTGCATATACACCTTTAAAATTAGCAAATTGGTTTTTCATGTTAGTGTCCCATAGACTTTAATGGCATTCAACGGCTTTCGAATTTGCCACGAACGCCACATAATGTTCGCTGTTCGGCGAACAGGCAAACACCCAATGTTCGAGTCAAACTTAAGTTCGACTCGAACATCGGGCTCATCCCTATTTATATATTATTTATATGGTTTAGATATGAAACTGGACCAGAATAATATTGTCTCAGTCAGTCCTGTTATACTCACTGTAATTTCTCTATCCGGCTTTTTGTCAGAGCTGCCATGAAATCACTGAAATGAGGACCCTCCAGATTATTCCCATACAGGTCCAATGTCCTCAGTGTCTGGTTATTTCTTATTCCAGATGCCAGGTGGGCGCAGGAACTATCTGTCAGGCGATTATAGGACAATCTGTAGAAGAAGAGTAAAATGCTAAAAGCAGAAAATGTATTTCTCTCCCTGAAATGTTTCTCTACGTGAATGGAACTCATTTCTCTTTATTGGAATTGTATCACCCTCCTAGATAGGTGCTAGGATTAAATAGGTATAGTTTTGGTTTACTGTGTTCAGTGGGGCTGTATTTTTGTTGCTAGGTAAATTTAGCTTATCTCACTGTAACCAGTGTGGCTGTAATTGTTCTGTTAGGTAAATTTAGTTGTGCACACTGTAATCAGTGCAGCTGCGCAAAGCCAGGCTTACAGTTCATGCCACAGTGGTGGCTCCAAAGGTGGCATGTCAGAGGATGCTGGGGAGAAAGATATCAGATGCTGGGAAGCGACCTGTCAAACCTTGGAAGGGAACAGCCAATGGTGGGACATTACATTGAGCTCTCTCCGGTTCTAGACTCTTACCTCTGACAGGTTTTGTGAGTGGAAAATTGTTATGTTATTAATTTGTTCATAATAAAACTGTGCTACGCCAAGAGGTCACCTGGCGCCTCTCTCTCCCTTCCCTCCTCTTTTTGGAGTATCCCACTCAATTCCCCCCTATCCCAGTTACTCCAAAAAGAAAAAGAAAAAAATAACATCCCTAGACTGGTTATTGAGGTGAACAGTGCTTGTGAATGTGTGTCTGGCTGCGAGGCATTCTGTTGGGAAAATTGGGCAAATTCCAGCGGCTCCTTCGGGGGTAACGCAGAATCATTTGCAGTGCACCAGTGGGAACTTCTATTCCTGTTCACACTCACCTCTAGGCCGAGTGCCAGGAATTGAGTCTGTAACTTGGGTCTCCCATGGACTGAAGCTTGACTTTTACTTTAATGATTGGAATTTTCATAGTTCTGTGGCACTGCATTGCATGTGCAGGAAACCTCATCTGCATCTGATCATGTAGCTATAATTAGTAATAATAACTGGATGACTGGCCAGTTATTTATATCCTCCCTGTTTCTTTGCTAGATTATCATGCTCCACTGACCTTGACTTGTGACTCCTGTGCCACCTGCTTTTACCTCAAAGCTGATTCTGTGCCTTGCTATCTAGGCTACTTGATTTCTCTTCCACTAAGAACTGTGCCTAACCCAAAGTTTCTGACTGCTGGTCTCCACTTTCTACAACGCATTTCTATCAGAATGATTTGGCCAAACTGGAGACTGCCACAACTATAAAATCTCTGAGTGACCATGTTGTTTTCTTAACAGAAGCTGCTCAAAACTAGGGATGAGCCGAACACCCCCCTGTTCGGTTCGCACCAGAACATGTGAACAGGCAAAAAATTTGTTCAAACGCGCAAACACTGTTAAAGTCTATGGGACACAAACATGAATTATCACGTAACGGGTGACCCCGCCCTCCTCTGACAGCACAGGGAATGCCACAGGGAAGTCCCCGTAAAGTCCTCGTGCGTCAGAGGGGGGCGGGGTGACCGGGTGGCCCCACCCTCCATTATTTAAGAACCGTCAGAAGACGAGAAGCGTCACACAGCGGGAGCCTCCCATCATGGTGGCTGCGGAGCGGCCTGAGAAGAAGAAGGGAAGAAGACGCTGTGGATGAAGATGCCGGATGAGAACACCGGAGGAAGAACCAGAAGAACCAGAAGAAGAAGAAGATGGAGGAAGAAACCAAAGGAAGATAGAGGATAAAAGAAAGAAGATAGAAGATCGAAGAAAGAAGAAACATTTAAATAAAGGAATTGTCAAAAACTGTCTCTTGTCATTTTTAACATTTTTGACACTTTTTTGTGAAATGGTAGGGGTACTTTTGTACCCCTTTACCATTTCACACGGGGGGGAAGGATCTGGGGTCCCCTTGTTAAGCCCCCTGCCCACAGACCCCCACAACCACTGGGCAAGGGTTGTAGGGATGAGGCCCTTGTCCCCATCAACATGGGGACAAGGTGCTTTGGGGGCTACCCCAAAGCATCCTCCCAATGTTGAGGGGATGTGGCCTGGTATGGTTCAGGAGGGGGGGCGCTCTCTCGTCCCCCCTCTTTTCCTGCAGCCTGCCAGGTTGCATGCTCAGATAAGGGGTCTGGTATGGATTTTTGGGGGGACCCCATGCCATTTTTTTTTACATTTTGGCACGGGATTCCCCTTAAAATCCATACCAGACCTGAAGGGTCTGGTATAGATTTTGAGGGGGACCCCAGGCCATTTTTTTTTTTTGGTTCGGGGTTCCCCTGTGGGGAATTCCCATGCCGTTTTTATCAATTAACTTTTATGTGTATTGTCGGACCGGCAATTCATTAATAGCCGCAAGTAGTTTTAAGTGACTTTTTTTCCTTTGAAATGTAATTTTGCTGTCAGACTGTTCTACACACGGGAAACATGCGCCCCTTTACAGGCTATAGACACCCCCCAGGTACGAAATTTAAAGGAATATTACACTTTTATTGTTTCACTTTAAGCATTATTAAAATCACTGCTCCAGAAAAAACAGCCGTTTTTAAAACTTTTTTTGCATTGATCCATGTCCCCTGGGGCAGGACCCAGGTCCCCAAACACTTTTTATGACAATACTATGCATATAAGCCTTTAAAATTAGCACTTTTGATTTCTCCAATAGACTTTTAAAGGGTGTTCCGTGGCTTTTGAATTTGCCGCGAACACCCCAAATTGTTCGCTGTTGGGCAAACTAGCGAACAGCCGAACATGAGTTCGACTCGAACTCGAAGCTCATCCCTACTCAAAACCAAAGCCAGATAATCCATGATTTATAGGCACAAGTGCTAGAATTACAAAAACATGCTAGCTACTGTTAGCTCTTCTACAGAAGCCCGTCTTCCACTGCCTGTTAAATTAATTGGGAAACTTAAACATTACAGAGGCTTCCTGAAGCAATGTCGACTTCATTTTTAGCTGCAACCTTTCCGGTTTGTTTCACAGCACTCTGGGATTGGGTTACTCCATGCTTAGAGAAAAAACATTCTATCCTAATTCCCTGTACACATGATCAGACATTGATCGGACATTCCGATAACAAAATCCACATGGTCGCACAAAATTGTTGGAAAATCCGATTGTTCTGAACGCGGTGATGTAAAACACGTTTGTCGGGACTATAAACAGGGCCGTAGCCAATAGCTTTCATCTCTTAATTTATTCTGAGCATGCGTGGCACTTTGTTCGTCGGATTTGTGTACACACGATCGGAATTTAAACGATCGTATTTTGTTGTCGGAAAATTTTATATCCTGCTCTCAAACTTTGTGCGTCGGAAATTCCGACGGAAAAAGTCTGATGGAGCCCACACACGATCGGAATTTCCGACAACACAATCCGATCGCATTTTTCCATTGGAAAATCCAACTGCGTGTACAGGGCCAACTTTGTGGCAGAGAAGGTATCATGGAACAAGAGTCCCTAGTTTGTTTGCCCTGTCTCTCTTTTTTGCAGTGTTTACTTTTCTGATCAACTAGAGTCTGGTTGCCATAGTAACCTTTAAATTCTCTGGTTGAGAGAATGGATTAGCCCACTCTCCCTGTCTAAATTCATTAGTTGGTTCTCCCTGTTCATTTTCCTGTTTAGCTTAGACCTCTGGTCTTTTTCACTCATGGAAGGCTCTGTAAGTACAAGCTGGCAAACCTTGCAATAAGCATTCTGTTTTTTACCTCTTTCCCTCGATAAGCACTCCACATAGAGAAGCTCTCTCTTAACACCCTGCAACATCTACAAACTCATCTACAAACTCTCTGCTGTTATTTCACAAATAAAGTTAAGAAAGTTAAAGGACTTTGTTGTGCTTTGATAGGAAGGCGAGTTAAGCTATCTGGCCTTATTCATATCCTCGCATATGACACTGGGGTTGCAGAATAGTAAAAAACAGATTGCTGTGCTTTGATAAACAGCACAGAAAGCTCCAGCTTCACACAGTCCTTAAGGTCAAGCAAATCAGTGCAGTCAAATGCATCCAGTGCAAGTGCAAGTGCTATCAAGGCTCAAGCCACCGCGGAGGCTGCACGTGCTAGGGCCAAATATGCCCAGAAAGAGGCAGTCATAAGAGCTGAGAGAGCACACATAGAAGAGGAGGAGCAGACAGCCATCACCAAAGCAGCCGCTGCCACTGCACGTAAAAAGGCTGAATTGGACGCAACCTTAGAAGCCCTAAGTAAGGAAGAGGATGCAGCAGCCGCCATAGCCCAGGCTGAAGTCTTGGAAGCAGCTGGGCAACTGTGGGGAGCAAAAGTACTACCTGATGCCGCCAGAGGGTCTAGGCAGTCGTACGGCAGATTACGTGAGGAGCCTTCTTCGTTTCAACACCGGTGCACTATCTCAGTGCACTGAGGGCAACACATCTGACACCAAAGACTTGCTAGACCCAAGAGAAGACGCTGTTCCTCCAAGGGTACTAAGTGCCTGGGATGTCAGCAAAAAAATCATCCACACGCCAGTATGCTTATGGATGCACCACCACAGGCCCGCCATGTGGCTGCGCTAACACAGAGAGATACAGCTATACACACTGGCCAGCAATCATCAAACACTTGCATCAAAGAAAAGGCGATCACAACACCCTTCCAGGGAACCACAGCAGAACAAGATCAACACACCAATGTATCAGGCCTGACCGACATAGGGAAGTATATGATCCGGTGTGACGTGGTGCAGACGGGACTCACCAACTTCGATGACCGTCCCGAGAATTACAGGATATGGAAGTTCACATTCAAGGATGCTATTAAGAGTCTGGGCTCCTCCGCCAGGAAAGAACTCAGCCTGCTGACCAAATGGCTGGGGAAAGAATCCGTGGAACATGCTAAGAGGCTCAGGGCAGCCAACGTGAACCACCCCCAAGTAGGTCTGGACTCAGTATGGGAAAGGCTAAAGGAGTGCTATGGTAGCCCCGAGGCAGTCGAAGATGCACTCATCAAGAGGATCGACAATTTTCCCATAATTACTGCCAAAGACTATACAAAGTTACGAGAACTTGGGGATTTGCTGCAGTCTGCAAGAACAGATCAATCCCTAACAGGCCTCAACCTCCTGGACTCTGCTCGCAGAGTGAGACCAATCTTGGAGAAGCTATCCTACAACCTCCAAGAAAGATGGATTTCTCAAGGCTCCAAATACAAAAGGGAGAAGCAGGTCACCTACCCCCTTTTCTCTTTCTTCTTGAGCTTCATTCACGAAGCAGCCCGCATAAAGAATGATCCCAGCTTCATTGTGGGTGCACAAACCATGCTCAGTGCAAGTAGCCTAAAGGACGAAAGACCAATGACAAGACATGGCAGTGCTAGAACATCCCTCTCGGTTTGCAGGACGGACGTGTTCCACACAACCCACACAAGCCCTGACCCCTCAGCCGATGGAGTCCAGAAGCAGAGAGACCTAAACAAAGAATGTCCCATACATAAAAAACCACATCCGCTTAACAAGTGCATTGGGTTCAGGATGAAATCCATAGAGGAATGCAAAAATTTACTACGAGAGTTGGGAGCTTGCTTTAAATGCTGTGCTTCTACAGGACATTTATCCAAGGAATGTAAAGAAGCCATAAAATGCACTGAGTGTAACAGTGATAGGCATGTGACAGCTCTACACCCAGAGACATCTAAGCCAAAAACTGTCAAGACCCCTAAGCCTATAATAAGGCAGCACAGGGAGGAAGAAGAGGTTAAGACACCTCCCCCATCAGTAACATCTAAATGCACTGAGATTTGTGGAGATAGAGGTGAAGGTAGATCTTGCTCAACGATATGCCTTGTGTCAGTGCACCCAGAGGGACAACCGGAAAGAGCTGTAAGAATGTATGCTATCATCGACGATCAGCCGTTTACTTAGTTTGTTTGCCCTGTCTCTGTTTTTGCAGTGTTTACTTTTCTGATCAACTAGAGTCTGGTTGCCATAGTAACCTTTAAATTCTCTGGTAGAGAGAATGGATTAGCCCACTCTCCCTGTCTAAATTCATTAGTTGGTTTCTCCCTGTTCCTTTTCCTGTTTAGCTCAGACCTCTGGTCTTTTTCACTCATGGAAGGCTCTGTAAGTACAAGCTGGCAAACCTTGCAATAAGTACTCTGTTTTTTACCTCCTTCCCTGGATAAGCACTCCACATAGAGAAGCTCTCTCTTAACACCCTGCAACATCTACTGTAGCTGTACGCCCAAAGCGTGTCCCTGAAACCGGTGTCCGGTCATCGCACCCGCCGGGCACCCGCAATTGCTCGTTACAGAACGAGAACAGGCATGTGTGTGTGTGTGAACACACAAATCCCGGTTCTCTAAGTATGAACACTGATCTCTCTCTTCCCCTAGTCACTCCCATCCCCCCTACAGTTAGAACACACCTAGTTAACCCCTTGATCGCCCCCTAGTGTTCCCTCTTCCCTGCCAGTGTTATTTATACAGTAATCAGTGCATTTTTATAGCACTTTTAAATGTCACTGGTCCCAAAAATGTTTCAAAAGTGTCCGATTTGTCTGCCGCAGTCCTGATAAGAATCGCTGATCGCCACCATTACTAGTAAAAAAAAATAATAATAATAATAAAAAATGCCATAAATCTACCCCCTATTTTGCAGATGCTATAATTTTTGTGCAAACCAATCAATGTACGCTTATTGCAATTTTCTTTACCAAAAATATGTAGAAGAATACATATCGGCCTAAACTGAGGACATTTTTTTTTTAATTTTGGGATATTTATTATAGCAAAAAGTAAAAGATATTGTGTTCTTTTTTCAAAATTGTCGCCCTTCTTTTGTTTATAGCGCAAGTTAAGGAAGGCTTCAAGAAAACACAATTTCATAGCTGAAAACAGTAATAAGAGTCAGAAATTAGCACATGCAATGAAAGATAAAATAATATGGAAGAAAAAAAACTGTCCCAGAATATTATTGTCTCAGTCAGTCCTGTTATACTCACTGTAATTTCTTTATCCGGCTTGTTGTCAGAGCTTCCATCAGATCCCTGAAATGAGGACCCTCCAGGGTGTTCTTAGACAGGTTTAGCGTCCTCAGTGTCTGGTTATTTCTTATTCCAGATGCCAGGTGGGGGCAGGAACTGTCTGTCAACTGATTATTATACAAACTGTAGAAGAAGAGAAGAATGTTACCTGAAGAAAATAAATTTCTCCTCCAGGAATAAATGTAACTAGTCTCTATATGAATGGAACTAATTTCTCTTTTTTGGAATCATTAGATCACTTTATACAACTCCAGTGTGTGGGGGTTGTGTTTAAAGGAGTGCAGTGACAGAGGTGCAAGGTAATGGGGGATCACCAACAGGGGTGCTAAGTCACAGCAGCAATTAAAAAACATTGGGTATATTGACAGGAGTGCTGCATGCCAGGGTGGCAGTGCAAAGGTTGCAAAGTAACATAGTTGCTCTTGAAATAAGTGGCTCTGCCACAGAATGCATGAAGGTGTATGCAGTGGGATACTATCCTTCTATGATCTAGTACAGGGTTCCCCAAAGTGCAGCCTGAGGGCCAGATGTGGCCCTCTGCTAGCCTTTACCTGGTCCTTGGGGCACTATTCCTCCCACTGACACCGACAATGTGGCACTGCTTTTTCTATTGAAAGTAATGATGGGGCACTATTCCTCATACTAATACCATTGATGGAGCACCAATTCCTCCCACTGATACTACTGATGGGCACCATTCCTCCCACTGATACTAATGATGGGGCACCATTCCTCCCACTGATACTAATGATGGGGCATCATTCCTCCCACTGATACTAATGATGAGGCACTATTCATCTCACTGATACCAATGATAGGGCACTACTTCACCTCCTACTGACCACCAATACTGAAGCCATGTTTATTCTTCCTGATGCTGGGCCCAGGACATTTTCTACCCCAGCTGGCAACAATCTGGCCCTCCTAAAGCCTGAAGGACAGCAAACTGGCCCTTTGTTTGAAAAGTTTGGAGACCCCTGATCTAGTAACTCTTTTCTCTCTCTCACTACTCTCTCACTACTTTAGAACAATGATTTACATATAGCTCTCTAGGATTGATTTTTGTGACATTATTATATGTTTTACTATTCTAATCAATTATTGACAGTGGCTTCGATATGGGCGTGCGGGGGGTGTGGACCACACCGGGTGACACCTGCCGGAGGGATGATACCCATAGGTGCGCACACCCTGCATGCCATCATACCTCCCAACCTGGATTCGCCGACACTTGGCTCCACTAATGTGCCAGGCTGGGGCATGAATGCCCTTGCATCTCTTGTTTGACCTGGGCATATGTTGATATTCCAGGAGCGGGCAGAGTCCATCAGGACTGCTGATGTGTCCGTTTGATGTTCTTGAGCTGGGCTGAGTCCCCACCGGGTTGGGTGGGCGGAACTGCAGGTGCCAGGAGTGGGTGGAGTTGGGCACTGGTTGTAGCAGAGCCATGCAAGGTCAGCTAGAGGAAAGACTCCAGAACTGGCTGGTATCACTTTGGAGATCAGGTAAATCATAACCCCCATGCCCCTCCAGGGGAAACAACCTCCCCACTCTACTGAGATCCTCCCTCTTTACAACACACAAGTGTTGTCTGCATCCCCTTATTTGGCAATTTTCACTCCAACTATAGGTTAGCCCCTACCCCAGCAGTCAGCAAGTTCTCCAGACTCCTCCTTTTTAGCCCCCAAAGGGCAAATCTGGACTGCCCATTGCTGATGTGATTGTGTGTGTGTGGGGGGGTGCTTAGCATGGGAAGGTAGTATGTGGTTATGTTGTGTGGGTTAGGTGATTAGAAGGTTAGGTTACAGAAACAGGATTATTGTGCAGCGTGGGAACACATGGTGGGTCAGCAAGGAGTAGTTATTTAGGGGGGGCATAGATAGTTAGGATGCAGGGTTGGTTAGACAGGAAGGGGGTAGGGTTAAATAGGATGGGGATAAGTTTAGCTAGTTAGAATGGGAGATGTAGAGTTAGCATGCTTCCTAACCACCCTAGATTCCTGTTTTATCTGTAAATGCTGCACCACTGTTCCACAATCATGTGCACTGCACACAGTTATGGGACAGTTGGGACGTGGCACCCTTTATTTGAATGAAACGTGTCCTGCAGCAGCTCAATGTGACTTTCTTTGCAGCTTAAGGGGGAGGTAAAAATAAAGTTCAACCATGTGTTTTTTCACCCTCCAGCTGCTTGTTTAAACAAGCCCTTACAGTGGAGATTACATTTGTCTAAAATGTTTCTTTGGGTTAGGGTTGTTATTACAATTTTTTTTATGTTTTTTTTGTAAATATTTTGTGTGCGTTATTTTTTGGTGCATAATAAAATTTGACTATATAGTAGTGCAACCATTTTTGAGATATTCTTTGTATAGTGATTATATGTTGCTAAGACGCCCTGCCTAGCATACTGGCTGGTACTCCCCTTAGGCCTGGCTCACACCTATGTGTTTTTTTAGTAGGGGTGCAACGGATCAAAAAACTCACGGTTCGGATCGTTCCTCGGATCAGGAGTCACGGTTCGGATCATTTTCAGATCAACAAAAAAAAATCTCCCCCACTGTATTATCCACGTCATCTCCCCCACTGTAATATCCACAATCTCCCCCACTGTAATAATATATTAGCAGGGTATGGCAGGGTATTGCAGGGTATTGGCAGGGTATGGCAGAGTATTGGCAGGGTATGGCAGAGTATTGGCACTGCTACCATTCGAACTCTCCCCTCCACTGTACAGATCAGTACAGAGGGGAGAGAGGAACCGGCATCATGACATTATGCCGGTTTGTTTACAAGTGATTGCTCCGTCATTTGTTGGAGCGATCACGTGGTAAACGGCCGCCGGGTGTACCAAGATGGCCGCTGCTCTGGAGCTAGGCCGAAGCCGTGCCCTTTCCTAAGGCCGAGGCAGTGGCGCGCTCCGCGGGACACATGTGTACCGATCCAAACAGGGTAAACCGTTCGGATAACTGATTAGTGACAATCCGTTGCACCCCTATTTTTTAGTGCTTTTTGTTTTTTTGCAGAAACGCACTACAATCCATTTAACACTGTTTCCTATGGGGCACATTCACATCTATGCTTTTTTCAGCTGCTGCATTTTTAGAAAGGGTTAGGGATTTTTTTAAATGCAAAATGGTGTGCTTATGGTTCAATGGACTTCAATGGAGAAGCTGCAGAAAAGCATGTAATGCCTTTCTGCCACGTATTGCATTTTTTAAATGTGCCCAACAACAAATTGGCCAATAAAAGCATTAAAAAAGTGTGAAAAACACGTAAAAAATGCAAGTGCAAAAACACAAAATGCACTGCAGAAACATATCAAAAGTAAACTTGAACCAAGTCTAAATGAAACACATTTCTTTGTGAAAACGGAAATATTAGCCAAAGCATAGGTGTGCACAGCCTGTTGCATTAGGGTGTGCACCCCAAATGTATTAAAACATTGACGGTGTTAGTAGGGCAGTGGATGGTGTCAGTAGAGCAGTGGACTTTTCTGTAGGACAGCAGTTGGTGTCAGTAAGGCAATGGACGGTGTCAGTAGTATTTTATTTCTTTTTTTTTTACAATCTTTTAGTAGTCTCATTGGGGGGCTTTAGTGAAATATCAACAGGGGGAATCTGCGCGTGGGGTGATTAGGATGTGTCCAGACACACCACCTGCGCATGTCTATGATCTAAAGTGTTTCCTTAAACAAACTTCAGATCATTTCAATTTAACACAGAAATTCGATCATCTATTTTTAATATTTACTTTAAATTCTTGATGTTGTGTAGAGCCGGTATGAGTTTCCGCAATCCTTCCCTCTGTATATCACATGAATGAAGAATTACTTCTTCTGTCTCTCTGCAGGATTGAAGGATAAAAGCCAGCACAGAGCAGTCCAGAGGGCCTAGAGGAATGCGAGAAAAGTCAACTTTGTTTGATCCAATACATTGTGACACCAAAGCCTTATTCCTGCTCTCATAAAGAGAGTAGAATATTTTAGGAAGCTCTCTCTTGTCTCCTGTAGATTTGTCAGGTCTTTCTTCTTCTGTAATTTTCTTCTGTATCCAGGTGATGACATGTCTGGCTGCCTGAGTAGACAATTTTCCCACATGAGACTTTAACATGCATCTAGTAGAAGAGTCTGAGAGACCACAGAGGAAACGGAGAAATATTTCAGCACGGCCGTCTTTGTAAGACTCAGCCTTATCAAGTGTTTCCTGTAATTTGTCAGGGTTATAGTTGATAAAATGGACCAAAGCAGCAAAAAACTCCTGAAGAGTGAAATGTAAGAAGGTGTACTCCACATTAGAAGGTGGACCAGATTCCATTATGAAACATGAAAAGAGATGTTTATCTTTTCTCACACTGAATGAGTCCAGGTGACGCTCATCGAATACAATGACATGACTCATGACTCCATGTTCTGCCATCCACCCAAAAGATGTCAGCTGTTCCTGGACAATGTGATCACCATCTCTATTCTGGCTGTGATTGGCCAGAATGTTGGAGACAAAAGTCACAAAGAGTTGTGTCATTGTTTTGGGTAATGATGCCATCAGCTGATCAGTGATTGTTGGTTGGGCTTTGAAGCACATTGATAACACTGTACAGATGATCCAGCAATATGATGGGATATAACAGAAAGTGTACAGTGTGTCATTCTCCTGTACATAATGAAAAGCCTTTTCTGACATTTCCTCATTTCTAAAGAAATTATTAAAGAACATCAGTCTGTCTTTATGAAGAAATCCCATGATCTCAGCTATTCTCTGGAAAACACCAGTATCAACTGATGCCAGTCTGGTTGGACGGCTGGTTATCAGTACAGAGCAACCCTTAAGAAGACTCTGCCTCACCAAACTGACCACAATCTCACCAAACGTTGTTCTCTGTTTTGGATTGGACAGTTTACTTGGACTGAAATCCATTGGGAGAATACTTTCATCTAAGCCATCAAATATAAACAGAAGTCTCTCTGGATCTTGTAAAATATCTCCAACCTGATTCTCCAGATATGGGTATTGTTGAAGAGTCATCTCCTCCAAGCTGACTTCCTCCAGTCTATTAAGGTCCCGGAATCTGAAGAAGAAGACAAAAGCAAATCTCTGGTAGAGTTTTCCAGTCACCCAGTCATAAACAAATTTCTGCATCATTGTGGTCTTCCCTATTCCTGGCGCTCCGCTCACCATTACTGCATGTGGTACACATTGTGACTGGTGGTTCCATCGGAACAGCCTGTTGGGGGAAATGTATTGCAGTCCAGTTTGTGTTTCCTTCAAGCATTCCTCGTGTTTTACCCCAGTCTGTATTAGCTCATTCTGGAGACGCTTCCTGAACTGATCAGTGGAGACTACAATCAGGTTCACATAACGCTCATTAATGAGAAATCTTTGTGGTTCCAAGATAGTTCCTGGTGGTCTATTCTCCACTAGAGTCTCATTCTTCCTCATTAGATTTTGTTTGTGCTCTTTTTGAATACCTAGAAATATAATGTAAAAAAGATGCTGAAAAGGAGGTAATTGATATTAATATATATAAAACACAAAGCGCTGTGATGCTAAATAGCTGATAATTACACATGAAACCAAGTGAGGCTGCTACCAAAAGAGAGTGTTTTCAGAGTCACTTAAAAAGAATAAATAATGATATTTGAAGCGCTTCACAATGTGCATGAAAATGAATATATAAGAATATATATAAATAGTCAAATAAATCCAGCGGTGAGTAAAAATTCCTATAAAATCCAGCAATCAAAATAGTGTAAAATTATAAAAAATTAGTGACACCAAATGTGTAAAAAATTCACATAAAAAATCCACATAAAAATAAATATATAGGGATGTATTCAGAAGGTTCAATTATACAGGTGTAGAATACTGATTGGTATAGAGCTTTTGATCACTAGCAAAGCTGTTTAAAAACACTTGCTTAATTAAGGTGCTCATTGATAGTACCAATGTGTTTTTTGCTTCTATTCACAACCAATGTGGGAATCATAAACAGGCAGATAAGAGAAAAAAAACAATCATTGTGCAATAGTTAGGATACCAAGGTACACAGGCAAACTTCAATCCACTCACGTGTGCCTTATAATGATAAGGCATATGCAGGTTTTACTATAGCAGTCAGCCGCCTTAGACAGGAGCAGATTCAGTGCAGTACACTGTTCCTTCTGCTTCCTGCATATACTTCAATCCTGGTAAAACCTACTTTTATTAGACATGTAATTCATATGAATATCGTTGGTTTATCAAAACCACGATTCCATGTGTAAAAAACGCAGTGTGTAAAAAGTAAAAAATATATATATTGATATCTCTAATCACGTTTACTTTTTCAACTCCCTCCAGTGGTCACAATTGGTATAACATCTCACAGAGGGAATAAATGGCAAAGCGTTGTCTCTAATGGTTTTGATAATTGACCAGTGCCCCATGATATCACAAAAATGGGGTATCCACATGCTCTGCTCATAAATGTATGGAAAACGGAGTAAACAAGATGACATGATATATATATATATATATATATATATATATATATATATATATATATATATATATATATATATATATATAAAATATACATATATAAAATTAAAATAAGATATGATATAAGAAATAGGGAAATAATATTAAAATGTAAAATTAAAATCTAAAAATTCCATGATAGAATATTGCAAAAATGGATGATGAAAAAACTAGTATTGGACAAAAAATGAGAATATTGGACCAAAAAAAAAATAAAAAAAAAAATAAAAAAAATAAAAAATAAAATATAAAAAATAAAATTAAAATATATACCATAAAAATATATATATAAATCTGAAAAATCGCTAAAAATCAGAAATAAAACAATTCGGGTCGAATTCAAGAACAGCAATTTGCTGGTTAATCATGTTTAATTTCCTTTGTTTCCTTTTTTAGGCAAAATGTACTAGATCCAGACCTTTATCGTTAAAACAGGAAGACCCATCATTAATGGGATTCAATCGATCAATGCAAGACTAGGGGAATATGTGGACAAATTCTTGCAACCCCTAGTACCTAACACTAAAGCTTATCTACGTGATACCAAACATTTATTACAAATATTAAAATCTCTGACCCTGGACCCTAATGGAAGATATTTGTTAGCAACTGCTGATGTTGCTTCACTGTACACAATAATTGAACATAGCGATGCAATAGAAGCATCTAAATGGGCTATGGATTCATTCAGCCATCTCATTTCTAAACAGAAAAGATTTCTTCTTAGAAGCCTGGCCTTTGGTATTCAACATAACTACTTCTGGTATAATGACAATTATTTTCGACAACTAACGGGTATTGGGATGGGAGCTAAATATGCCCCAAGTGTAGCCAACATATTCATGGCAAAATGGGAGGAGGATGCCATCTTTTTAAATACTCCAAAGGAACTGGTTCTATATAAAAGATTCATAGATGATTGTATTTTTATTTGGAATGGTGATGAACTGAGTTTAAGATCCTTTTTCCAACGTTTGAATATGAACCAAAAAAATATTAAACTTGAACATCAAATTAGTGAGACTAAAATCCAGTTCCTTGATCTTGAAATAGAACTAACAGCCAATATCATCAGCACAAAAACTTTCTTCAAACCGGTGGAAAGGAACAGCTATATACCAGTAACGAGTTGCCACTATGAGCCATGGTTAATCAACATTCCGAAGGGCCAGTTTATTCGCTTACGGAGAAATTGTTCAGAAAATAATGACTATCTTAAACAAGCTCAGTGGATAGGTAAGAGGTTTGAAGAAAAAGGGTACAATAAATGTTTTATAGAAGAAAAAATAACAGAAGTCAATCAAACCTCAAGAGAAGTGCTGATCCAAGATAAAATCAAGGTAAATGACAAAACAGATGACATACCTCTGATAATGGACTTCAGTATACAACACAGGAGGATGGAGAGGATTATAAAAAGACATTGGTCTATTTTAAAAACTGACACTACTTTGGCAAATATACTCCCAGAAAAACCGAGATTCATTTATAGACGAGCTCCAACTCTAAGGGACATCATAGCTAAAAATGTACCCAACCCACCCAAGAGAATAACTGATTTAACCTTTTTTTCAGGGTAAAGGATTCTATCCCTGTAAAAGGTGTTATGCCTGCATAAATACTAATCAAAATGGATACAAATGTCAGAAATTTTCTTCAACAAATACTGGACAAGAATTTGAAATAAAGGATTTTATATCTTGCAGGACTGAGGGGGTGGTATATGCTTTACAGTGCTCCTGCTCCCTCCAATACATTGGCAGAACGAAGCGACCAATGTGGAAGAGAATAAGAGAGCATATCCAGAACATTAGAAAAGGCTATCCAAAACACAGTGTTTCAAAACATTTTGATAGGTATCATAACAGAGACCCTAGGGGTCTCCAATTCTGGGCTATTCAAAAGTATAAGGCTCATTGGAGGGGTTCCCATAAAGTGAGGGAACTCAGCAAGAATGAATCCAAATGGATATTCCAGATGGGTACATTAGAACCCCATGGTTTGAACATTGAATTCGACCTGAATTGTTTTATTTCTGATTTTTAGCGATTTTTCAGATTTATATATATATTTTTATGGTATATATTTTAATTTTATTTTTTATATTTTATTTTTTATTTTTTTTATTTTTTTTTTTTATTTTTTTTTTTTGGTCCAATATTCTCATTATTTGTCCAATACTAGTTTTTTCTGAGTGGCAATATTTGGTTCAGTTCTAGCATATAAATACTGGTCATCATCCATTTTTGCAATATTCTATCATGGAATTTTTAGATTTTAATTTTACATTTTAATATTTTAATATTATTTCCCTATTTCTTATATCATATCTTATTTTAATTTTATATATGTATATTTTATATATATATATATATATATATATATATATATATATATATATATATATATATATATATATATATATATATCATGTCATCTTGTTTACTCCGTTTTCCATACATTTATGAGCAGAGCATGTGGATACCCCATTTTTGTGATATCATGGGGCACTGGTCAATTATCAAAACCATTAGAGACAGCGCTTTGCCATTTATTCCCTCTGTGAGATGTTATACCAATTGTGACCACTGGAGGGAGTTGAAAAAGTAAACGTGATTAGAGATATCAATATATATATTTTTTACTTTTTACACACTGCGTTTTTTACACATGGAATCGTGGTTTTGATAAACCAACGATATTCATATGAATTACATGTCTAATAAAAGTAGGTTTTAACAGGATTGAAGTATATGCAGGAAGCAGAATGATGATAAACTCATGCTGTAGCCATGGCAACCACTCTGCTGTTGTGCTATAAAGCTGAGTCCGTCAGAGCTTGTATTATCCTTGAAAAAGTCACGTGACTGTGATGTAACGTGTGGGAGGAGCCAAGGAAGCTCTGTGCAGATCAGCAGTTTCACACAGTGTACTGCACTGAATCTGCTCCTGTCTAAGGCGGCTGACTGCTATAGTAAAACCTGCATATGCCTTATCATTATAAGGCACACGTGAGTGGATTGAAGTTTGTCTGTGTACCTTGGTATCCTAACTATTGCACAATGATTGTTTTTTTTCTCTTATCTGCCTGTTTATGATTCCCACATTGGTTGTGAATAGAAGCAAAAAACACATTGGTACTATCAATGAGCACCTTAATTAAGCAAGTGTTTTTAAACAGCTTTGCTAGTGATCAAAAGCTCTATACCAATCAGGATTCTACACCTGTATAATTGAACCTTCTGAATACATCCCTATATATTTATTTTTATGTGGATTTTTTATGTGAATTTTTTACACATTTGGTGTCACTAATTTTTTATAATTTTACACTATTTTGATTGCTGGATTTTATAGGAATTTTTACTCACCGCTGGATTTATTTGACTATTTATATTTATTCTTATATATTCATTTTCATGCACATTGTGAAGCGCTTCAAATATCATTATTTATTAATTGATATTAATATTTGTCATGGTCCAGCTATGAATTGGTTAAGTCTGAATTATACATCACTAATGTCTGTCTCCACACTACAATATCAAACAGGACCAAATGCCTGATAAGTATGTCTTCACAGCAGTGGTGATTACCCAGAGCTTGGTTCAAACAAGATAAAGGAAACAGTACCCACATTTACCAAATTTGGTTCCTGAGGCTAAAACTGGGTATACATGTACAGTTTTTTCATTCAACTAGTGGGTTGAACAAAAAAACTGACAGATCCCCACATCAACACGATGTTGATGCAGGGATCTCTCCCACTTTGTCTTTGTATTCTGATGGAGGAGCCCTTCCCACTAGAATACACAGATGATTGAATGCTAATTTTCCATCATGACTTTTTGACAGAAGCTAGTCATCAGACCAGCTTCTGTTGAACAGACAGTGGTACACATGTACCCAAATTTGGCTGGTTCCTGCTGAATCGTTAGACTTTTGATAAACATGTACCTGGACTAAAGCTGGTCATACACGAATCAAAATTCATCTAGTTCAGTAGAGACCGTTCAAACTTTAACTTATGTCAAATGGAGCAAACAAACATGAATTAATCCAGCAATCGACTTCCATTGGATGGGCTTGTTGGAAATGTTTTCTCAATCAGCAACTACAGCCATTGGGTATTGTGTAGTGTATTTGCACTGGTATTGGGTGTGTCATCAGTGCACCCGAGTGTCTCCGAGTTTACCAGGAAGTGCTGGGAGCCAGCACCCCGGACCTCTGGCCACTGATAAACCAGCAACTATCACCCAAGAGTAGAGCGGATGAATATCACATTTATGCTGGAATTGTTTTTAACCTTGTGAGTGTATTTCTTACCTTTTACACATTAAATTGCGGTCATACTGCACTTATATGGCGCTGCTCTTTCTGTCCTTTGTGTTCCCAGAGTCCCTTCTAGCTCCCCACCCTGCCCTTACTTATACTCTTATTTCCCCCCACCCTGCCCTCACTTACCCTCCTACTCCGACCCTACCCTGCCCTCACTTACCCTTCTACTCCCCCCCATCCTGCTCTCACTTATACTCCTATTCCCCCCCACCCCGCCCTCACTTACCCTCCTACGCCCCCCACCCTGCCCTCACTTACCCTTCTACTCCCCCCTATCCTGCCCTCACTTACCCTCCTACGCCCCCCCTACCCAGCCCTCACTTACCCTTCTACTCCCCCCTACCCTGCCCTCGCTTACCCTCCTACTCCCCACCAGCCTCATCCAACTCCTGAACTCCCCCCTCCACCTCCCAAACAGCCCCTCTACCTACTCTTCCTAGGCAATGGGTATCGGTAATTGGTATCGGTGAGTACTTAAAAAAAAGTATCAGGATTCGTACTTGGTGTTAAAAAAATGGCATTGGTGCATCCCTAGTGGAGAGTCCTGATGTTGGTGCCCGATCCCACCAGGAAGCTGACACTGCACACGGCTAATCACAGGCAGTGAGACATTTCCCGATCTGTGCAGCTGCAAACTGGGAAATGTCTACTGCCTGTGATTAGCTGTGTGCAGTGTTGGCTTCCTAGCGGGATCGGGCGTGCGGGTTTTCGAACACCCCCAAGCCCATCTCTAGTTAGAATACAATGTACCAGCAGGGAGGATTTCTCTATCCACCTTGATTGTGTGGATGGAGAAATCTGTTTGTTTTTTGAGTTTTTTTTTTATTTTATTTAAGCCTTAAGGCTGAAAAACAAAACAAAAAACAATCCATCTATGGATTGCATGTATTCAAATTCAAACTATAAGCCTGGAATCCAATAACTTCTAACTCCAGTACCTTGCTGTGCACCTATAAAACTTTTTGCAAAAGCCTGGTTGCGTGGAGACAGCTGAGACTACATTCATTCAGAACCAATTACAAATATGGGCGTTTAAAACTTTGGCTGATTTAGAATAAGAAACTGTTTATGCCAATTTTTTGAGAACGCAACTGCAATCTGAAGAGGCGGTGAATGAATGTTTAATTTAAAATGTTAAACATGAAATCATGAATGCAGTCTGGTTTAGCTAACCTTTTAGCTGCAAGAGAGAAGGAGAGCAGTGTGCCAACCACTGTCTGTTTAGATACTATCTATCTAGTCTTCATCTAGGGTTTCCCCCTGTCCAGGATTTACCCGGACAGTCCGCGTTTTGAATCATGTGTCCAGGTTTCAGGCGGACTAGTGTGCAACTAGTGTAAATAAATTTAGTTTATGACTCATGGTAGTTGTGGGAGTCTGTAATTGGGTCGGGTTACTCCAAGTCAGGCTGGATGGCTCTACAGGGCAGGTCTCTGGTACCTCCACCTGGTCCTAGAAGTTTGGAGAAGCTTCTGGAAGTTAGTGGGTGGGGGGAATCTGGCCAATCCCCAGGCAGAAGGCACTGGCAGGGTGGCTTGATCAGCCCATAAATATCATGGAGCCTGGCCAGCATGGGAGTCGAGTGGAAGATGGAGTGCTGAGGTTGCTGTCTTGAGGCCTGGGAGGGGACCCCCATGGCTGGAGGGCTCTGCCTCCAGGCTGGGAGCTAAGGAAAGGTAGGAGAGAAAGCCTAAGAGAGGGATAACCATTACCTTTGGGTCTTGTGAAGAAGATATCTGGACTGGCATTGGAAAATCTGGACAGTTGGAGGTCTGAAAAGAAGTTTTGCCCAGTACAGTGCAGTTCCTAAAGAACTTTGTCAATGACATATAGAGACTGTAATTATTCCAGAGGGAGTACAGTCCAGGATCTTCATTTTTTTGTACATAATCCCTTTTAGCCTATCCAAGTTGTGTCCCTAATAAAACAACAAAAACAAGCCCATTGATTGATTTATTGTATTTGGATGCAAGTTGGAAATGCGTGTTGGCTGGCTGTGCAGGATTAGGGGAACCAGAAATCCAGTGGGTCCTTTGGAGGTAGCGCTACCTATTGAAAAGGCTCCACAGGGAATCGTGTGACAGAAAAGTCAGGTAAGCAAAAAAGGTCTTTGAAGTTTTTTTTAAAAAGTTTGGTGAATGGCTGGGATGTGATGGGTGGAATATTTTTGCCGAGAGGCAGGCTTCAATGAAAACAATATAATCTCAGTGTGGACATACAACCATCATTCATGACACCACTCCATGCTATATTTTTATATATTGTAATAATAAGGGAAAATGAGTAAAATCCAGCTTTGCAGATTTGATGAACCATTTCACAGCACTGTGTTTCTAGACTTGAAATAAAATGCAAGCTGTAAGAATTCTGCTCCTGATATATTCCAAATACAGACCGTGGAATCAGTGTACTTTGTGAACCTACTGTACATCATAATTTATAAATATTAAGGGAGGCCCAGAGTCAAAGGGAAAAAAGCCTAGATCGCAGGCCAACATGACTGGGTTAGAAGGGGTTTGAGCATAGGAGGAGTTGCACTCACCAGATTGTTGGAAAGATGGGAGCAGGGGGGGGACTTCAGGAGTTGGTATGTTGGAAGGGTTTGAGAGGAGTTTAGTCTGGAAAAGAGCATGGACGGGACAACTTCAACAGCGCAGCCCTGCTTACTTTCGATCCTGAAAACAGACAAAAATTTGCATCAATGGGTGATTTGGAGAGCTTACTTTTCCAGCTTAGGGCTTCTGCAGCGATTAATGGCCAGGATTGGCTGAAGGAGCAAGTTTCCGGGCTGCTGGAGGGAGTCAGACAGAGTGGCCCTGATCCACCCCCATCTGCCACCACACATATTTAGAGATCCCAGCCTCTGGTGCACTTGAGTCCCTGGGAGCCCTTCCAAGGACCCTCTGGGACCATCCCCCAAGCGCCGGTCAGCTGCAGCTCCAGGATGCCCCGGGAGGAATCCCCATCCTCAGCAGAACCCACAGGGTAAGTCATCTGGTGAGCTTCCTGCTCTCTCCACCTCCCCTGCATCTACTGCTTACCAGGAGCAGAGGGCGGCACCCCTGGTGAGTCCACGGAGGGCCGCAGGTGCTCGGCGTGGGAGACTGATGTCAGGCCTGGTGCCCGATGCGGCCGGGGTCCCTCTTCCCAACGAATGAGGCTTCCAGGCGGCTGCAGGAGCGGCATCTGACAGGCGGAGGGGGGCGGCTTCCAGCACCAGAGCGGGAGAGCCCTGCAGGGAAAGGCTGTGGGCAGCTTTGGGCTTCGGCAAGATCGTGCTGTGGATGATGGCGGTGGGAGGTGGGCCCCGATGTCGGCAGTGGGCAGCAGAGCAAGCCATGGTGAAGTGCCTGACAGCCTGGAATGGTCGGAGGGAGAGCCGAGTGCTTCTGAGGATGAGGTCAGTAAGACATGGTCGGTGGTAGATTCTGGCCCAGCGGCTGGGGGATTGGTGCATCCTGGACAGCCTGGTAAATCACGTGTGCCTGCTGTGTCTGGTGCTGACCTTGTGCCTGTGAGTGGGGCGGTGGCACTGGATGGCGCTTTTGGGGTTGTGGGTGCAGCGATGCCTGGGAACACTGCTGGGTGGTTTGCAGGAGCTCCTTCAGCGCTTAGAGGCATCATCATAAAAGATAAAATGAGAGTTGAGGTATGTAAAAAGTGCCAACATCCTTAATCAAAATAGAACAAAGAAAACTGTGCACTCTAGGTACACAGGGGTCGCCCTTAGGGATTTTACTGGAAAGAAGTGTATAAAGAGTATAGAGAGTAAATTATGTAAAATGCACAAAAGTGCCAATTTAATTTAATATATATATAAAAAATATATAGAAAAAATATCAATACAAATACGATCATACAAAATATGAGCACATATAAAATATACACATCCAATTGTACAAAATAGATATGACAACCCAGTGCTTACAACCCGCGGCCTAGTGGTGGAAGGTCAAGAGAATGAGGTATATAGCACATAATCCGACATGTTTCGGAAATTGGTATGTATTATTCCTTCCTCAAGGGATTTATAGTTGGGTGATCAAATCTTTATCTGTAATGTAGATTTCAAAATGATAGAATGGTATCGTCATGCATAAAAATACTGACAAAAGTGGTATAGGGTTTTTTAACTGGTCATACTTACATCAATCAGATTCATGAAAACAAACAAAATGTGACAACACAACAAATTGGAAGCAGAAATGGAGCAGGCTGGTTAAAAGGTCCACAAAGATGTAAGATGGGCAGCTTCAGGTGCGGGGCCGAGCGCTGCAGCACTTTCACAAGACGCGCCTGATTTTGGTCTGTATGATTTAAAATAATAAGTAATGCATATAGGTTAATCCCATGTGCAGCTAGAGAAAGCAACTAACAGGCTGCAGTGTGGGGATATGAGGGTATAGACATCCCAACACTTAGGTACAAAGAGTAGCTGGATTACCTTTTAATCTTTCAACTTAGTTTCCTGAGATGCAGACCTCCGGGCAGCAGTTCCATAACTGACAAATGCCCTGTGAGTGTCTGCATCTCAAATAGCACAGCTGATTTGGCATCAGCCAATCAGCGTCTGCTCCAAAAAATCAGCTGCATGTAGAGCAGAAGAAGACAAGAAAATGAACATAGGAAGAAATCCCTATAAATTCAGCTCACAGACCCCTGATGTAAAACCGGGAAGAAATGGTTTAAAGTTAAAGGCCCCATTGAAGCCAGGTGGGTAGTTGGCCCGTAGATTATGTATCCACCTCAGTTCACACTGGAGGAGGCGCTTGTTAAAGCTGCCGCCTCTGGAACTGAAGTGGATACGGTCAAGAGCCAAAAAATAGATTTTGGGGATAGATAGAGGGTGAACTGAGGCCATATGGCAGCCAATGGGTACATCAACATCTTGGCACTATACGCAAACGCGACCCTGATGTACCCATTGGCCGCCATATGGCCACAGTTCACCCTCACCCCAAAATCACCAAAATTTTTTGACTCTTGACCGTATCCACTTCAGTTCCAGAGGCGGCGACTTTAACAAGAGCCTCCTCCAGTGTGAACTGAGGTGGATACATAATCTACGGGCCAACTACCCACCTGGCCTCAATGGGGCCTTTAACTTTAAACCATTTCTTCCCGGTTTTACATCAGGGGTCTGTGAGCTGAATTTATAGGGACTTCTTCCTATGTTCATTTTCTTGTCTTCTTCTCCTTATATGTTATAAGTGGTGTGCAACTTGTATATCAATTGTTTTCAGGACAGGTATATTAATTCAAAAATCATATACTCATATTTTTGTACATCTATGTGACTTTTTTTATACTGTTGTTTATTGATTTACAACTTGTATAAGTATTCAATGTCATCAAGCTGTATAATGCAATTTCTTTCCCCTTTTTTCTTCTTCTCCCTTACTTTTACACAACTCTGTACAGCAGGCTGGTTATATTTCTTTTTGTCCACTAGATGGTGCAGTTTGCGGTGTGCGGGACGTTCGTCTGCTCACAGACACCCGGCGGGTAAGCTCCACTCGCGCATGGCTAATGGGCGGTGCTATGCTACCTGTCCCCTGTGCCTCTGTGCGTGGAGGAGCTATTTTTGTGACCCCGCGCTCGCTATATTGCTTGGCGTGGTGATCCCATGCCCGCCGGTGACGCGGCAATGCGTGACATCATCACGCCCCTCGGGGCGTGGCTACGCCGCACGCCTCGGCATCAGGGAGACGCTCTGCGCTCCAGCCACAGCTGCTCTACATGCAGCTGATTTTTTGGAGCAGACGCTGATTGGCTGATGCCAAATCAGCTGTGCTATTTGAGATGCAGACACTCACAGGGCATTTGTCAGTTGTGGAACTGCTGCCCCGAAGGTCTGCATCTCAGGAGACTAAGTGAAAGATTAAAAGGTAATCCAGCTACTCTTTGTACCTAAGTGTTGGGATGTCTATACCCTCATATCCCCACACTGCAGCCTGTTAGTTGCTTTCTCTAGCTGCACATGGGATTAACCTATATGCATTTCTTATTTATTATTTTTAATCATACAGACCAAAATCAAGCGCCTCTTGTGAAAGTGCTGCAGCGCTCTGCCCCGCACCTGAAGCTGCCCATCTTACATCTTTGTGGACCTTTTAACCAGCCTGCTCCATTTCTGCTTCCAATTTTTTGTCTTGTCACATTTTGTTTGTTTTCCTGAATCTGATTGATGTAAGTATGACCAGTTAAAAAACCCTATACCACTTTTGTCAGTAATTTTATGCATGACGATACCATTCTATCATTTTGAAATCTACATTACAGATAAAGATTTGATCACCCAACTATAAATCCCTTGAGGAAGGAATAATACATACCAATTTCCGAAACATGTCGGGTTATGTGCTGTATACCTCATCCGCTTGACCTTCCACCACTAGGCTGCGGGTTGTAAGCACTGGGTTGTCATATCTATTTTGTACAATTGGATGTGTATATTTATATGTACTCATATTTTGTATGATCGCATCTGTATTGATATTTTTTCTATATATTTTTTCTATATATATTAAATAAAATTGGAACTTTTGTGCATTTTACATAATTTACTCTCTATACTCTTTATACACTTCTTGCCAGTAAAATCCCTAACGGCGACCCCTGTGCACCTAGAGTGCACAGTTTTCTTTGTTCTATTTAGAGGCATCATCGGTGCCCGGTGCACCTACAGCAGCGTGGATGTCAGGGGGTTCTGCGATTCCTGCTGCGGTGTCAGGTGGGCAGGTGGCAGTGCCCAGTGTGCAGACGCTCGTGGGACATGTCATTCCTTCACCGGTCCTTAGCACTGCATCAGGGGCCACCACAGTATTAGAGCCGGTGATTTCGGTACCACCGATTGTGCCTACAGAGGGGGCATAGTCTGACCAAAAAGATAAGGATGCTGTTAAGGAGGCGGATAGCGTGTAGTTGGCATATTCCACAAAGTGTGAGGTTTGTGTGCTTCGAGGGACTGTTGGGAGCTCATCTTAAGCCAGAGTTTAAGGAAAAAATCAGTAGAGGTGAGTATGTTGAGATTTTTTTCCTTGCTCCCCCCCTTGGAAAAATTTAACCTGGACAGGGTAAAACTGGATGAGACCAAGAAGGAGGAGGAGAAGCAAAGGTTTTGCTTGATTCCACGGACATTCTGTAACTGGCTGCAGGCTTTTGCGATCCTTGCAAGTGTTACCGGGGAAAAGGCTCTGGAGATTTGCTCTGCTTTATTCCGCTACTTGGATGCCATCGGCGAGGCGCACCGAGTGTATGGCAGGACAGCCTGGTTGCGGTACGATGAGCAGTTCCACCAGCACAAGGCTGTTCAGCCTTCCTTTCATTATGATCACAAAGACATAGGACTTTGTATGAAGCATATGACTTTGGCGTGGACTAGCACTCAGTTTCTGGGGCCAGCGGTCCTGCTGCCTTGGGATACCCGGTAAGTAAAAGGAAGCGGTATTGCTGGCAGTTCAACAAGGGCACCTGTAGATTTAGATCCTCATGTTGTGTTAAGCATGAGTGCTCCGGCTACAAGGGGCTCACATTCCTTCAATCGTTGCTTCAACAAAAGAAAAGGGGTGACTGGGCGAGTCTGCTGGCAAAAGGGAGGACATTGGTGAAGGTGCAAGGATGCGGCCCATTATAGGTAGGTATCCGAATAGATGGGAGGTTCTCTTGCTTGAGCGGGGGTTTCAGATGGGTTTTATATTCCTCCACCTGCTGACAATTTGCATTCATCCTTTTTGCACCCCGAGGTGGTTTCAGCTAAATTATCGAAGGAGGTTGAATTGGGGCATATAGCCGGTCCTTTCTGGGACCCTGCTTTAAATGGTTTGGTGGTTTTTCCTTTGGGTGTGATTCCCAAGAAGGAACTAACAACAAGTTCCGCCTGATAACTCACTTATCTTACCCACAGGGGGGTTCTGTCAATGAAGCTATTGATCCGACTTTGTGTTTGGTTTCTTATACTTCATTTGATGTGGCGGTTAGCTGGGTTCGTAAGTATGGCCAGGGTTCCCTCTTAGACGAATGTGGAAGCCGCTTTCCGCTTGTTGCCGGTCCATCCCTATAGTTTTTATCTCTTGGGTTGACATTGGCAGGGGTTTTATTTTGTTGACCGTTGTCTGCCTATGGGGCGCTTGATTTTCTGTTTCTTATTTGAGACCTTCAGCGCCTTCCTGGAGTGGGTGGTGTGTGAGGTGTCTGGCCTTCGTTCCATCATTTACTATTTGGATGACTTTTTATACATTGGCCCAGCAAATTCTAACATTTGCCATACTTTGTTGGCCATGGTCCAGCACATCGCGGAGGTGTTTGGGGTTACTTTAGCCCCTGACCAGACGGAGGGGCCTTCCAAGGTGCTTAGTTTTTTGGGCATCTTGATTGACACGAAGGCTGTGGAGTGTCGCCTCCCTGAAGCAAAACTTGTTGATTTACAGGCAGGTGTGCATTCAGCCCATCAGGGTAACAAGGTTACCTTGCGCCAGCTGCAGTCTCTGTTGGGCAAGCTTAGCTTTGCTTTCAGGATCATGCCGATGGGCAGGGTGTTTATTCGCTAGCTGGCAATGGCCATGGCGGGGTTGCGAGCCCCAGGCCATAATGTTCAGTTGACACGGGAACACAAGGAGGACTTGTTTGTGTGGGAACAGTTTTTGGATACCTTTAACGGGAGATCAGTGTGGATGGAGGGTGTGACCAATACTTGCGACGTGGAACTTTTCACAGATGCCGCTGGATTGGCGGGTTATGGTGCGTATTTCCAAGGTCATTGGAATGCGGGCCCCTGGCCTGTAGATTAGCTGGAGGCTGGGTTCACTAGGAATTTGGAGTGAAGATGGCCAAAAAGTTAGAGGGGGCTTTTAAACTAGGCAACGGAGGGAGGGTCCAGAAGTAGAGATAGTCAGTGTGGAACATATTCCAGAGGGTAGTATGGGGGGACATCAGTGGTAGGTTGACTAAAGCACAAAAACCCGAGGTAAGTATAGTAACAAGTCCTATTTGCAACCTCGGAACACCCAATAAGAAGACCAGTATGCGACCTGTCTAAACTACGTTGCATGTTCACCAATACCAGGAGCCTGGCGGACAAGATGGGAGAACTAGAGATACTGTTGTACGAGGAGGATTTCGTTTTTTTGGGAATTTCAGAGACTTTGCACTACAGCTCTCATGATTGGCTGGCAACCATTCAAGGGTATTCCCTTTATCGCAGGGATAGAGAGGGTAAAAAAGGGGGAGGGGTATGCCTGTATATCAAGAATAATGTACAAGTAAATGTGAGAGATGACATCACTAGGGGGGCTAGGGAGGAGGTGAAATCCTTATGGGTAGAGCTCCAAAGGGATTAAACTAAGGGAAAAGTAATACTGCGAGTATGCTATAGGCCCCCTAACCTGATGGAGGAGGGGGAGATGGACCTCCTATCACAATTTGAATTAGCGGCAAGGATGGGAAGTGTCACCATAATGGGGGATTTTAATTAATAAGACATAGCCTGGTGGAAGGAAACACGCATTCCTCTAAGGCACGCCAGTTTCTAAATGTCTTGTAGGACAATTTCATGGGTCAGATGGTAGACTCACCAACTAGAAACAAACCGTTACTAGACCCACTGATTACCAACAATACAAACCTGATCACGGATGTGGAAATATGGGACAAGTTAGGAAACAGCGATCACAGGTCAATTAGCTTCTGTATAAATCACACAAATAGGAAACATAAGGGGAAGACAAAGACACTGAATTTCAAAAGAGCCAACTTCCCTAAACTACAAACTTCGCTAGAAGATATTAATTGATAAAATCTTAGGAACAAAAAAGACGGAGGAGAGATGGGTTTGCTTTAACAGCATATTAAATAAGGGCATTAGCCAGTGCATTCCATTGGAAAATAAATGAAAAAAGAGCGAACAAAAGTCCTGTATGGCCTAACTCCAGTGTAAAAATGCATATAAAAGCAAAGGAGAAGGCCTTCAAAAAATGCAAGGCTGAGGGATCATCATCAGCATTCAAACTTTACAAAGAATGCAGCAAGAAATGCAAGGGTGCAATTAGGGCAGATAAGATAGAACACAAAAGACACAGCGGAGAAGAGCAAAAAAAATCACAAGAAATTCTTTAAGTAAATAAACAGTAAAAGAGGTAGGACAGACCATATTGGCCACATAAAGAATGAGGAAGGGAATCTGGTTACAAAGGATGGTGAGATGGCGAAGGTATTGAATTTATTCTTCTCCTCAGTCTGCACGAGGTAATCAGGGTGCTTCAGTAACCAAAACTGCAGTGTTTATCCTCATGACACATAACAGGAAGCACCCCCATGTCTAACAGAGGACAGAATTAGAAATAGACTTGAAAAACTTATAATTAATAAGTCACCGGGACCAGATGGCTTGCACCCAAGGGTCCTTTGGGAACTCAGTCAAGTAATTGCCAGACCATTGTTCCAAATTTTTACTGACAGTCTACTGGAATGGTACCAGCTAATTTGAGAAAAGCCAGTGTAGCACCAATATTTAAAAAAGGGCCAAAATACATCCCTGGGAATTAGACCAGTTAGCCTAACATCAATACTATGCAAGCTCTTGCAGGGGATGATAAGGGACTATATACAAGATTTTAGTAATGAAAACGGTATCATTAGCAGTAATCAGCATGGATTCATGAAGAATCGTTCTTGCCAAACCAATCTATTAACCTTCTATGAGGAGGTGAGCTGGCATCTAGATAAAGGAAGGCCCGTAGATGTGGTGTATCTGGATTTTTCAAATGCATTTGACACAGTTCCCCATAAACGTTTACTGTACAAAGTAAGGTCCGTTGGCATGGACCATAGCGTGAGTACATGGATTGAAAATTGGCTACAAGGGCGAGTTCAGAGGGTAGTGATAAATGGGGAGTACTCGGAATGGTCAGGGGTGGAAAGTGGGGTCCCCCAGGGTTCTGTCCTGGGACCAATCCTATTTAATTTGTTCATAAACGACCTGGAGGATGGGGTAAACAGTTCAATCTCTGTATTTATGGATGATTCTAAGCTAAGCAGGGCAATAACTTCTCTGCAGGATGTGGAAACCTTGCAAGTAGATCTAAACAAATTAATGGGGTGGGCAACTACATGGAAAATGAGGTTTAATGTGGAAAAATGTAAAATAATGCATTTGAATGAAACCTTTTTTTATTAATTTTACATACAAACAACATACAACTAGGGATGGGCCGAACGGACCCCTGTTCGGTTCGGACCAGAACTTCTGAACACCACAAACATTTGGACCCGAATAACGAACACCATTAAAGTCAATGGGACCCGAAAGTCAAATATCAAAAGTGTCCATTTTGAAGGCTTAAATGCAAGTAATAAGGCATACAATGGTTACAGGGGTCCGGGTCCTGCCCTGGGGGACATGGATCAATAAAAAACATTGTGAAAAACATAATTTTTAAATGAGCAGTGATATTTTTGATTTTTAAAGTGAAAGCCTAAAAATGAAAAATTCCTTCCAATATAGTGCCAGGGGGTCCCCTTAGTCTAACTGTAAAGTGGCAGATCTGTACCATGTCTAGAATCTGCTGCAGCAATAATTGAATTTATAAAGCCCAAAAAAATTACATTTTTCCTGCAAGCTGCCTTTATTTTGCTCAGCAACAGCTGGGGAGCCAGTGTGTATGACAAGGCCACAATGTAGTGCACTGGGAACAAGATTAGAGATTTTTTGGATACATTCTGTTGTCACTTTGACTTTGGATAGAAGTAATGGGTGTGTCCAAACCTACCCAAGTTGTTGAGATTGCTTATAATGTTTTTCGCCATTCTTTGCTTTCTAACTCCTCCCTGTTTAACTCCCTGGGGGCCCTGGCTCCCCCTTAAGGTTTTTAGGGATGTGGTGCTAAGAGATTTAGATCAATTGCCCCTTAAGAGAATGAAATTCAATAGAGATATGGTGTCTGGTCTCAACTCCCTGTGTGAAAACAGGGACTTGGTGATTAGACCGACTGATAAAGGTGGGGGCATCATTATTTTAGATAGAAAGGATTATCTGGCCGAGATGCATAGGATCCTTGACAATCGGGATACTTATACCACCCTTAGGTCGGATCCTAAAGTTCAGTATAAAAAGAAGTTGGAGGTATTGATCCAGAGTGGTTTCGAGCGGGGAATTCTAAATAATAAGGAGAAACTACATCTAGTACCTAAAGCCCCATGCACTCCGGTGATTTATTATTTACCGAAGATCCACAAACATCCTACCTGCCCCCCGGGATGCCCTATTGAAAGTGGCATTGATTTCATCACATCCCGGGTGGGCAGGTATATAGATTTCTACTTACAACCACTGGTCGTTAGAATGCCTTCACATATCAAAGACTCACGTCACGTTATCAACCTTCTTGCTGATTATACCCCTAGTTCAAGGTGGTGGTTGGTAACAGCTGACGTTACATTACTCTATACAATAATACTGCATAACTTGGGGCTATTTGCAGTGGAATACTTCTTAAGGCGAGATTCTGAATTATTTGATGAGAAAATTTGTTTCATTATGGAACTGTTCCACTTTGTGGCCACTCAGAACTATTTCTGGTTTGGGGGCCAGTTTTACAGGCAGGATAGAGGGGTCGCCATGGGGGCTAAGCATGCCCCCAGTTTGGCGAACCTCTTTATGGCCCTATGGGAGGAAAATGTCATCTATGCCCATGGGAAGCCCCAAGTGGTGTTGTGGGCTAGATATATAGATGACATCCTCCTCCTGTGGGATGGTAGCCGAGATGATTTGGATTCCTTCATGAGTGAGTTAAATGCCAATGATCGGGGCATTTTTCTCAGTTATGAGGCTAGTCAAACTGAGATCAATTTCTTAGACTTGAAAGTTGGCATCAAGGATGGCCAGTTTACTACGGCTACCTTTTTTTAAGAGTACGGATCGTAACTCTTATATACCCACTGATAGCTGCCATCATGAGGCCTGGTTAAGATCGGTGCCAAAAAGTCAACTTATAGGTCTGAGGTGTAACTGTTCTGATCATGGAGAGTTTTTGATCCAGGCAAACATTCTAAATAAACACTTCCTTGAGAAGGGCTATTCTGAGGTTTCCCTTCTGAGGTTTCCTATCCAGTATCAGTGCTGGATAGGAATGATTTATTGAAGGTCAGGACATCTAATCAAGATAGGACACCTTCTATTTCTTTTATAACTACTTATTCTATACAGCACAGAAATGTGGCAAAGCTTATTAAGAGACACTGGCATATCCTTACAAATGATCAAATATTAGGGAGTGTCCTTCCAGCTAAACCACAAGGGATTTATAAAGGGGCTCCCTCCCTTAGAAGTAGAGTGGCCCCCAATGTTCTTGACCCACCCCCAATTAAGAAGGGATTTTTTGTGAATCTGACTGGCTTCTATCATGGTAGAAGGTGTAGGGTGCGTTCTATTAGTGGATACACACACAGTAGAACCCACAGATTTGTTTCTACCAGTACTTTGGAGGAATTTTAGATCAAACAGCTCATCACATGTGCGGCCGAACGGGTTGTCTACCTCCTCCAATGCCCATGTGGGCTACAGTATGTTGGTAGGACTAAGCGCCCTCTTTCTGTTAGGTTGAACGAGCATGTGACAAACATTTTGACCGGTTTTCCTAAACATCCTGTCTCTAGGCATTATCTCTAGGTCCATAATCGTAATCATGCCAAGACGATCTTTTTAGGGATTGATAAGTACACCCCCCACTGGAAGGGTGGGTCTCTATTACGTGGGATTTCAAGATTAGAAATGGCATGGATATATAAGATCAAATGTTACACCCCTTTTGGGCTCAATGTGGAGGTATATCTTAATGCCTTTTATAGATAATTCTTAATCATTTTTTGCGTAATCTGTGAACTTGATGTGAACCCTTTGTGGCTATACCTTTATTTATTTATTATTTTTTTCCTTTGTATAGTTGTCCCCCTCCACATTCTAACAATTTTTTCAGTTTTTGGCCAGTGCTGATACTTTGTGATCACTTACTATCAACGCTGGCCATTCTTTGGAAATTGATGTCATATTAAATCTCTTTTGAATGTTGGTTGTTTTGGCAACCATTATTATTTACGTCTATTGAAATGGGTTTTACTTTAATTTAATTTTTATTATATTTTACTTTATCCGAGTTCTTTTTTGGTTCTCTTTTTTCATTTACACACAATTTGATTAATTTCTATTTTGCTTACTCTATTGGTATATATGGATCTAGATTTTTATATATTTATTTATTTTCATATTTATGCATAGTTCTGTTTTTCCACTAGATGGCGTAATGTGACCCTTATCCATCTGGGAATTGTTTATGGTCATCCTATTTGGACTGTGTGTCTTTTTGATACATTGTCCAAACTAGTTTTATGTCAGTATTGCTCTATATGTGCCCTCGCAATTATTTAATTTTATTTATATTGATTTATTTCTACTTTTTTATTTAGCTTATTAGTCCATATAATGCTCTCTGGGCATTTCCTATTTCCGTTTTGGAGACCTGGTGTTGCCACTCATGTTTCACAACGAGGCGTGGTTTCTATGTATATTTATAGCGATGAGTCAGTGCGTTGCCCGTTCCCTAGACGATGTCTTTCTAAGACGAAACGTACGTCGGATGGTTGACGTGCTGAGTATCTCGTCTTGAACAGGTGTTCGCAGGCCGGCCGGCTGCTGTTTTTATCTTTGCTTTTAATTCTTCTGTTTACGTAAGTGCAATATTTTTATTTGAATACATTTTTATTACCAACTGATTTGCGCTATGGAGAGCCGTCTTTTTACTCTTTTTGGGTCCTCCCTGCTGTTTGCTTATTGATCCATTGGACGGAGCCACCCTGGTCTGCCTGGTCATCCTGGTCAGTCTTTCTACACATTGTGAATCGTATCAGGACGGTATCATTGACTGTGCACCTGGTTTATTTACAAGCTGATTCACAGCTTGCCTTTGGTAAGCGTTTATTTTACCTGGTGGTGGATTCTTTCACATGGTGTCATCAGAAGGATTTATTAGCTTTTTTGCACCTTATTGGACATCATTGGGATTTTATATTTGGTATTTATTTCACTGTTGTGATTATTCCTTTTTGTTTATTTCTTTTCTATATCACATAGGTTATGTTTAGTGTTCATTTCTGACATTTATGTGGGTCCTTCAGGGATCTATTTATATTATAGTACACCTGTTTTTAGTGCGGTTCATATTTATCCATTGTCTTATTGATTGTGCATATCCCACAATTTTGGAACTGCAGCTATTTTTTTTGTGTTAGCGCGGTAATTTTTCTTTCCTGCTATACCACCATCCCTGTCAGTGGAGGCTGCTGAAAGGTAATGACTCGGTATCGCAGGGGCAGACTGAAGTGGGTAAGGAGGAGGAGGGACAGATTTGTGCCCCTTTTGTGTGGCTTTTAGGTGCTCTTGCCAACGGGCTGAGTGGTTGGACGGTAAATGCCTTGTTAGGCATGTGGTACCCAAATGGTTGGTGTTTTTGCCACGTTTGATGTGCCTGTGACACAGTTTGCAGATAACAACAGTGTGATCTGCTGCAGATGTGCTGAAAAAGGCCCAGACAGCTGAGCTGTGGGGAGTGGGCCAGGAGATAATAGCTGCAGAATGTGATGGAATAGAGTGGCTGCTCTCTACTCTTTCTTGATGCCGACCTCTTTGGGGTTGTGCTGCCTCACTTTCAGTTTCCTCCTCTGCTCTATCTGGCACCCAAGCCGCATCAGTGACATCATCATCATCCTCATCATCTCCATCATCATCATCTCCATCTCCTCCATCTTCATCATTACCACTAGAGACAACTTGGCAATATGCTGCGGCTTGGGGAACATGAATGCCAATTTGTCTACCAGTGTTCCTCCCTCTCTAGGCTCATGTTCCTGTCATCCTCAACCTCAGAACCAGCATCTGAATTCAGTAATGGCTGGGCATCATCAAGGAGCAAGTGGCTGACGCTGTAGCTGACTTCTCAATGGCTGATGTTAGGGCTATGGCAGGAATAGATGTGGACAAGGAGGCAGGTTCATCCACTCTGGCAACTACAGGGGACTGCACACAGGGCCGGATTTTCCACAAGGCCACCGAGGCCAGGCCTCGGGGCGGCAGTGGTGCAGGGGCGGCGCCGCTCCTGCGGTGACTTCGCAGCCGCCCCCCCTTCAGGCTGCCCGTTAAAGTCGATTAAGGGCACCGGTGCCCTTAGAAATGATGGCCGCGAGCCGCCCACTACTGCGCATGCGCCGTTCCGAAGCCGGCCGGGCTCGGGAAAGCTCGTATGCGCTCGGCTGGGCGGCGCATGCGCAGTAGCGTGATTGCGCTGCCTGGCGCCATTTTTGAAAAGATCGAGGAGTAATGTCAGCGGTGCGGCGGCGGGGGGAGAGAGATGACATCTCTCATTGCCCGCACCGCTGTTCCACCCTCCTCCATCTGGTGGCTGCCAGGCAGCATGGCAAGTGACATCAACATGTGGTGGCTGCCAGGCAGCGTGGCAAGTGACATCTCCATCTGGTGGCAGTGTGGCAAGTGACATCTCCATCTGGTGGCAGCGTGGCAAGTGACATCTCCATCTGGTGGCAGCGTGGCAAGTGACATCTCCATCTGGTGGCAGCGTGGCAAGTGACATCTCCATCTGGTGACAGCGTGGCAAGTGACATCTCCATCTGGTGGCAGCATGGCAAGTGACATCTCCATCTGGTGGCAGCGTGGCAAGTGACATCTCCATCTGGTGGCAGCGTGGCAAGTGACATCTCCATCTGGTGGCAGCGTGGCAAGTGACAGCCTCATCTGGTGGCAGCATGGCAAGTGACAGCTCCATCTGGTGGCAGCGTGGCAAGTGACATCTCCATCTGGTGGCAGCGTGGCAAGTGAAATCCCCATCTGGTGGCAGGCAGCGTGGCAAGTGACAGCTCCATCTGTTGGCAAGTGACATCTCCATCTGGTGGCAACGTGGCAAGTGACATCTCCATCTGGTGGCAACGTGGCAAGTGACATCTCCATCTGGTGGCAGTGTGGCAAGTGACATCTCCATCTGGTGGCAGGCAGTGTGGCAAGTGACACGCTCAGGGCTCCCGATGATTCTGCATTATGGTGAGTTGAACTATTTCATTTTACATTACAATGTAATGATATAAGTAATGTGTTTCAATCATCCTGACACCATAACAACCATGGTGCTGGGGATGATTGAAGCACTAACACCAGCCATTGCCCTGAAAAATTGCCCGCAAAAAATCCTTACCCCTTGCGGGCTTACCCTGAAGTATTTTTAGTCTGTACAATTAAAGTCAGTTATTTCCAGTGTTCTCGTGTATGGAGATATGTTTTTAACTGATCTATTGTAGAAGTCATCGATAAAGGACAAAAGGACAAGACTGGTGGTGTGTGTATGTGTGTGTGTGTGTGGGGGGGCGGCATTGAAGGACCCGGCCTTGGGGCGGCAAAGGGAGTAAATCCGGGCCTGACTGCACACTTGTCTCTGCTTGCATGACAGAGGATGAGGAGGATGAGGAAGGTTTAGTAAGCCAGTCCACCACCCCCTCTGCATGCTGTGGCTGGATAGCACGGGCAAACTCACTAAAAAGAGGAAATGATGCTCTGCCTGAGGACTGACCACCACGTCCACTTTTGCCTGTGGACACATTTGTTGCTGGCCCCCTTACAGTGCCAGGCCTCGGGGCGGCAGTGGTGCAGGGGCGGCACCGCTCCTGCGGTGACTTCGCAGCCGCCCCCCCTTCAGGCTGCCCGTTAAAGTCGATTAAGGGCACCGGTGCCCTTAGAAATAATGGCCGCGAGCCGCCCACTACTGCGCATGCGCCGTTCCGAAGCCGGCCGGGCTCGGGAAAGCTCGTATGCGCTCGGCTGGGCGGCGCATGCGCAGTAGCGTGATTGCGCTGCCTGGCGCCATTTTTGAAAAGATCGAGGAGTAATGTCAGCGGTGCGGCGGCGGGGGGAGAGAGATGACATCTCTCATTGCCTGCACCGCTGTTCCACCCTCCTCCATCTGGTGGCAGCCAGGCAGCATGGCAAGTGACATCAACATGTGGTGGCTGCCAGGCAACATGGCAAGTAGGGATGAGCTTCGAGTTCGAGTCGAACTCATGTTCTACTCGAACACTGGCTGTTCGCAAGTTCGCCGAACAGCGAACAATTTGGGGTGTTCGCGGCAAATTCGAATGCCGCGGAACACCCTTTAAAAGTCTATGGGAGAAATCAAAAGTGCTAATTTTAAAGGCTTATATGCAAGTTATTGTCATAAAAAGTGTTTGGGGACCCGGGTCCTGCCCCAGGGGACATGGATCAATGCAAAAAAAAGTTTTAAAAACGGACGTTTTTTCAGGAGCAATGATTTTATTAATGCTTAAAGTCAAACAATAAAAGTGTAATATCCCTTTAAATTTCGTACCTGGGGGGTGTCTATAGTATGCCTGTAAAGGGGCGCATGTTTCCCGTGTTTAGAACAGTCTGACAGCAAAATGACATTTGGAAGGAAAAAACTCATTTAAAACTACCCGCGGCTATTGCATTGCCGACAATACACATAGAAGTTCATTGATAAAAACGGCATGGGAATTCCCCACAGGGCAACCCCGAACCAAAAAAAAAAAAAAAATGATGTGGGGGTCCCCCTAAATTCCATAAAAGGCCCTTCAGGTCTGGTATGGATATTAAGGGGAACCCCAGCCAAAATTTTAAAAAAAAATTGACGTGGGGTTCCCCCTAAATTCCATATCAGACCCTTCAGGTCTGGTATGGATTTTAAGGGGAACCCCGCGCCAAAAAAAAAAAAAAAAACGGCGTGGGGTCCCCCCAAAAATCCATACCAGACCCTTATCCGAGCACGCAACCTGGCAGGCCGCAGGAAAAGAGGGGGGGACGAGAGTGCGGCCCCCCCCTCCTGAACCGTACCAGGCCACATGCCCTCAACATTGGGAGGGTGCTTTGGGGTAGCCCCCCAAAACACCTTGTCCCCATGTTGATGAAGACAAGGGCCTCATCCCCACAACCCTGGCCAGTGGTTGTGGGGGTCTGCGGGCGGGGGGCTTATCGGAATCTGGAAGCCCCCTTTAACAAGGGGACCCCCAGATCCCGGCCCCCCCCCTGTGTGAAATGGTAAGGGGGTACTTACCCCTACCATTTCACTAAAAAACTGTCAAAAATGTTAAAAATGACAAGAGACAGTTTTTGACAATTCCTTTATTTAAATGCTTCTTCTTTCTTCCTTCATCTTCTTCTTCTGGTTCTTCTGGCTCTTCTGGTTCTTCCTCCGGTGTTCTCATCCAGCATCTTCTCCGCGGCGTCTTCTATCTTCTTCTCCTCGGGCCGCTCCGCACCCATGCCATGGGGGGGGAGGCTCCCGCTCTTCTCTTCATCTTCTTCTCTTCTTCATCTTCTTCTTCATCTTCTTCTTCTTCTTCATCTCTTCTTCCTTCTTCTCTTCTTCATGTCTTCTCCGGGCCGCTCCGCAGCCATGCTGTGGCATGGAGGGAGGCTCCCGCTGTGTGACGGCGTCTCTTCGTCTGACGGTTCTTAAATAACGGGGGGCGGGGCCACCCGGTGACCCCGCCCCCCTCTGACGCACGGTGACATGACGGGACTTCCCTGTGGCATTCCCCGTGACGTCACAGGGAAGTCCCGTCAAGTCACCGTGCGTCAGAGGGGGGCGGGGTCACCGGATGGCTCCGCCCCCCGTTATTTAAGAACCGTCAGACGAAGAGACGCCGTCACACAGCGGGAGCCTCCCTCCATGCCACAGCATGGCTGCGGAGCGGCCCGGAGAAGACATGAAGAAGAGAAGAAGGAAGAAGATGAAGAAGAAGATGAAGAAGAGAAGAAGATGAAGAGAAGAGCGGGAGCCTCCCCCCCCCATGCCATGGGTGCGGAGCGGCCCGAGGAGAAGAAGATAGAAGACGCCGCGGAGAAGATGCTGGACGAGAACGCCGGAGGAAGAACCAAAAGAGCCAGAAGAACCAGAAGAAGAAGAAGATGAAGGAAGAAAGAAGAAGCATTTAAATAAAGGAATTGTCAAAAACTGTCTCTTGTCATTTTTAACATTTTTGACAGTTTTTTAGTGAAATGGTAGGGGTAAGTACCCCCTTACCATTTCACACAGGGGGGGGCCGGGATCTGGGGGTCCCCTTGTTAAAGGGGGCTTCCAGATTCCGATAAGCCCCCCGCCCGCAGACCCCCACAACCACCGGCCAGGGTTGTGGGGATGAGGCCCTTGTCTTCATCAACATGGGGACAAGGTGTTTTGGGGGGCTACCCCAAAGCACCCTCCCAATGTTGAGGGCATGTGGCCTGGTACGGTTCAGGAGGGGGGGGGCCGCACTCTCGTCCCCCCCTCTTTTCCTGCGGCCTGCCAGGTTGCGTGCTCGGATAAGGGTCTGGTATGGATTTTTGGGGGAACCCCACGCCGTTTTGTTTTTTTTTTTTGGCGCGGGGTTCCCCTTAAAATCCATACCAGACCTGAAGGGTCTGGTATGGAATTTAGGGGGAACCCCACGTCAATTTTTTTTTTAAATTTTGGCTGGGGTTCCCCTTAATATCCATACCAGACCTGAAGGGCCTTGTATGGAATTTAGGGGGACTCCCACATCATTTTTTTTTTTTAATTTTGGTTCGGGGTTGCCCTGTGGGGAATTCCCATGCCGTTTTTATCAATGAACTTCTATGTGTAGTGTCGGCAATGCAATAGCCGCGGTAGTTTTAAATGTGTTTTTTCCTTCAAAATGTCATTTTGCTGTCAGACTGTTCTAAACACGGGAAACATGCGCCCCTTTACAGGCATACTATAGACACCCCCCAGGTATGAAATTTAAAGGGATATTACACTTTTATTGTTTGACTTTAAGCATTATTAAAATCACTGCTCCTGAAAAAACGGCCGTTTTTAAAACTTTTTTTTGCATTAATTCATGTCCCCTGGGGGAGGACCCGGGTCCCCAAACACTTTTATTGACAATAACTTGCATATTAGCCTTTAAAATTAGCACTTTTGATTATTCATGTTCGTGTCCCATAGACTTTAACGGCGTTCGCGTGTTCGAACAAATTTTTTTCCTGTTCGCATGTTCTGGTGCGAACCGAACAGGGGGGTGTTCGGCTCATCCCTAATGGCAAGTGACATCAACATGTGGTGGCTGCCAGGCAGCGTGGCAAGTGACATCTCCATCTGGTGGCAGTGTGGCAAGTGACATCTCCATCTGGTGGCAGCGTGGCAAGTAACATCTCCATCTGGTGGCAGCGTGGCAAGTGACATCTCCATCTGGTGGCAGCGTGGCAAGTGACATCTCCATCTGGTGACAGCGTGGCAAGTGACATCTCCATCTGGTGGCAGCATGGCAAGTGACATCTCCATCTGGTGGCAGCGTGGCAAGTGACATCTCCATCTGGTGGCAGCGTGGCAAGTGACATCTCCATCTGGTGGCAGCGTGGCAAGTGACAGCCTCATCTGGTGGCAGCGTGGCAAGTGACAGCTCCATCTGGTGGCAGCGTGGCAAGTGACATCTCCATCTGGTGGCAGCGTGGCAAGTGAAATCCCCATCTGGTGGCAGGCAGCGTGGCAAGTGACATCTCCATCTGTTGGCAAGTGACATCTCCATCTGGTGGCAACGTGGCAAGTGACATCTCCATCTGGTGGCAACGTGGCAAGTGACATCTCCATCTGGTGGCAGTGTGGCAAGTGACATCTCCATCTGGTGGCAGGCAGTGTGGCAAGTGACACGCTCAGGGCTCCCGATGATTCTGCATTATGGTGAGTTGAACTATTTCATTTTACATTACAATGTAATGATATAAGTAATGTGTTTCAATCATCCTGACACCATAACAACCATGGTGCTGGGGATGACTGAAGCACTAACACCAGCCATTGCCCTGAAAAATTGCCCGCAAAAAATCCTTACCCCTTGCGGGCTTACCCTGAAGTATTTTTAGTCTGTACAATTAAAGTCAGTTATTTTCAGTGTTCTCGTGTATGGAGATATGTTTTTAACTGATCTATTGTAGAAGTCATCGATAAAGGACAAGACTGGTGGTGTGTGTATGTGTGTGTGTGTGTGTGTGTGGGGGGGCGGCATTGAAGGACCCGGCCTTGGGGCGGCAAAGGGAGTAAATCCGGGCCTGACTGCACACTTGTCTCTGCTTGCATGACAGAGGATGAGGAGGATGAGGAAGGTTTAGTAAGCCAGTCCACCACCCCCTCTGCATGCTGTGGCTGGATAGCACGGGCAAACTCACTAAAAAGAGGAAATGATGCTCTGCCTGAGGACTGACCACCACGTCCACTTTTGCCTGTGGACACATTTGTTGCTGGCCCCCTTACAGTGCCAAGGGAACGTCTGCCTCTCCTTGTTCTCCCAGACATTATTGGGAGGGAGGGGGTGATGTAAAGAGGTGTTTGGCGCCCTTTAATTTGAGTACTCACACTACACAGACACACTCCACGGTATAATATACTGCAATATAATGCACCAAACGTACAGTAATGCACAGAACTATATGGCGTTAAACTGGCAGTAACGCACAAAATTATATGGTGTTAAACTTGTAGTAACGCACACAGAACTATATGGCGTTAAACTGGCAGTAACGCATACAAAACAACATGGCATTAGTAGAGAGCATCCATGCCTGTCGCCTTAGTAGAGGGCGGGACAGGCATGGATGCTCTCCTACATATCGACGTAGCGTGCAGTAGGGTGGCACCGTCGCTGAGGATGTCTATGACGAAACGCGTACGACGTAACCACGCACAGTATGTCACTTCTGGGTAATCGAGAAGGTGGAACGCAGTTGGAGCGCAGCGGGCGTTGCTGTCCCCTATCTCGGCGTTTTTACCCCTATCCTTGTTTACGGCCTGCCTATCATCAGATAATGTAGCTGGATGTAATTACTGTAAATGTAAACGGATGTAATTACAATCTACTACACTATGGGAGCTAATCTCTTCTTTACATGAGGAATATACCTATGGCTCTATCCATTCCATCTATGGTCTAAGGGACGCTTCTAGGACCCATATAGATGACACCTGACCGAACCGGCTTAAACTGAGAGCAACTATAAGTGTATTACCCCCGCAGGGGTGACTGAATTCCGAGACGCTTCTGGGACCCATTTAGCAGATACCTGGTAGAACCGGCCTTAACAGAGAGTATTATATGCAAAATACCCCCGTAGGGGTGACTGGAACCGGTGAGTGGGGACCCTTGTAGGGGAGCACACAAGTCACCTGGAGATATTACAAGCACTCAAGTCACCTGTTGATGGTTTTTGCTATACCGATGTGCACAGCCTGAATACTACTTATATGGGAACTGTTACATATATATTGGTTTTACCTATATACACTGACTTACACATGTTTTTTTCTGGAGGCGCTCTGCATCTGGCATTTGTTCTATTTTTTGCAATAACAGCTCATCGTGTTTTTTTTTATCTGCCACACTTTATATTGGTTTGGTTTATTAACATATACCTTTTTTGAACGTTAGAAGCAATATTGCATTTCTTTATCATACATCACAGGACACAGAGCACCATAATAATGACTATGTGGGTTATACGCTTACCTTCAGGTGATTGGACACTGGCAACCAATAGTAAGACGGTTCCTCCCATATAACCCCTCCTATACCGGAAGTGCCTCCATTTGTCTTGAAGGTGATGGTCATGGCTGTTGAAGCTCTTCAGTTTCTTCAAAGAAATGTCCCACTGAGGACGTTATAATCGGTTCCATTCGGATGGCTTACTAAAGCTAAAGTGGATGGTACCCGAACCTCGGTTCAAGAACGAGGTATTGCTTGTAATGTGTTCTTTTTAGGCGCTGGACCCTTGTTAAAGTTGGTATTCCTGGTTAACCTTGCCCAAGGAAACCACAAAGGGTGCTTTACAGGTCCAGGGGTGTGGACCCCAATGTATGGGGGACACGGTCCCTGAAGGTCCTTAGCGCTACCCGCCATGATGGGGGAAGATTGGGCCTGGCAAAACAGGCCCTGCTGCTTGGGATGGTGAGTACTCCCCGTTGGGGCTTCATTATATATATATATATATATATATATATATATATATATATATATATATATTCCCCTGTTTATTAATCTGCCACAGTGAGCCTTGATCCGTTGTTCAGGGAGGCCGATTGGCGCTAAAAAAAAAAAAAAAGCTACAGGCAAGCGCGCAGTCAGCCCTTTGAACCTATTAAGCATATTCCATTTGTCCTATTGACCAGGAAATTAGTTTTTCTAGTGGCTATAACATCGGCTAGAAGGGTGTCAGAATTGGCCGCCCTTTCTTGTAAGGAACCTTTTATGGTTCTTCATCAGGACAGGGTGGTCATGCGCCCTCGTCCGGATTTTTTACCGAAGGTAGTGTCAAAATTTCATCTGAATCAGGATATCATTTTACCTTCCTTTTTTCCAAACCCTAAGACTAGAGAGGAAAAGTCGCTTCACCTACTGGATGTGGTGAGAGCGATAAAGGTTTACTTGGAAATGTAAGCTCCTTTTCGGAAAACTGACTGCTTTTTTGTCTTGCCCGAGGGTCCTAAAAGAGGACAGCCGGCAACTAGTTCATCTACATCCAGGTGGATTCCCAGGCTATTGTCCAGGCATATGGATTAAAGCGCAGAGTTCCACCTCAGGATTTGAGAGCACACTCCACTAGAGGGGTTAGTGCATCAAAGCAGCCGTTTGGTCTTCAGTTCATACGTTCACCAGGTTTTACCAAGTGGATGTGAGATCTCAAAGTGAGACTGTGTTTGGCCACAGTGTGTTGCAGGCTGCTTTATAATCTCAGGCCCCTTGGGCTTAGGGATAATGTGCCCCCCCCCCTCAGTTGCATTGCTTTAGGACATCCCACATAATCATTATTATGGTGCTCTGTGTCCCGTGATGTATGATAAAGAAAAACAGATTTTTAAAACAGCTTACCTGTAAAATCCTTTTCTTTGAGTACATCACAAGACACAGAGGTCCCTCCCCTCTTTCTGGGATCGTCATTGCTTGCTACAAAACTGAGGCACTTCCGGTATAGGAGGGGTTATATGGGAGGAACCGTCTTACTATTGGTTGCCAGTGTCCAATCACCTGAAGGTAAGCATATAACCCACATAGTCATTATTATGGTGCTCTGTATCCCGTGATGTACTCAAAGAAAAGGATTTTACAGGTAAGCTGTTTGAAAAAAACATTTTTTTTTTCACTTGTTAGATTGGTATGAGTATTTATATACATGTTTTGGTACTTTTGTAATTGGTGGTCACTTTCATTTGCACACGTATATAATTATGGACGTTAATTTATGTCTACTTATATTTCAAGTTGATCTCTCATATATGCACATATCTAGTAATTAGGAAACACTAAGTCACATTTTGGACTACCCTGGATAGGGGTTACTCTGAGGGTGTTTTTTTTTATTTATTTTATTTATTTTCAGGTAGCGCCACCTAACCCCATTTTTTATTTGTATAATATGGCGTTAAACTGGCAGTAATGCACGCAAAACTATATGGCGTTAAACTGGCAGTAACGCAAAACTATATGGCGTTAAACTGGCAGTAACACATGCAATACGATATGGCGTTAAACTGGCAGTAACGCACGCAAAACTATATGGCGTAAACTGGCAGTAATGCAAGCAAAGCTAAATGGCCTTAAACTGGCAGTAGTGCACGCAAAACTATATGGCGTTAAACTGGCAGTAACGCACGTAAAACTATATGGCGTTAAACTGGCAGTAACACAATCAAATAGACAGCGTTCTACGGTCACTACACTGAAGCTATCTGAACTGTCCCTACTCTAGCTTTATACTAATGTCAAGATTACTGACACGTTCTCACTACACTACACTGAAACTATCTGAGCTGTCCCTACTCTAGCTGCACACTATGAAAAGCTGAATGATGGTCCTCCTCACTACACTCACACTATCCCTAAACTAATATTCTACACTGACAATTGAAGCAAAATAGCACAGTATAGCACACTAACTAATAGCACTGAACAGAGCCCTGTTCTATCTCTCTCCACACCAAAATCACACTGAAAATGGCTGCCATTGAAAGAATACTTTTATACTGTGGGGCGGGAATGAGCAATGATTGGATAAAGTCATGATGACAGTGTCCAATCATGAACTCTGACAGTACTCTGTGCCCTGATTGGCTGAAGCTTTCACTGCTTCAGCCAATCAGGGCTTGCAATGCACTGTTCAATGCCACAATGCATTATGGTCGGTTCGGGGGGCCGAACAAATAGTCGAACGACCCGTTTGTTGGGCTGTTAGCCAAACGTTCGAACAACAAAAATTTGGCCCGAGCTTATGCTCGGGCCGAACCGTTCACCCATCCCTACATACAACCTAGGTACGTGTTGAGAGGGGAAAAAAAAACCCAACCCCCATATTCCCCCCCCTCTCTCTCTCCCCATTGCTTATAAGTTTAACTACTCCTCTCTCATCATAAATCCAAAATATCAGACCATCTTCTCCATATCTTTTCGAATTTACCTGGACAGTCTCTATGTAGAAAAGTATATCTTTCCTTAATTAGGGTTTCCCTTCCCTTATGCCCTGTACACACGGTCGGATTTTCCTACAGAAAATGTGTGATAGGACCCTGTTGTCGGAAATTCCGACCGTGTGTAGGCTCCATCACACATTTTCCATCAGATTTTCCGACACACAAAGTTTGAGAGCAGGATATAAAATTTTCCGACAACAAAATCCGTTGTCGGAAATTCCGATCGTGTGTACACAAATCCGACGGACAAAGTGCCATGCATGCTCAGGATAAATAAAGAGATGAAAGCTATTGGCCACTGCCCCGTTTATAGTCCCGACGTACGTGTTTTACGTCACCGCTTTTAGAACGATCGGATTTTCCGACAACTTTGTGTGACCATGTGTATGCAAGACAAGTTTGAGCCAACATCTGTCGGAAAAAATCCTAGGATTTTGTTGTCGGAATGTCCGAACAAAGTCCGACCGTGTGTATGGGGCATTACTGTTTTCCTTACTGCTATTGTAGGCGATATCCATTTTTGTGTTTATATGTTTTGTGTTACGAGCCTGGAATTGTTATTGATATTGTGTAGTCACCTGGGATTTCCGATTCATCCAGAATAACCAGAAGACATTCCCTGGCTCTGGAGACAGCCCAGTCCCGAAAACATTGCTATTCATTGAGACAATCTAATGCCAGTAACGATGGAGTTTAGGGCATCTCCATAGCATATGTATTAGATTAGCGGGGCTCTTTTTCCATCTGGGACATTGGGCTGTATCTCTACAATTCCATTTAAATAATTTCTCTGGTGTATAATAAGCCCTATGTAAAATAAATAATTGTCTTAAAAATAATGCATTTGGGTGGCAAAAATATGAATGCAATCTACTCACTGGGGGGAGAACCTCTGGGGGAATCAAGGATGGAAAAGGACCTGGGGGTCCTAGTAGATAATAGGCTCGGCAATGGCATGCAATGCCAAGCTGCTGCTAACAAAGCAAACAGAATATTGGCATGCATTAAAAAAAGGATTAACTCAAGAGATAAAGTGATAATTTTCCCACTCTACAAGACTCTGGTCCGGCCTCACCTGGAGTATTCTGTCCAGTTCTGGGCACCAGTCCTCAGGAAGGATGTGCTGGAAATGGTGCGAGTACAGAGAAGGCAACAAAACTAATAAAGGGACTGGAGGACCAGGAGCATAACTAGAAATAACAGGGCCCCATAGCAAAATGTTGTATGCCCAGTGGCATACAACAGTGGCACAGTACCCAGGCAACAGCTTATATTAATTTCGAACAACAAAACAAAAGCACTGCCAATAAAATCTACAGGTTACATTCAGTACAATTTAGTGTAAAGTAAAGTCAAAAAAGTTTTTTTTCCAAGTTTTGCATAGATTAGGGAAGGATAAGGACTTGCGTTAAGTTGTACGTCAATCCAGGCTCCATTCAAATAATTTCCCCGCACTTCTTGTCTGTAAAATTTTTTTCAGCAGGGCAGAAAGGGATGTTAAATCTCTCTTAGGAAGCCTCAGAATTCTGCACCCTTGAACCTGGCATTGCTTCCCCTCTCTTTGTGCCGAAATTATCCTAATGAAAAAATATAGCAAACATTTCCTTCACAAAAATAGCAAAATAGATGACAGTCTCCCCCTCCCTTTCTACCTCCTGTCCAGACTCCAGAGCCTCCTCATGTGCCGAAAGCGATGTCCCTTCACAGGCGCCCTCAAGCGTTCTGCCCCTCCCACTCTGCTCCCTCCCACTCTGCTCTCTGCTCCTGCTGTATGCGGCTGCATGTGTCGGGACATGGCTGGACTCGAGGGGTCTGGGAGGTTTAACAGTAAACTTACATTCCTCATTCTCACCGGGCCCCAGAGGCGGCTCTAGGCTTTGTGAGGCCTTAGGCAAAACCTAGATTTGAGGCCCTACTCACGCCCATAATGGGAAAAATAATTCAAGCAATAAAAAAAAATAACTATATAAATTACATATATTAAGAGCTTTAAAGTGCTGGTGTCAGTGCTCCCTTATTTCAGTGCTGGGGTCAGTGCTCTCTATCTCAGTGCTGGGGTCAGTGCTCTCTATCTCAATGCTGGTGTCAGTGCTCTCTATCTCAGTGCTCATGTCAGTGCTATCTATCTCAGTGTTGGGGTCAACGCTCTCTATCTCAGTGCTGGTGTCAGTGTCCTCTATCTTGGTGCTGGTGTCAGTTTGCTCTATCTCAGTGCTGGTGTCAGTGTTCCCTTATCTCAGTGCTGGTGTCAGTGCTCTCTATCTCAGTGCTGGTGTCAGTGCTCTCTATCTCAGTGCTGGTGTCAGTGCTCTCTAGCTCAGTGCTGGTGTCAGTGCTCTCTAGCTCAGTGCTGGTGTCAGCACTCTCTATCTCAGTGCTGGTGTCAGTGCTCTCTATCTCGGTACTGGTGTCAGTGCTCTCTATCCCGGTACTGGTGTCAGTGCTCTCTATCTCAGTGCTGGTGTCAGTGCTCTCTATCTTGGTGCTGGTGTCGGTGCTCTCTATCTCGGTGCTGGTGTCGGTGCTCTTTATCTCGGTGCTGGTGTCGGTGCTCTCTATCTCAGTGCTGGTGTCGGTGCTCTCTATCTCGGTGCTGGTGTCGGTGCTCTCTATCTCGGTGCCGGTGTCAGTGTCCTCTAACTCGGTGCTGATGTCTGTGCTCTCTATCTCAGTGCTGGTGTCAGTGTTCTCTGTCTTGGTGCTGGTGTCAGTGAGGGAGGTAGCAATGGAGAAGCCAATCAGCAGGCAGTGCCAGTGCAGGATGAGGAGCATCTGGCCCACCATGACAGAGGATCGGCCCTGGACTGGGACCTCCCAACCCCCCCCAGTGGAGCTCTGCATAGGCAGGGGTAAGGGCAGGGCAGGATGGAGGGGGGGTCAGGGGCTGCCAATCACAGGTGGACACACTGGGACACTGGCACAGGACTGAGCTGTCCTTACTGTTAGTGACACATGATCAAGAGGAATGGAGTGGGGGGGATGGGGGCAGGGGTGGATATAAAGACCAGTCTCTGGCTGTGGCTGAGGGATGCTGCGGGAACATGCATGGGGGGTGGCTCTCTCTCATAAAAAAAATGTTGGTGGTCACTGGCTGCAGAAAAGGTTGAGGCATGGTGGTAACTTTGCCTCTCCCTGCAGCTGGAGCCCCTAAACCCCCCCACTGATTGACAGCCCCAGAGAGGGGCAGCCCAGACACCTCTTCTCTCCTACCTTCCCTTCCGTCAGATCGGCTCCATACAGTGCTCGTAAGGCCTCCTCCGCTGTACCTTCCTCTCCTGGTCAGTCAGATGCCTCCTCCGGGATGTGCGGGGACTGGTCCATTGAGCACTCCAGTGGTGGGGGGGCACTGGGGAGGGGGGGCTTGATCTGTGTCTCTGGAGCAGAGGAAATTGTGCTCAGGCTGCTGGAATCTCCTCCCCTTCTCCTCCCTAAGACAACACAGCACTGGCCCCACCTCCTCCCCAGACAGCCACGCTCCAACCCTTCTCTCCACTGCTTGGCTGTGGAGCTCACAGGCAACCCGCTGCTGGCCAGAGCTTAACGCCGTGCCTGCGGCAACATTTTTTAGCAGAGGTGGCTCTTCAATTAGCCTAATTGCCTAATTAGAGAGCCGCCTCTGCCGGGCCCCACTCGGCTGCGGGCCCCATAGCGCCCACGTGGGTCGCTATGGTGGTAGTTCTGCCACTGTAGAGGACATTAGTTATGATGAAAGGTTACGAGCACTGAACTTATTGTCTCTGGAGAAGAGATGCTTGAGAGGGGATATGATTTCAATTTACAAATACCATACTGATGACCCCACAATAGGGATAAAACTTTTCCACAGAAGGGAGTTTATTAAGACACTAGGCCACTCATTAAATTTAGAAGAAAAGAGGTTTAACCTTTAACTGCATAAAAAGTTCTTTACTGTAATGCCCAGTACACACGGTCGGATTTTCCGATGGAAAATGCCCGATCGGATCGTAATGACGGAAATTCCGACCATGTGTGGGCTCCATCGGACATTTTCCATCGGATTTTCCGACACACAAAGTTGGAGAGCAGGACATAAAATTTTCCAACAACAAAATCCGATTGCGTCAATTCCGACCGTGTGTGGCCTGTTCCGACGCACAAAGTGCCACGCATGCTCAGAAGAAATTCCGACACGGAACAGCTCGGTCTGGTAAACTTAGCGTTCGCAATGGATACAGCACTTTCGTCACGCTGCAATGTTAAAAATGGTTTAATACAGCGCACTCTCTTCTTCTTTATAATGTGACAAGAATGAAGTAGTTTTGCTGCTCAAATTCACACACACTTCTCACAAACTTATTTCGTTACTATTTATCGGGATTCCCTCAATATATTTTGATTTCTCACATCTGACAACATTATTTTGGTATTTTGGTGTATTTTTTATTTTTTTTGGCTTTAATGTAGATTTTTTTTTGTGTTTGTATTTTTTTGAAGGGTGGTTTTTTTTTTTAGGATTTTTATTTGTACTCCAGAATATTTTTGTGTGTGTTTTTTGTGTCAAGTTACCATAACACCATTGATATGTTGTTCTATTTAATCTGTAGGAGATTGTTTGGTGTTGTTGTCTCTTGTTAATTTCAATTAATTTTTATGTTAGAAATGTACCTGAATCGTCACCAAAAAACTGTCCTTTTTGGATTAAAATACACAGGAGAGTATAATTTCCCCAAAAAAAAATTTATTAAGGGCTCACAACTAAACAAAGAGGGAGGCAACGTTGGAGAAACTGCAGAAATTGGCGAAGCCTTGAACCCCCAGGGCAGACATCAATAATTTTAAAGCAAAATTGGTGGCCTGAGGAGTCCTTATCTAAGGGAGGGCAGTCTGGTCCAGAAGTCCCAGAGATTCGGAAAGCAGCAGATGACATCTGTGTCCCCAGGCTGTGGTCATACGAGAGACTGCAGCTTCTGTCAGACCAGACTGAACCCAGGGTCATCACTCTCAGGTCTTCTTTCCACGCTTCCTTCCACGCGGTGGCTGGAGATGTGGCAGCAGGAGGAGGAGGAGGATGGTCCAACTCAATCACGTCGGTCTTGGGTGTTAGTTCCCCACTCACCCCCTTACTTAGGACTTTATAAAGCAGGTCCTCACATAGTTTGCGTTGACCCTCCTGCATGCCCTGCAGTTTTGTGGCAGCCATGCAGGCAAAGGCCTCTTCAGGAGTGGGGAAGGCTCGGAGGGACGCAGAAGCCTCCTGAATCAGCCTGAGTGCAGAATCCTGCATGGGAGTCGTCTTCCTCGCCCTTTTGTATGGAAGGTGGAGGGGAGGAACCTGCGATTTAGTTAGGCTGCGACTGGTCCCAGGCTTCTCTTGGCTGACACTTAGCCCCGCCTCCTGCTGGCTGCCACTAACCCCCGCCTGCTCCTGACTGCCACATTCCACAACCTCCTCCTGGCTGAGGTCTTCCTGTGTATGAAAAAGGGACATAGTTTTAGTTTTTTATTCATCAATCACACACAATTTTCACCTCCTGACTGTTGCAAATTGATTCTGAGCCCAGCATTTTTGTTTCTTTTAACAATTTTGGGTGCCCACTACTGTCTATTGATATGTAAAACTTTTTTTCAATCACCAATTAGTGATCAATAATAACATCTATAGTAAACATCATTTCTTTATTGACCAGAAATCTGTAGAAGAATGCTCTACCTGACTCAAGCTGGGCTCCTCTACTTCTTCCTGGCTGGAAGGCCCAGGTTGGACATCGGAAGCCTCAGCTGGGGTGGAAGGAAGCGTGGAAGGAAGAGTAGAGAGGGATTCCCTGACTTCAGTGTGGTCTGACAGAAATCGCAGTCTCTCATAGTACCACAGCCTGGGGACATAAACGTCATCTGCTGCAGCTCCGGACCTCTGGGAATCTGTGACCTTCTTGCGCTCCCTAAGATAAGTGCTCCTCAGGCCACCAATTTTGGTTTTTAAATAAGGGATGGTTGCTGTGGGGACCACCGGCTTCACCAACACCAGCAGTTTCTCCAGCGCTGCCTGCCTCTTTTGTTTATTATTATAATGAGGATGTCTCACCTGCCACAGACAGGGCAACTCCCTGTACTTGTCTATGAACAGGGGGAGGAAATTGTGGTCATTGAACCCATCCATTTTCTCTGCAAGGCACAACACAAGACAAACCCTAAGGTCAGGCCAAACTCCCCTAATCTTGTTAAAATATAGGCTTCCATTTCGAAGCATTATAGGCGCAAGTTTAGATCTTACCTTCGTTATCACGATCAGCGCCTCCGATGCTCCTTCCTCCGCTCACAGATCGTACGTAAGACGCACGCGTGTTACGCTTTATACACACTGTGCATGCGTGTACCTCCGCCCGCCCCTGACGTTCTTTCTAGTCTATTCCCCGCCCCTTTTCGTTCTGCGCAGTGGGGGAAGAGCACATGGCAGATACACAGCAGGATCGTGATAATTGTAGCAACGAGGAGGAGGAGAGGCAGGAGCCTGAAACGTCTGGATCCAGAAGGAGATTTAAGGCCTCAAATATGTCCTTTGGGGAGATGTTGGAGATGGTGGACATCCTGAAGAGGGCCGACTATGATGGAAAGTATGGACCTTACCCCAACCCCAATGTCAGAAAGGCCAAGATCATGGTGAAAGTAGTCAAGAGTCTGCACCGGAATTTCGGGGTACGACGATCGAAAGATCAGCTCAGGAAGCGGTGGTCGGACCTCAAATTCAGAGAACATGAGCAGTACAGAAAGATCCGGAGAGTGCTGCAAAAAAGTAAGTAGTTGTGCTGTGTTCCTATTCTTTTGATGTTTATTACGTTCATGCTGCTCCATGTGCTTTTAGAAACTGTTGTACAGTTTAAAATGGCAACTTTCATGTTCATGGGCACATTATTCGTTCGTATCAAATATTTTTCTTTCGGACTATAAAATACGATTGTTTAGGCCATATGCATTTGCCCACATTTTTTAGGGCCTACTTGTATGAAAGTAATTTGGTTGTGTAGATGGCTTTGTTACTAGAATGAAATGCAAACTAGATTATGTGTAAGGAGAGGACACTCAGCAGCAGTTTTCACATCTGGACACTGGAGCACTAGTGTGGGACACAAGAACACCATTTTTATTAGGGGGGCCACACAGGTGCTCCAGTGTATACTATAGGGGGGTCTCCATCTGTGAAGCTTGTACAAAACAGGTAAAGTATTGCAGCTTGACAAAGGACACTGAAAATGCTACATTTTGGAACTCTGCTAAAATTGCCAATTGTAGCCCACTTCCAAGCAATGTTTACTATTTCTAGTTCTGCCATCAAATATCTGTGTGCTAATTATACCATTTTGTTTTACATAGGGGAGAAAAGACTCGGAGGACACTCCTCATCCGAGGAGACCAGAGCCCCCCCCCTCTGGAAGAAGGTGAAATCCCCCCAACACAAGCTGAGCAGGAGGAAGAAGATGTGGTGGAACTAGTCACCACAACAGGTGAGTGTCTGCGACCACAGGCTCAGGTAAGAGATTGATGGCGGCATATTTTTGAGACCTAATTGTTTTTGGGGTTCCTCTCTTTTTAGGTGATCGTGATGTTGTGGATCCAGATCCTTTCACATCCGAAGGTGCCCAGATCCTGATCGGGGAGATCATGGGGTGTAATTTACAATTGTAAAAACTCAAGAAAAACATCAATGATGTTCTTCAAAAAAATAAAAACATCATTGATGTTTTGGGGCGAGTTTAAAGCCCCCCCAAAACCCTTTGTTTTTTGGTGTGCTACAATGTGCAAAATGTTTTTGTGATTTTTCACAAAGCCAAATTTGGAGAATGCACACAGTGTGCCAACATGTGCTATCTGTCATCACAGGAGATCAATGGACACGTTTTAGGGGTGCAACCCCTTCCTCAATAATAAAGTAGCAGTGAGGAAGGGGTTTCTTATCCCAAACACGTCCCTTGATCCCCCGTGATGGCAGCTAGCACATGTTGAAATTCGTAAATTGGTGTGCATCTTCCAAATTTGGCTTTTCCTGGGGTGACTTCACTCCATCTGAACGCAATATCAAACACAGTTCCTAAATACTCATGTCTGATATTGCCTTCAAGTTCTAGCAAATGTGAACTTTGTAAGTTCATGATTTGTGTCTTTCCTGTTGGTTTTACACATGCCTGTTTTATCTTAAATGGACATTTCTATTTTTGATAATGCTACCCAAAAAATTGTTATACAACAAACATGTTGGTTTGTTTGAAAAACCTTTGGTAAATGCACATGTTATTGTGCAGGTATAAAAAAGTTTGTTAATCGAGAATGTGTGGATTATTGTCTCAACGCTACAACACTTTTGGGGTGATGTCATTGCTGTTTTCAGAGAAAATGGGGGTTATTTCCTAAGGGCAAATCCTCTTGGCACTACAAGTGCAGTTTCAGTGCAGTTGCCAGTGCACTTGTAGTGAAAAGTGTCTTTGCATTTAGTCAATAACAGCCAACAGTGCTTTGTATAAGGTTACACAATCACTCCATTTTCAGGACTCCCCACATTTCTGTCAGGGTCAGCTAAAACAAACACAAGCAGTAAATGTCCACAAAGAATTTCTTTTTTTTTGCTTTTTTATTATAAAAAGACTTCACATATTTGCTGGCCCCCCTACCCGCAAAGAACTCCAGGTATCGTAACCGGGCATCACGGGCACTCAGGGAGGGCAAGCCAGGACGTCCGCTTTCAAGCGCCGTCAGTGTTGTTTCAGGTATCACTCCGGCCTCAGGCCCAACAGAGCCAGCATAGTTGGCCGAATGTTTCCTTAAAAAGTTATGGAGAATACAACACGCCATGATGATATGATTAAGTTTATACTCCGCCATATGGATAGGTGTCAGAAATAGGCAGAAACGGCTGGCCAGGATTCCAAATGTGTTCTCCACCACTCTTCGGGATCTGGCCAGCCGGTAATTAAAAACCCTCTGTTCTGGGGTGAGGGTCCTCATAGGGAATGGCCGCATAAGATAGTCCCCCAGTGCAAACGCTTCATCAGCAACGAACACAAATGGGAGTCCTTCCACATTGTCCTCTGGAGCTGGCAAGTCCAAGCTGCCATTCTGGAGACGCCTGTAGAACTCCGTCTGGGCGATGACTCCACCATCGGACATCCGGCCATTCTTCCCCACGTCCACATACAAGAAGTCGTAATTAGCCGACACCACCGCCAACATCACTATACTATTGAACCCCTTATAGTTGAAATAGTACGACCCCGAGTTGGGTGGTGGGACGATGTGGACGTGTTTCCCATCAATTGCCCCTCCGCAGTTAGGAAAGTCCCACCGCTGGGCAAAGTGGGAGGCCACAGTCTGCCATTCCTGTGGCGTGGAAGGAAACTGTAGAGGAAAAAAAATACTATTTTTGCACATAAACATGGCAAGCAGATTAGACACAAACATTCTTGGCCAACCTCCAGATAGCATTTAGTAAGGGGAATTTAACAACGCCAAAGTATAAGGTACACCTATCATATTCCCCCCCCTCATGGGCCATTTCTAACATTATGGGGTGTGTGGAAATCTTGGACAGGTAACCCTCTCCACTTCATTGAGAGATGAATGCCTAAATACAGGGTATTACTTGGAACAGCCCCTCCTTAGTTACACTATTGGCAGCCCACTGGACAGGTAAGAAGTGTCATAATACAAAGATAGAAATACACACTGTACATATTTGATCACATTTGGACATTCTGCTGTTACCTATCAAGATAATAATAGGATACAAAAACTTTTAACAGTACCATTTGAAAGTATACAGGCAGGCCCTTGCACTACATGCTTTGGGGAATTCATCCATAAATCTGAGCACAAAAGAGATGGGTATAGTGTGTATGGGTTTGGAGGATAGAGGGTTTGGCAAAGTCAGCAGATAGATGATTGAGGATAGAGAATTGGGAACAGCTGACTTAGCAGGGAGGGTTACTAAAAATGATTTGGGGACACCACAAAAAATAAGCCTTTGCCACTCTGCCAGAATTTAAAGCTAAAATAAAATTTCTAAACATTTTAGGGGGTGTTTGGGGTAAAGCACTACTATGGAGCTGATAAAATACATTGTTAAGTGACTACATGAGGTGAATATAGGGCCAGGAGAGAACATGCTGGGGAGGTTAGTGAAGGACAATCTGTATGAAGGCCCTAAAAAATGAATTACATAAAATTCCAGCATGCCTGAGGACAAAGGGGACATTCACAGCATATTACAATCATGGTAATTAGGGAATGAGGAAAGAAATACAATATATTAGCAAACATTCAATACAATAAAATGTGATATTAAAGGATAAAAATCTTACCTTCATATACTCCTTCTGCAGGACCTGTATGATGGCAGAACAGGTCTCTGGGATGATGATACCCAGAGCCTGGGGGGAGATGCCTGTCGAAAACTTCAAGTCCTGCAGACTTCTCCCTGTCGCCAAATACCACAGGGTAGCGACCAACCTCTGCTCCGGAGTGATGGCTTGCCTCATGCAGGTATCCTGCCTGCTAATATAAGGGGTCAGTGAAGCCAACAGATGGTGAAATACGGGGTCCTTCATCCTGAGAAAGTTCCTGAAATCATCAGGATTATTCTCACGGATCTCACGGAGCAAAGGCATATGAGAGAACTGGTCACACTGAAGCAACCAATTCTTGGTCCATGAACTCCTCCCCACCCTGTTCATGGACTGGACTTGTGTCAAGGTCAGGACCCCAACACCAAGCCCCCACACAGCACGAACTCTACGAGGAGTACGTATACGCAACATGGCTAGAAAACGGTCGGCTGCTCAGAACGAAGTAACAGAACACACTGAAGAACAGCAAGGCCTGTGAACAGCGACCTGAAAAACAGTAACGAACGAACAGGAATACAATGACTAAAAGTCACACCGAACTTGCTTGCACGCACTAAAGAGCAGATACAAACCCACAAGCACAAACTGAATGGCAGAAAACGATCTGAAAATCACGAGTCTGAAAAAGCACGAATCGTCTCTCACCAAACTTTTACTAACATGAGTTTAGCAAAAGGAGCCCAAAGAGTGACGTGCTTGGTTCTGAACTGGCCTTTTCTAGTCTCGTTGTACGTGCTTGACGTCGCCGCGTTCTTGGCGATCGGAAATTCCGACTACTTTGTGCGACTATGTGTACGCAAAACAAGTTTGAGCCAACATCCGTCGGAAAAAATCCTAGGATTTTGTTGTCGGAATGTCCGAACAAAGTCCGACCGTGTGTACGGGGCATAAGAGTGGCAAGGATGTGGAATTCCCTTCCACAGGCGGTGGTTTCAGCGGGGGGGGCATCAATAGTTTCAAAAAACTATTAGATAAGTAATACTGACATATAATCACACACATAGGTTGGACTTGATGGACTTGTGTCTTTTTTCAACCTCACCTACTATGTAACTATGTAACCCATCGTACTGGCAGTGGAATTGTGGGGTGAGTTTTTCCGTAACAAACGGGTATGTTTTAATTGTAAAAATTTGGGTGTGGTTGAGTGGATAGTGTTTCCGCGTCTTCTCCTCCGGTGATTCGTTTGCTTCGTCATTTGGTTCTGTTCTGCTTGCGTTTGAATGCTTTTATGTATGCTGTGCATGTTCCGGGTTACATAGTTACATAGTAGGCGAGGTTGAAAAAAGACACAAGTCCATCAAGTCCAACCTAGTTGCACCAACTTAGTGGCCGATTCTCTCTCTCGATTTCAGTAGGACAGGTTCTGTCTGTTGGTGCCGGGAATGTAGCGACACGGAGTTCCTAGACCGGTCGGGCTGTGGAAGATTCCCTTGGGTTGATGGCATCATTGATTCATCGTTTGGTAAGTGAGACTACCTGGTCATTTTATTCGAGGGTGTGGGAAGACTGGTTTGCATTGGTGCAGGGAGTTGATGGTGTTGTTTCAGACAATGATGTCCAGCTGTTGGTGCTGTATTTCATTGGTCGCAATGTGAAAGACCGGGTGTCTGTGTCCTCTTGGATAGAGAGGAGGCGAACACCCACCGAACCTGCCGAACGGACCGAAAGTTTGCGCAAACTTTAGAACTCCATTAAAGTCTATAGTCTATGGGACGTGAACGTTTGAAATCAAAAGTGCTAATTTTAAAGGCTAATATGCAAGTTATTGTCCTAAAAAGGGTTTGGGGACCCGGGTCCTGCCCCAGGGGACATGTATCAATGCAAAAAAAAGTTTTAAAAACGGACATTTTTTCGGGAGCAGTGATTTTAATGATGCTTTAAGTGAAAAAAAAAGCGAAATATTCCTTTAAATATCGTACCTGGGGGGTGTCTATAGTATGCCTGTAAAGTGGAACGTGTTTCCCGTGCTTAGAACAGTCCCTGCACAAAATGACATTTGTAAAGGAATAAAAGTAATTTAAAACTGCTTGTGGCTTTAATGTAATGTCGGGTCCCGGCAATATGGATGAAAATCAGTGAGACAAACGGCATGGGTTACCCCCACAGTCCATTACCAGGCCCTTTGGGTCTTGTATGGATATTTAGGGGAACCCCGCACCCAAATTAAAAAAAGGAAAGGTGTGGGGCCCCCAGGCCCTATATACTCTGAACAGCAGTATACAGGCGGTGCAAACAAGACAGGGACTGTAGGTTTGTTGTTAAGTAGAATATGTTTGTAATTGAGAACTGGTACATTTTTAAAGTATAGCTCCAGCCAAAAAATCTATTTTTAAGCTTTTTGGAAAACATAGGGAAGGGTTATAACCCCTGTAACATTTGTTTTGCTGTCTGTGCACCTCTTCATAAGATTTCACCTCACTTTCTTTCCCAATGACAAATGTTTTTTGAAAATGTGGGTTTTTTAGTGAAACAAGGATTGGTGATAAAGCATCAGTGAAGCGGAGACACGTTTTTCCCATATTAACTCTTACAGGAGAGAATTTCCCTTCCTAGGGGTAGATTTCATCTCACTTCCTGTTGTCTCCTTCCGTTTACACGTAGGAGTCGTTTGTAAGTTGGATGTTTGAAAGTAGGGGCCTGCCCTATATACTCTGCAGAAATTGGGGCCTTAGGTATTGGTGTTGCCACAACACTGTAAGCCCTCACAGTTACTCTTGGTGGGCGCAGGAACGGGCCCTGCTCTGAAATATTAGATCAAGAATTGTAATTACATGCCATTGATGATCAGTGGTAGAAAAATTGGGCCTTTGGTGGTGGTGGTGGTGCTGGTGCCACAACACTGTAAGTCCTCACAGTTACACTTGGTAGGCGCTGGAACGGGCCCTGCTGTGAAATATTATATCAAGAATTGTAATTACATGCACCTGTTGAACAGAGGCAGAAAAATTGGGCCTTAGGCACTGGTGCCACAACACTGCAACCCCTCACAGATACTCTAGTTGGAGCGCAGGAATGAGCCCTGCTGCAAAGTATTGCATCAAAAATTGTAATTACACTCCCCTGTTAAACAGGGGCAGAAAAATTGGGCCTTAGCCACTGGTGGCAGTGCCCAGAACCAAAAATGTTCTTACAAGCTATCAGCATGAAAATTGAGGAGGAAGAGGATTGGCACTCAGCATAACAGGATAGTCACTATTAGTCAAAATGAATCGGTTACATCAGCATCAGGTGCTTGGTAGCTGGTAATCCAAGACTGATTCATTTTTATGAATGTCAGCCGACCGACCGATTCAGTGGACAGGCGCACCCTGTGATCGGTTACAAAGCCTCCAGCAGCACTGAATGTGCGTTCCAAAAAAACTCTGGATGCAGGTCAGGCCAGTAGCTCAATTGCATACTGTGAAAGCTCTGGCCAGTTGATCCATCCTCAAGACCCAGTAACCCAGAGGATTTTCGGTGGGAATGGTTTCCAAGTCTGATCTTGCCCCTAGGTATTCCGGCACCATGTGAATCAGACGCTGGCGATGGTTGCTGGAACCAATCATACCTTGGGGCTGCAGACTAAAAAAATGTCTGAACGCATCAGTCAGACAGCCACCTTCTCTACCGCTCCCTCTGTGACTGACCGAAGAATCAGCAACATGTTGTAACCTCCCAGGCTCTGGAAACGCATTGCACAAACCTTTCTGCAAGGCCTCCCAAAGATGTTTCATCCTCTGCTCCCTCTGCGACAGCAAGATAAGGTCCGCCACCTTACCCTTGTAACGTGGATCAAGGAGGGTTACCAGCCAGTAATGATCCCTCCCCTTGTTACCACAAATACGAGTATCCTTCCGCAAGCTTTGCAGGATCAGGGAGGCAATGCAGCGTAGGTTTGCTGAGGAATTCGGTCCAGACTTGTCTGGGTCACTAAGGACGACATGATCCGCAGCCACCTCCTTCCAGCCACGTACAAGTCAATGGGTTTCTTCGCACTGTAAATGATCCCTTGAACACTGCTGCTGATGCTGAGTGCCAGGCTCCACCTCCATGCTGACACAATCCTCCTCCTCGTCCTCTTCCTGTGTGATCAGCGGGCACGCAGGAACACTGTCTGGATAAAGGGGGCCTTGAAAACTTCTTTCGGCGGTGCAGCATCTGGGGCAGGGAAATTTGCCTGGTACAATCTGACGTTGGTGTACCGATAGCAGATTGCCCGCAAGTACTTGGCTGTGACACACCTAATTCTACACCTTCATTCCTCTCAGTGCAGGTTTCAGAGAGGACTGAAGGTATAGTGGGGTTGGAGATCCCAGCTGATGAGGAACAAGGAGAGGTCCGCTTTGTTCTTTGGTGTGGGTCTTTTAGGTACGCTTGCCAATGAACTGCATGGCAGGTCGACATGTCTGGGCAAGCATGTGGTGCCCAAGCGGGTGATGTTTTGGCCACGCGAGATATGCTTGAGACATGTGTTGCAAATAGCAGCGGTGCGATCTGATGCACTCGTCTCAAAAAAGGCCCACACCAAAGAAGTTTTGGAATAACGCACAGAGACAGCAGTGTCCTGCACATGCGGAGCTCTGCAGTGTGATGCAGTCGGTGTGCTACCCTTAAGCTGTCCCCTGGAGGGCATCCTGCCTTGTTGGAGATGTGCCTCCTCCTCCTCCTCCTCTTACCTATCAGGCACCCACATGGAGTCAGTGACTTCCTCATCATCCCCTCCCTCCTCATCACTGGAGCAAACCTGGCAGTATGCTGCAGCTGGGGGAACATGACTGCCAGACTGCTGTCCTTCTTGGGCACCCCCTCTCTCTGGGCTCACGTTACTGCCTTATTCTAGCTGGGTGCCATCATCGGAGCCTTCAAAACGCTGGGCATCCTCCTGGAGCATGTACCCAACACTGTGGTCAAACAGTTCGGTGGACTCCTCAGGAGGACATGTTAGGGCTAGGGAAGGAGTGACTGATGCCATTGAGCCGAGGGAAGAGGCCACATTGGCAGCTGCTTTGCCAAACAAAGTACCCTGAGCCTGAGTGAGAGAGGATGAGGAGGATGAGGACAGCTTGGTCATCCACTCTACCAAGTCTTCAGCATGTTGCGGCTCAACTCAGCCAGCTGCCGAAAAAAAGGATAAGCGTGTCCCACGGCTACGTGCTGATGAGGATGCACCATGTCCATGACCAGCACTGTTGCCTCTAGACACAGAGCCTGCTTGCCCTCTTTTATTAGCTTGTGACTGTCTGCCTCTCCTTGTTGGCCTTCCAGACATACTAATGGCCTGCAGTGAGATGTAGCTGCACAAAGCTGGGGTGTATATATATACTGATTATACTGCAGCTAGCAGAATCAACTGCCTGCCTGTAGTATTATTAGTATGAGAACATCAGCAATTGTCTTCAGGTAGTTTTAGGTGCACATTGTGCAGAGGACACAGTACACTAACTGTAAATACTGCAGCTGCCTGCCTGTGGCATTAATAGGATCAGAAGAACACCAGCAATTGTCTTCAAGTAGCTTTAGGTGCACACTGTGCAGAGGACACAGTACACTAACTGTAAATACTGCAGCTGCCTGCCTGTGGTACTAACAGGATCAGAAGCACACCAGCAATTGTCTTCAGGTAGCTTTAGGTGCACACTGTGCAGAGGACACAGTGCACTATCTGTAAATACTGCAGCTGCCTGCCTGTGGTATTAATAGGATCAGAAGAACACCAGCAATTGTCTTCAGGTAGCTTTAGGTGCACACTGTGCAGAGGACACAGTACACTAACTGTAAATAGTGCAGCTGCCTGCCTGTGGTACTAATAGGATCAGAAGAACACCAGCAATTGTCTTCAGGTAGCTTTAGGTGCAAACTGTGCAGAGGCAGAGGACACAGTACACTAACTGTAAATACTGCAGCTGCCTGCCCGTGGTATTAATAGGATCAGAACACCAGCAATTGTCTTCAGGTAGCTTTAGGTGCACACTGTGCAGAGGACACAGCACACTATCTGTAAATACTGCAGCTGCCTGCCTGTGGTATTAATAGGATCAGAAGAACACCAGCAATTGTCTACAGGTAGCTTTAGGTGCACACTGTGCAGAGGACACAGTACACTAACTGTAAATACTGCAGCTGCCTGCCTGTGGCACTAATAGGGTCAGAAGAACACCAGCAATTTTCTTGAGGTATCTTTAGGTGCACACTGTGCAAAGGACACAGTACACTAACTGTAAATACTGTAAAAATGCCTGCCTGTCAGTATATTAGGAAGAGAATAACCGGAACGGAATCTAGCTAAACTGAATACAGTGTATGTATGTATATGTATGTATGTATATATATACAACACCTAGGATGCATATATATATATATATATATATATATACAATTCACTGTAAGTGCAGCTAAATGACTCACCTGCCTACTCTATCTAACTTAAATCAAATGACACTGTCTCTCTGTCTATCTCTCTCCGCGCCGCAACACACTACACAAGGCGGCCTTACATAGTGTGGGGCATGTACTAAATCCCCTGAGCCATAATTGGCCAAAGCTACCCTGGCTTTGGCCAATTATGGCTCTCTGTACAGATGGCGCTGTGATTGGCCAAGCATGTGGGTCATAGTGCATGCTTGGCCAATCATCAGCGAGCAATGCACTGCGATGCTGCAGTGAATTATGGGCCGTGACACGCCACTTGAATTTGGCGCGAATGGCCCATAATGTTCGCAATTCGACGAACGATCGAAGCTCATTCCTACTCCTGGAATAGGAAGTTGGCATGTTTGGCATTCCTGTTTAAATTGCTGGGTCGTTGTGATCATACTAAGGGTTTTTTTAGTGCGGCAGGCCATGCGTGGGTACAGGAAGGGCTGTAGAGCGGTGGATGGCAGGCAGCCAGTGTCTTATGATTTGTTGGGTTCCTTGGCACGTGTGCTTCCTTCTTTTTGTTTTTCTGTGTATGAGGTGGCCTTGTTTCAGGCAGTGTTTGTTTTGGCGTTTTTTGGGGCGTTGCGCATTGGCGAACTTGTCTGCACTTCTACGAGGTCGGCTAATGGTTTGCTGTATGCAGATGTTCATTGTTCTACCACGGCTGTGGTTCTCTGGATTCGACGCTCCAAAACCGATCAGGTTGGTTGGGGGTCAAGAGTGGAGTTGTTTCCTGTTCCCGGTTTGGACATGTGCCTGGTTCGCACGCTTTCCTGATTTTTGTTGTGGCTGGGATGGCCCTCTGGAAGCAGGACAAAGCAGAGCCATTTGCATGCCGCAATAGTTTGTAGCAGTGTTCTGTAAATTCTTAGTGGTATTGGGTCTCCGATACACCGAGTATGCTTCTCACTCCTTTTGGATTGGGGCAGCGACAGAGGCAGCCAGGTGGGGTCTTAGCGACAGCATGGTCAGACATATTGGCTGCTGGGAGTCTGTATGCTACCCGCTGTATGTCCGTCCTCACCTGGTATGATTGCCTGTGGGGGGTGTGTGCTTTGTGAGTCAACGTATTGTTGTATGTTGTTGTCTTTGTTATTTGTATGGTGGTTGCCTAGGCAGTGATTGCTATGTATGCTGCTTGTTGTGTTTTGTTTCAGGTAAAGCCTCTTGTCTGATCTGGATTTTGGGGCACTCCTATGTGGGGAGCCAGGAGGGCGGGTGTGAGGCCGAATGGTCGTCAGCTGGGGTTTCGCAGGGATGTGGCCACGCTGCACTGGATCGGGTGCCCGACATGCCGTGGAGTCGAGTGGTGACCGAGGTTCACCTTTTTTGCTTGGCTGGACCGAGCACCTGCTGGTACGTGCTGGGGGGCATGACCTGGGTTTACGTTCTATGAAGAAATTGATCCGGGACAATAAGTTAGATTTTTTACGTTTGCATTCTTTTTATCCGGATTTAGTCTTTGTTTGGTCCGATATGGTGGCGTGCACTCAGTGGCGTATGGTGTGTTCAGTTGTTAGCCTGGACAAGGCCCGGATTAAGACCAACAGGGAAGTGTCTCGTTTTGTTGTGAGGAATGGTGGGGTTAGCAGTTAGGCATGTGGACATGGGACAAGATATTTGGCAGTATTTGTGAGGTGATGGTGTGAATCTTAATGTGGTTGGGATTGACATGTTATACCTGGGCTTGTAGGATTGTCTTCAGAGGGCTCTGTGGGTGTGGAGGGGCACAAAAACATAAGGATTCATGTTTGTGCATTGGTGGCGGGGCACGAGGTCCTTGGATGTGTTATAATTAGGGGCCAAAAAGGTACATTTGTAGGGACCCGTCTGAGGTACGGCTCCCATTATTATGGCCAGTGGTACCTGCAATGTTGGCTTTTCTGCGAGTGCTTTCTGCAGCTGGAGGCCTAAAAATGGTGGTTACGCAGGTACTTGGGGTGCATGCCCACAAGGACCTTGGGGCCCCTGGAATACTGTCTGATGCTCATATATCAATATGTTTAATCTGTTATTTATATATTTGGTTAATAAAAGGCTGCTATGACCATTAAACTCCAGTCTGTGTTATGTCTGGTCAATTTTATTATAAGTGGTCATTGGAGTGGTCGTCAGGCACTTTGGGTCAAAGCCTCTTTGGTACCCTAGTCATGATCTGAATCCAGAAGCTCTCAGTCAAGTAGATGGAACCAATGAAGTACAAATATTTCAACATCATCTCTGCACTTCACACAACGTGAGTCGTGTTTTATCTGATATATATACAGTATCTCACAAAAGTGTGTACACCCCTCACATTTTTGTAAATATTTTATTATAACTTTTCATGTGACAACACTTAAGAAATTACACTTTGCTACTATATAAAGTAGTGAGTGTACAGCTTGTATAACAGTGTAAATTTGCTGTCCCCTCAAAATAACTTAACACACAGCCATTAATGTCTAAACCACTGGCAACAAAAGTGAGTACACCCCTAAGTGAAAATGTCCAAATTGGGCCCAAAGTGTCAATATTTTGGGCATGGAGTTCACCAGAGCCTCACAGGTTGCCACTGGAGTCCTCTTCCACTCTTTCATGAGGACATCACGGAGCTGGTGGATGTTAGAAACTTTGCACTCCTCCACCTTCCATTTGAGGATGCCCCACAGATGCTCAATAGGGTTTAGGTCTGAAGACATGCTTGGCCAGTTCATCACCTTTACCATTAGCTTCTTTAGCAAGGCAGTGGTCATCTTGGAGGTGTGGGTCGGTATGTTGGAATACTGCCCTGTGGCCCAGTTTCTGAAGGGAGGGGATCATGCTCTTCTTCAGTATGTCACAGTACATGTTGGCATTCATGGTTCCCTCAATAAACTGTAGCTCCTCAGTGCTGGCAGCACTCGTGAAGCCCCAGGCCATGACATTCCCACCACCATGCTTGACTGTAGGCAAGGCATACTTGTCTTTGTACTGCTTACCTGGTTGCCGCCACACGCTTGACACCATCTGAACCAAATAAGTTTATCTTGGTCTTATCAGACCACAGGACATGGTTCCAGTAATCCATGTCCTTAATCTGCTTGTCTTCAGCAAACTGTTTGTGGGCTTTCTTGTGCATCATCTTTGGAAGAGGCTTCCTTCTGGGATGACAGCAATGCAGACCAATTTGACCCCCCACCCCTTTAACCTCTGCAGCAATGCTGGCAGCACTCATACATCTATTTCCCAAAGACAACTTCTGGATATGATGCTGAGCACGTGCACTAAACTTCTTTGGTTGACCATGGCGAGGCCTGTTCTGAGTGGAACCTGTCCTATATGGTCTTGGCCACTGTACTGCAGCTCAGTTTCAGGGTCTTGGAAATCTTCTGGGCCATCTTTATGTAGAGCAACAATTCTTTTTTTCAGATCCTTAGAGAGTTCTTTGCCATGAGGTGCCATGTTGAACTTCCAGTGACCAGTATGAGAGCGTGAGAGCGATAACACCAAATTTAACACACCTGCTCTCCATTCACACCTGAGACCTTGTAACACTGAGTCACATGACACCGGGGAGGGAAAAAAGCTAACTGGGCCCAATTTGGACATTTTCACTTAGGGGTGTATTCACTTTTGTTGCCAGTGGTTTAGACATTAAAGGCTGTGTGTTGAATTATTTTTAGGGGACAGCAAATTTACACTGTTATACAAGCTGTACATCCACTACTTTACATTGTAGCAAAGTGTAATTACTTCAGTGTTGTCACATGAAAAAATGTAATAAAACATTTACAAAAATATGAGGGGTGTACTTACTTTTGTGAGATATATATACTGTATATGTGTGAAAAAATAATAAAGTGTGGCGCTAAAAGTAGATAGAAGTGCACAGTCCTGAGGTATGTGCGAAGAATGTTAATAATGGTTTTGTAAAGTGAATTAGGAGATAGTGGTCTCCATAGATGTATACCAAATACACTAGTGATGATCCTAGGAGTGTATGAAGGGATAGTAACCTCCCCACCCAAAATATCTCATAAACAAAATCAACAATAATAAAGTTACATGTGCAATGATATAGCTACATCCATATATCAAAATAAGTGAAAAGAGTGGGGTGATATCCAATATATCAGCGTTGGGTGAAACAACTCAACTGATACCTGAAGATTCAACTACAAGGTATAAACATGAAAAAGAAAACAAAAAGTATAAAGTAATTAAAAATGACACAGTGATGTGTATTAAGTAACCTGCAACCCTAAAAATAGACCAAAATATGGAGTTAAAAGTCCATCAGGGTAATAAGTGTAAGGATGTTTAGAGTCCACCACCATACGATGGGATGATTCTGGATCGTTTCATATCAATCTAGGTGCAGATAGTCCTTTTAAGTATAGTAAGGCAGGAGCTGTTGGACGTATCCCTGCACATAGGACAATTCTTCCCTTAATATGGTGGTATTAGCCCAAAGAAATAGATGTACAATGCCCTTACCAGACAAGGTGGACTCACAGGCCCTTGGTGGTGAGTCAAACGAGCTTATACCGGCAAGCGGTGTGTGGCTGTAAACCCGTAAGGTGGTCTCGGATAGGATCTCCACTGGTGTCGCCGAATGGCACGTCTCTAGCCCAATAGGGCTCGACAGATGTCATCTAATGGTGTATCCTCGGCAAGACTCAGCTGGAATCCAGGGTCGGTCTCAATCATCAGACGGGGAAAAAGGTTTTCTCAGCAACCGTTACCATATAGATGGGCAAAAAAAGGAAAAAAAACTTCCACATAGTGTAAATCTTTCTCAAACGTAACAACGTTTATTAACAAAGGGGTACTTTTGCAATCAATACAAAAATTGGGCGGTAAAAACTCAAAACAGTATAAAAAATACCTAATTTTAAAAATGTTGTGCAGTAGGTGATGGTAGGGGTGAATACACAAGAAACCGACGCGTTTCATCCTCAAAGACTTCTGCTGGGGTATGAATTTGCCCCCCATCCACTGCGCTTATATATACTATAACTAACAATCAAAAAATCCAATTGACGCTGATGCCGGGCATGACTTCCGGGTAGGGGCGGCGTCATCGGTGACCAACAGGTCACATGTTGTTTGAAAGGCCAATCCTATCCCCCTTGGTTGGTCAGGAGCCAAGCCTCCCTTCCAGCCTCCAATCAGTGGTGATACGTCTTCCCTAGTGACACATTGACCACGCCGCGGTCACGTGATCTTTTTGCTGCGGGATGACGTCAGACCGCTCGAGGTCTGCGTGTCACAGGCTATAGGAAGTGATAGCTTATCAATCCGAGGCCTGGAACGCAAATAGTGTGGCGATCGTGGATGGGGGGAGTATTTAAAAACGAAATATACCTAGTCAGATATACCGGAAGTCATATCACCGGATCTTTACATGCCAATTTCAGAGACAATCCACTATTGCAATGCCTACAAAGATGGATCCTTCCGAAAACATTTATATGTCATATCATAAGACTAGTGGAAACGTAAACAATTAAAAATCAAGGTTATGTGAATCCTTTATAAGACATCAATATGTAGCATCAGGAAAAATACAGTAATATGAATCTATCATGGGACATTTAGATGCAGCATCAAAAAAAGAGAAATAATGATGCAAAAAATCAAAAAATGTATGGGTTTGACCATGCCTGTCAGCATAGGCAGGCTCAATTTACATATAAAAACCATTAATAGAACACCAATGGGCCGAATATATATATAAAAACAAAAGGGGCTATTGAATAAAGCCCAAGGGGTGAGGGGACCAGGGGAAAATATGTATATATCTGTGTCTCGGCCAAAGTCCACCCCACCATCTTGAATGTAAGTAGTATTGATGTAAAAAGAATAGAAGAAACCAAGAACAGTAAAGAATGCAAGACTAGAACATGTGTTGGTGGGAAATCCCACCAATATCTCAAGGTAATGGGCAATGATCTCAGTGACTATTAAATATCGAAAAGTGTTAATCCAAAGAAGAGGTAAATCTCTCCCGACTCCTTCACATGAATTAATCTAATGTGACCCCCTAAAAACCCCCAAAGGGGAGAAATGTGGATATCTACTTTTAGCGCCACACTTTATTATTTTTTCACACATTTACACGGGTCAGGTTGTTGTGTTGGCTGCTTTACTTTATAAGAGTTGGCGCAAAATTTTTACATATAATTTTACACACCTGTTTGAAATTATTTTTGCAGCCTCTCTACTCACTCTGGGTGATTCATAAAATATGGATGTGTTTGAGTATCGAACTAATCGTACTTTCAACACAGAAGGGGTGTTCATAGCCCTTAATACAGATTTAGAGATAGGAGGCCTATTCTTAAGGCTCAAGAACCTGATGGTCTCTGAGCTACATTTAGAATGGGATATTGCCTTCTTGGAACAGTACTCCAAAGAACGTATGGTTCCAAGAGGTCTTAGGTGGACAATCCATCCACAACAAGGGGACCCCGACACTAAATCGTGGTTCCACTATTTTAATGAGGCAGGGATTTCCTTATTAGGGTTCCTCATTGATAGAAAACGAACCAGAAGAACTATTATAGATAAGGAAATTAAGGAAATAAGAGAGAAACTCCTTCCACACAAATCCAGCATGGAATATAATAATCTTTCCACTAACCTGAAGAACCATCTGGAAAAGGAAGAACGAGAACAGAAGACTAAGAAACAGAAGAAATACAGTAGAGATCTTAGTGACTATAAGAATGGGAATGTCTTTAGTTGGCAAACTAATGACCAGACAAAAAGTACATATGATAGTGAATGTCCACCTATGGAAGTGGGGGGTCTATCTGAACATAGGCCACCATTTACTCCAGTGGCCCCCCCCACGTCCAATTCCAGAAATGGAACGAACATTCGCCCAGCCAACCCCCCCCCCAATCCCCACAACCCATTACAATGGACCTCCGTCTAACTCTGGAAACAGAGGGAGGAATAATAGGGGAAAGGGAAAAGGGAATAGGGATCGTACAGTGCATTACGAACAATACAGACAAGACTATTCCCCTAGGAGACGTAAGACCAGCCAAAGTGATTATTATCACTACTAGGGATGAGCCGAACACCCCCCTGTTCAGTTCGCACCAGAACATACGAACAGGAAAAAAGTTCGCTCGAACACGCGAACACCGTTAAAGTCTATGGGACACGAACATGAATAATCAAAAGTGCTAATTTTAAAGGCTTATATGCAAGTTATTGTCATAAAAAGTGTTTGGGGACCTGGGTCCTGCCCCAGGGGACATGGATCAATGCAAAAAAAAGTTTTAAAAACGGCCGTTTCTTCATCTTCTTCATCTTCTTCATCTTCTTCATCTTCATCTTCTCTTCTTAATTTTCTTCTGCGGGCCGCTCCGCATCCATGCATGGAGGGAGGCTCCCGCTGTGTGACGGCGTCTCCTCGTCTGACGGTTCTTAAATAACGGGGGGCGGGGCCACCCGGTGACCCCGCCCCCCTCTGACGCACGGGACATGACGGGACTTCCCTGTGGCATTCCCCGTGACGTCACAGGGAAGTCCCGTCAAGTCATCGTGCGTCAGAGGGGGGCGGGGTCACCGGGTGGCCCCGCCCCCCGTTATTTAAGAACCGTCAGACGAGGAGACGCCGTCACACAGCGGGAGCCTCCCTCCATGCCAGCATGGCTGCGGAGCGGCCCGGAGAAGAAATGAAGAAGGAAGAAGAGATGAAGAAGAAGAAGATGAAGAAGAGAAGAGGATGAAGAAGAAGAAGATGAAGAGAAGAGCAGGAGCCTCCCCTCATGCCATGGGTGCGGAGCGGCCCGAGGAGAAGAAGATAGAAGACGCCGCGGAGGAGATGCTGGACGAGAACGCCGGAGGAAGAACCAGAAGAGCCAGAAGAACCAGAAGATGAAGAAGATGAAGGAAGATAGAAGAAGCATTTAAATAAAGGAATTGTCAAAAACTGTCTCTTGTCATTTTTAACTATTTTGACACTTTTTTAGTGAAATGGTAGGGGTAAGTACCCCCTTACCATTTCACACAGGGGGGGGCTGGGATCTGGGGGTCCCCTTGTTAAAGGGGGCTTCCAGATTCCGATAAGCCCCCCGCCCGCAGACCCCCACAACCACCGGCCACGGTTGTGGGGATGAGGCCCTTGTCCTCATCAACATGGGGACAAGGTGTTTTGGGGGGCTACCCCAAAGCACCCTCCCAATGTTGAGGGCATGTGGCCTGGTACGGTTCAGGAGGGGGGGGGGCGCACTCTCGTCCCCCCCTCTTTTCCTGCGGCCTGCCAGGTTGCGTGCTCGGATAAGGGTCTGGTATGGATTTTTGGGGGAACCCCACGCCGTTTTTTTTTTTTTTTTTTGGTGCGGGGTTCCCCTTAAAATCCATACCAGACCTGAAGGGTCTGGTATGGAATTTAGGGGGAACCCCACGTCATTTTTTTTTTTTTAATTTTGGCCGGGGTTCCCCTTAATATCCATACCAGACCTGAAGGGCCTGGTATGGAATTTAGGGGGACCCCCCCACGTCATTTTTTTTTTTTTGGTTCGGGGTTTCCCTGTGGGGAATTCCCATGCCGTTTTTATCAATGAACTTTTATGTGTATTGTCGGACCGGCAATTCATTAATAGCCGCGGTAGTTTTAAATGAGTTTTTTCCTTCGAAATGTCATTTTGCTGTCAGACTGTTCTAAACACGGGAAACATGCGCCCCTTTACAGGCATACTATAGACACCCCCCAGGTACGAAATTTAAAGGGATATTACACTTTTATTGTTTGACTTTAAGCATTATTAAAATCACTGCTCCTGAAAAAACGTCCGTTTTTAAAACTTTTTTTTGCATTGATACATGTCCCCTGGGGCAGGACCCAGGTCCCCAAACACTTTTTATGACAATAACTTGCATATAAGCCTTTAAAATTAGCACTTTTGATTTCTCCCATAGACTTTTAAAGGGTGTTCCGCGGCATTCGAATTTGCCGCGAACACCCCAAATTGTTCGGTGTTTGGCGAACTTACGAACAGCCAATGTTCGAGTCGAACATGAGTTCGACTCGAACTCGAAGCTCATCCCTAATCACTACCAACCAAATCCACAAAGAACTCCAATCAACACTAGGAATTGATTTTCACCATTGAGGGAAGAAAGATCTGATGATTATTGAAACTCCCAATACCGTTATGATTTTAGGGACAGGGACTATCCTGAGAGATCACCGTTTAATTACAATCAAGATGTACCAAAGTATCCATATTCGGGGGGTTTTCCCAGGGAACAAGAATACCCCAAACGAAACCAGGAACAAAACGCGGTACCTGAGGGGGGAGGAGCACCAGGAAAAAGAAAGCGGATATGAAAGATAACAGTATTTTTAATTTAAGTAAAGCTAACTTCACTCCAGCTGAACTGGGCGTTCTAAACAAAGGATTAAAATTTGCTCCTCCAAAGCAATTAAGTAAATTTTCTACATTCATAGATGTGCACAAATTTGTGCGCAAATTGAATGTACAAAGGTATATTGCGTCTAATCCAAGTAGGCCTTCGAACCCACTCACTAATTCACATATTGTTCACTCCGGACTAGCCAATCCATCTTTATTTAACCCTCCAGCCCCTATAGCTCCTTCCATCAAAGTGTTCCGTGATCTAGTGTTGGAGGACCTAGAAGCACTTCTAAAGAAGAAATTCTACACTGATCCTAACATCAAAATCGGATTAAAATCCCTTTGTGAGCGCAAAGACCTTGTCATCCGTCCAGCCGACAAGGGTGGGGGAATTGTCGTGCTTGACAGAAAAGACTACCACACCGAGATGACAAGAATCCTTAGTGATACCAAGATATACTTACCTCTCAGTACAAATCCTACTACAGATTTTAAAAGAACTCTGGTGGATTTGATAGATACAGGCTCGCAGTTGGGCATCCTGGACAGAAAGGAGAAATGTTTTCTAGTTCCGGTTGCCCCACGGATCCCTATAACATATTACCTGCCCAAGGTACATAAAAATACCACCCAACCTCCTGGCCGCCCGATTATTAGTGGGATTAATTCCATAACATCAGGTATAGGGAAATATATCGATCACTACCTGCAGCCTATAGTTAAAAATATACCGTCTTTCCTGAAGGATACTAGGGATACCATCACTAAGTTACAACAGATCACTTACAGTAATGATCTTATATTAGTCACTGTTGACGTGACGTCTTTATAAACTAATATCCCCCACGAGCTTGGCCTGGGAGCTGTTGAAACGTTTCTGTCAAGAGACAAGACCATTCCCAGGACACAAAATTGTTTCATGATGAATCTTTTATGCTTTGCTACTAAGTCGAATTATTTTTGGTACGATAATCAATATTATCTACAGATCAAGGGGGTCGCCATGGGGGCAAAATTTGCCCCCAGCCTGGCAAATATTTTCATGGCCAAGTGGGAGAAGGATGTCGTCAGAGCCCTGAACCCCCCTCAACTGGTTCTTTGGGCTAGGTACATTGACGACATCCTCCTCCTATGGAGAGGTACCATGGATTCACTAAACAGTTTTATGCTCCATCTTAATGAGAACGAGATTGGCATTCATTTATCATATGAAGCTAGTGCCTCCTCAATACATTTCCTGGATCTGGAGATTACAGCTGTCGATGGTCATTTGGAAACGAAAACCTTTTTTAAGATGACCGACCGCAACGGATACATCCCAACCGACAGCTGTCATCATGCAGCCTGGCTGAAATCAGTCCCTCGGAGCCAGTTGATGAGAATTAGACGTAATTGCTCCCTTCTATCAGACTACTATGTGCAGGCTGAGACCATCAAACTAAGATTCCAGGAAAAAGGATATGATGAAGGACAAATTGATCAAGAAATTCAAAAAGTGGCCCGTATCGACCGACTATCTTTGTTGGATGAGCACCCTCGGAGACCCCCTGAAAATAAACACAGATGGGCTTTCCTTACTAATTACTCTATCCAACACAAGCAAATTAAGGATATTATCACAAGACACTGGAAAGTATTAAAAAACGACCGTATATTGGGCTCTTTACTCCCCGAACGCGCTGGCGTGATTTACAAAGGCGCACCAGTTATAGGAGGGCAGATCACACCATGAGTGATAGAACCTCCGAAAATTCCATCCTTTTTTCATGACCTGAAAGGCTTCTACCCCTGTCAGAAATGCACAGTATGCAAACTTAATATCTGCAAAGCACGAAAAATCGAAACATTCACTTCATCTACAACTGGGAAGGAATAAAAGATGAAAAGATTTGCCACTTGTACCACAAAGTTCATTGTATACCTCATCACCTGTCCTTGCGGAAAGCATTATATAGGTCGCAATTTTGCCATAAGAGTGAACGAACATATCACAGCTATAAGAAAAGGACGCACAAACCATAGTGTTCCAAAACACTATTTATACCATCATAATCAAAATCCAGCTGGAACTAAGTTCCAAATTATAGATAAATTTATACCACATTGGAGGGGGGAACCAAACGTGAGAGGAGTCTCTAAGCTAGAGACCTTCTGGATACACCTGATTAAATGTTATGTACCCCATGGACTCAACGTTGATTGAGACATCAATGCCTTTATCAATCAATCATAGGCGTTGATGCCCCTCTCTAATGATTGCCCGTAACAAGCTTTTTGGGATAATAACGTCAGGCTGATCTGTGAAAGTTCCCCCCCTTCTCCCCCTCCCCTCCCCCTCCTCCCCCCTCCCCCCTCTATCCACATTTCTCCCCTTTGGGGGTTTTTAGGGGGTCACATTAGATTAATTCATGTGAAGGAGTCGGCAGAGATTTACCTCTGCTTTGGATTAACACTTTTCGATATTTAATAGTCACTGAGATCATTGCCCATTACCTTGAGATATTGGTGGGATTTCCCACCAACACATATTCTAGTCTTGCATTCTTTACTGTTCTTGGTTTCTTCTATTCTTTTTACATCAATACTATTTACATTCAAGATGGTGGGGTGGACTTTGGCCGAGACCCTTGGGCTTTATTCAATAGCCCCCTTTGTTTTTATATATATATTCGGCCCATTGGTGTTCTATTAATGGTTTTTATATGTAAATTGAGCCTGCCTATGCTGACAGGCATGGTCAAACCCATACATTTTTTGATTATTTGCATCATTATTTCTCTTTTTTTGATGCTGCATCTAAATGTCCCATGATAGATTCATATCATTTATCCTGATGCTACATATTGATGTCTTATAAAGGATTCACATAACCTTGATTTTTAATTGTTTACGTTTCCACTAGTCTTATGATATGACATATAAATGTTTTAGAAAGGATCCATCTTTGTAGGCATTGCAATAGTGGATTGTTTCTGAAATTGGCATGTAAAGATCCGGTGATATGACTTCCGGTATATCTGACTAGGTATATTTCGTTTTTAAATACTCCCCCCATCCACGATCGCAACACTCCAGGCCTCGGATTGATAAGCTATCACTTCCTATAGCCTGTGACATGCAGACCTCGAGCGGTCTGACGTCATCCCGCAGCAAAAAGATCACGTGACCGCGGCGTGGTCAATGTGTCACTAGGGAAGACGCGTCACCACTGATTGGAGGCTGGAAGGGAGGCTTGGCTCCTGACCAACCAAGGGGGATAGGATTGGCCTTTCAAACAACATGTGACCTGTTGGTCACCGATGACGCCGCCCCTACCCGGAAGTCATGCCTGGCATCAGCGCCAATGGGATTTTTTGATTGTTAGTTATAGTATATATAAGCGCAGTGGATGGGGGGCAAATTCATACCCCAGCAGGAGTCTTTGAGGACGAAACGCGTCGGTTTCTTGTGTATTCACCCCTACCATCACCTACTGCGCAACATTTTTAAAATTAGGTATTTTTATACTGTTTTGAGATGAGTTTTTACCATCCAATTTTTGTATTGATTGCAAAAGTACCCCTTTTTTAATAAACGTTGTTACATTTGAGAAAGATTTACACTATGTGGAAGTATTTTTTCCTTTTTTGCCCACCTATATGGAACAGTCGCTGAGGAAACCTTTTTCCCCGTCTGATGATTGAGACCGACCCTGGATTCCAGCTGAGTCTTGCCGAGGATACACCATTAGATGACATCTGTCGAGCTCTATTGGGCTAGAGACGCGCCATTCGGCGACACCAGTGGAGATCCTATCCGGGACCACCTTACGGGTTTACAGCCACACACCGCTTGACGTTATAAGCTCGTTTGACTCACCGCCAAGGGCCTGTGAGTCCACCTTGTCTGGTAAGGGCATTGTACATCTATTTCTTTGGGCTAATATCACCATATTAAGGGAAGAATTGTCCTATGTGCAGGGATACGTCCAACAGCTCCTGCCTTACTATACTTAAAAGGACTATCTGCACCTAGATTGATATGAAACGATCCAGAATTATCCCATCGTATGGTGGTGGACTCTAAACATCCTTACACTTATTACCCTGATGGACTTTTAACTCCATATTTTGGTCTATTTTTATGGTTGCAGTTGCAGGTTACTTAATACACATCACTGTGTCATTTTTAATTACTTTATACTTTTTGTTTTCTTTTTCATGTTTATACCTTGTAGTTGAATCTTCAGGTATCATAGTTACATAGTTACATAGTAGGTGATGTTGAAAAAAGACACAAGTCCATCAAGTCTAACCTATGTGTGTGATTATGTGTCAGTATTACATTACATATCCCTGTATATTGCAGTCAAAGTATCAGTTGAGTTGTTTCACCCAACGCTGATATATTGGATATCACCCCACTCTTTTCGCTTATTTTGGTATATGGGTGTAGTTATATCATTGCACATGTAACTTTATTATTGTTGATTTTGTTTATGAGATATTTTGGGTGGGGAGGTTACTATCCCTTCATACACTCCTAGGATCATCACTAGTGTATTTGGTATACATCTATGGAGACCACTATCTCCTAATTCACTTTACAAAACCATTATTAACATTCTTCGCACATACTTCAGGACTGTGCACTTCTATCTACTTTTAGCGCCACACTTTATTATTTTTTCACACATTTACATGGGTCAGGTTGTTGTGTTGGCTGCTTCACTTTATAAGAGTTGGCGCAAAATTTTTACATATAATTATCTACTGTATATACCATATATTATGTTTTATTTACCTCTCAGCTCTGGAGTCAGTGAGTGCCCGAGTTCATCCAGCAGAATCTGGTCCACCAGACCCTCACCTATAAAAAGAAATAGAAGATCCTGGGTCTGATTCATGTATGACTGAAGCTAATCTGTCACATACATACAATTAAACATTAAAGCTATGTCTAAACAGCAGAATACAACTAATCCTGCCATACAACATGTCAGAGTAAAGTCCTGTCACAACTTGGGAATCTGCTCCAACCAAGGATGGACTGGCGGACCAGAGCTTAGGATAGCAGCTGGGTGGGTGGTGGTGAAAACTGTAGGGTGGGCACAAAAAAACTTAGCAGACATTAGTTCTTGGTGTAGAGGTGGCAGGGGAAAGATGCAGCATCACATTGATGCTGCATCCACCTAGGTAAATATTAATGGGGGTTTTTTTCATACCCTGCACTTCTCCCAAAAAATCAGGACATTAAAGAGGTTTTCCCTACCCACAAATAAGCCATTAGATTATGATTATTAGTTTCACTGGATCAGAGTGATAACTACCCTTCAGGCAGTACCACACCCTCTGATGAACAAAGGCCTGAAGGAAAGAAGATGTATTTGGGCAAAATACCCATCAGAGCAAATAATAGTGACAACAACAATAGGAAGGATTGCAGGAATTAAACATTTTTAAACACAATATTATCAAGCCTGAATTAACAGGGCATCCAAACCTGGCTATGGGGCAAAGTCCCTACCTCCTAGACCCTGACTTGTGGGGTGGTCCTAAATACAGGATATATACACTCAGGAACTACTCAGGAATTGTAATGCCCATTGGTGGCCCAAGATTTCATTGGAGCACTCTTAAACAGAGTTTTTGTAATTCCAGTGGGAAAAAGAGAAGTGATCTCACGGGGTCCCAAGTAAGACGGTGCTGTCTCTTTAAGAGAAGAGTAACAAAGATGATGGCAAAATGGCCTTTTGCCATTCAGAAGTTTGTTGTAGATTCTCCTTTTTACAATTGTGCAGGGCTTTAAACACATAGGCTACCTCCTGTGGTCCCCAAGGGTTCCAGCCATGCAACAGATGTTCGGGGGTTCAATGTCCTCTCTGAAAGCTCACTGCTTCCCCCCACTTCAGGACATGGTTCCCTGCACATGCTCAGTGGTTCCTGTAGCAACAGCAGCCTCTGAATAGGTGCAGCTGTGCAGTCCTGCTCCAGAAACACAATGAAGCACTGGAACTCAGCTGTATCACCAGCCTCAGCAGCACACCACCCCATTCACCCTGTCCTTCTGAATCCAGGCTTCCAGTCTTTTTTCTCCTCTCCCTAGCACCCACATTTTGAGACTTGGTACAAAGTTCCAAACAAAGTAAGCTCTTGGGACTCCTCCCCGAAAGTATAATATCACTGCACTTAATATATGGGTTCCAGTTGTACACCACTATACCACAGCATTTGTAAACCCATGAAGCAATTTATTAAAGATTAGGGCAAACAGTCATAAAACAAGTCCATGTTCGAGTTGAACGCATGTTCGACGCGAACATCGTGTGTTCGGCCGTTCGCCGAATTACGAATGTTATGGGCCGTTCGCGCCAAATTCGAGTGGCGCGCCATGGCCCATAATTCACTGCGGCATCACAGTGCATTGCTGGCTGATGATTGGCCAAGAATGCACTATGACTCGCATGCTTGGCCAATCACAGCGCCGTGTGTACAGAGAGCCGTAATTGGCCAAAGCCAGGGAGGCTTTGGCCAATTATGGCCCAGGGGGTATAGTACACGCCCCACACTATATAAGGCCTTGTGTAGTGTGTTGCAGCGGAGAGAGATAGATAGACAGAGAGACAGTGTCATTTGATTTAGGTTAGAGTCAGTCGAGTCAGTTAGCTGCACTTACAGTGTATTGTGTATATATATATGCATCCCAGGTGTTGTGTGTATGTGTGTGTGTGTGTGTGTGTATGTATATATATATATATATATATATATATATATATATATATATACTGTATTCAGTTTAGCTAGATCCATTCCTGTTATTCTCTTCCTAATATACTGACAGGCAGGCAGGTTTTTTTTACAGTATTTCCAGTTAGTGTACTGTGTAACCCTGCACAATTGCACCTACAGTATAGCTACCTGAAGCCCAGTGCTTGTGTGCTTCTTCTGATCCTATTAATAGCACAGGCAAGCTCTTGAAGTATTCCAGTTAGTGTACTGTGTACCCTGCACAGTTGCACCTACAGTATAGCTACCTGAAGTCAGGTGCTTGTGTGCTTCTTCTGATCCTATTAATAGCACAGGCAGGCTCTTGAAGTATTTACAGTTAGTGTACTGTGTACCCTGCACAGTTGCACCTACAGTATAGCTACCTGAAGCCAGGTGCTTGTGTGCTTCTTCTGATCCTATTAATAGCACAGGCAGGCTCTTGAAGTATTTCCAGTTAGTGTACTGTGTACCCTGCACAGTTGCACCTACAGTATAGCTATCTGAAGCCAAGTGCTTGTTCTTCTGATCCTATTAGGGGGCATGGCCAGGCAGCGGATGTAGCCGGACACACTTACAGAGCTCTCCACTGAAACTCCTCTCATTTATCCTGGGAAAGTGATTTAATCTGCTCTGGAAACGACTTACCGGTGATCGGAACACTCCCTGAGCCCGTGGGTATCGTTCTCCTGCCGTTGCAAACCCGGTGGCCTCCACAAAACTCGGGCCGGTCTTCAGACAGCATGGGCCAAAATGGCGCTGGAACACAGCGTACGGCGAAGGAATTACACAGGGAGGCAGCTGAAAAGCTGTTATCCATGCCTCTTTCAACGGACCCTGCAACCTCTCTCAGTAATCCGGAGGATTCGTCAGGAGGGGTCTCGGAGGCAGATGATACGGTGCCTTTGGAGGACAGCAATGGTGCAGAAGTCTCATGGGACAATGTGAGTACTCCAGGGGATCTCCCTACTAGGCCTCAGGCCTCATTAAGCCCCAGTGCGGACGGAGAACCTACTCTGCGTGATATTTTTGCAGCTGTGAACACATGCAACATCTCTACCACAGAGATTAAAGGGGTTAAAACAGAAATCACTTTCCTACTTCAAGACACACAGAAACTGAGGGAAAGAACCTCGGCCTTAGAGGGACGGGTGAGCTCCATAGAAGACGATATGGCGCCCATGCAACGAGATCTCACATACAATAACCTTTCGCTCTCTCAACATACATCACCTTTAGAAGATTTAGAGAATAGAATGAGAAGAAACAATGTGAGAGCCATAGGTATGCCTGAACGTATGGAAGGGAAGAACCCTGTAGAGTTCATAGAACAATGGCTGATCACTGCCTTTGGTAGAGATGTGTTCTAACCAATGTTTTCTGTGGAACGTACACATAGGGTCCCGGCAAGACCTCCACAACCAGGTGCACCTCCTATGCCCTTCCTATTTAAACTCCTAAATTACAAGGACCGGGATGTGATTCTACGCAATGCCAGGCTGAAACCAGCTGCATTGAAGGTTGATAATGCTAAAATATCACTCTTTCCGGACTTCTCTGCTGATCTCCAGAAGCAACAAGCTAAATTCACGGATGTTAAACGTTGCCTCAGAGATCTCAACCTCAAATATGCAATGCTCTACCCAGCCCATCTGAGAATTGAGGTACTTGGATCAGTACAATTCTTTGACAGTGCCTCTGCAGCTGCACAATGGCTTGACCGGGAGGAGCAAACAATCCGTGAAAATCGTAATAGGCGTCCTGCTCCATCGTGAAAACCAACCGAGAAGGCTCAACTGTAGAAGACCACCACGTTCTTAATCTTTATTTTGACATCATGTTGAGGCGGCGCTATCCGACTACCTGTTGTCAAAGTTCTACCTTTACTTGCGGCTATAGTTTAAGCTGTTGAGAAGTTTCAAGACACTGCTGTGCGCTTCCACTGTTGCCCACCAAGATGGTCTGGTACAGACCTCTACACAGGTATCAACCAGTTCACAAGGCCATGTTGGCCAGTTACGTTTTGTTTTTGTTTTTTGTTTTTTCCTTCTTTTTCAACACTTACCGTGGCTTTTTTACCATGGCCTCTTCTTCTTCATATTACCAGATAATTGAGGACATCATCCATTCTAATACAATGACGACTCCTCAGGAACTGACCCCCCTCTTGCGAATATGGAAATATATACCAAGGAAACAACTCAGGAGGATGCCTCGGCACAGGGGGTATCCAGTGATAGTACTTTCTGCTGCTACTGCAATCTCAGGGTATAATACTTCTCTTATTGTACTATCATTACAATGTCTACAATAACTAGAATACTGTCCTTGAATGTAAGGGGCCTTAACAACCCGGTTAAATGCTTGGCTGTGCTACGGGCGATCAAGCGGTTAGATGCCCATGTAATTTGCCTGCAGGAGACTCACTTCCCCTCGGTGTCTACTCCATCTTTTGTACAAAGGCAGTTTTGTCATCAGTACCATGCCACATACTCTGTGTATGCGAGGGGAGTGAGTCTCTTGATCAGAAGAGGCACACAATTTTCCTTACAGGAAGTTAAAATAGACCCTGAGGGGCGCTATATATTTTTACTATGCTCCCTTTATGGGACTAAATGTATCATAGCAGGGTTATATATTCCTCCTCCATTGTCAGCCAATCTCCTGATGACATTAGCGGACTATACGTCCCAATATCCAGGCATACCAATTTTGGCTATAGGGGATTTCAATAATTATATTGATTTGGAAAAAGATAAATTAAGTAACAGACCTGGGGATATTGCGCAAAGAATGCAGAAATCCATACCGTTTGCCCGCCTTCTTTTAGAGATGGGCCTTACAGATGTCTGGAGAATGCATAACCCTGACTCTAAGGTTTATTCCTGTCAATCAGCCTCAATAGGAGGCCTGTCGCGTATAGATTTAGGTCTGGGTAATGAATGTATGCTGCCTATGATTGTCTCTTCCCAATACCATGTCAGACAGACGTCAGATCACTCCCCTTTGACTTACGATTGGGAGCAGTCAGGGGTAAGAGTCTATGGAAGCTGAACCCTTTCTGGTTATCGCTTCTGCCGGATCCTGACCCGCTCCCGGAATGGCTAACCAGCTTATTTCAGACAAAATATTGGCTCAACAAACCTGGGGATGGTGTGGGAAGCCATTAAGGCATACCTACGGGGACAATTTATTAGAGAGATATCTCATATCAAAACAAAAACTAAAGAATGGGAGAATCTAGTGATGGTAGAAGCCCAAAAATCAGAGTCACTCTACATAAATGTCCCCAATGACAATACTAAAAGGGTGTGGTTGGCGTCACAAGCTATGCTTAATCAAGTATCACTGCAAATTGTGGAGAACAAAAGGTTCTTTTTGCAACAAAAACACTTTGAAGAAGGGGAAAATACGGGTCACATGTTAGCGCTTTTAGCCAAATCACAACAACAATCCTCACATATTGTAGCAGTGGCAGATGCACAAGGTACACCTTGCTATGACACACAAGCCATTATAGACATATTTAGGGATTTCTTCCAAGATGTATACTCCTTCTGATCCTATTAACAGCACAGGCAGGCTCTTGAAGTATTTCCAGTTAGTGTACCGTGTACCCAGCACAGTTGCACCTACAGTATAGCTACCTAAAGACAAGTGCAGGTGTTCTCATACTAATAATACTACAGGCAGGCAGTTGATTCTGTTAGCTGCAGTATAATCGGTATATATATATACATCCCAGTTTTCTGCAGCTACATCTCACTGCAGGCCATTAGTATGTCTGGAAGGCCAACAAGGAGAGACAGACAGTCACAAGCCAATAAAAGAGAGCAAGCAGGCTCTTGTCCTTTTTTTCGGCAGCTGCCCGTGTTGAGCGTCAACATGCGGAAGACTTGGTCGAGTGGATGACCAAGCTGTCTTCATCCTCCTCATCCTCTCTCACCCAGGCTCAGGGTACTTTGTCTGGCAAAGCAGCTGCCAACGCGGCCTCTTCCCTCGGCCCAATGGCATCAGTCACTCCTTCCCTAGCCCCACCATGTCTTCCTGAGGAGTCCCCCAAACTGTTTGACCACAGTGTTGGGTACATGTTCTGGGAGGATGCCCAGTGTTTTGAAGGCTCCGATGATGGTACTCAGATAGAGGAAGGCAGTAACGTGAGCCTAGACAGAGGGGGTGCCCAAGAAGGACAGCAATCTGGCAGTCACTTTCCCCCTGCTGCAGCATATTGCCAGGTTTGCTCCAGTGATGAGGAGGGAGGGGATGATGAGGTCACTGACTCCACGTGGGTGCCTGATAGGAGAGAGGAGGAGGCACATCACCAACGAGGCAGGATGCCCTCCAGGGGCCAGCTTAAGGGCAGCACACTAACTGCATCACACCACAGAGTTACGCATCTGCAGGGTGCTGCTGTCTCTGTGCGTTATTCTAAAAGTTCTTTGGTGTGGGCCTTTTTTGAGACGAGTGCATCAGATCGCACCGCTGCTATTTGCAACATATGTCTCAAACGTATCTCGCGTGGCCAAAACATCTCCCGCTTGGGCACCACATGCTTGACCAGACATATGTTGACCTGCCATGCAGTTTGTTTGCAAGCGTACCTAAAAGACAAAGAGGACCTCTCCTTGCTCTTCATCAGCTGGGATCTCCAACCCCACTATACCTTCAGTCCTCTCTGAAACCTGCACTGAGAGGAATGAAGGTGTACAATTAGGTGTGTCACAGCCAAGTACTTGCGGGCAATCTGCTCGGTACACCGACGTCAGATTGTACCAGGCAAATTTCCATGCCCCAGCTGCTGCACGGCAGAAAGAAGTTCGCTCCCAGCCATCCACACGCCCAGCGGTTGAATGCTAGCTTGGCAAAATTGCTAGTACTTCAACTGCTACCTTTTCAGTTGGTAGACTCTGCCCCCTTCCGTGAGTTTGTAGAATGTGCGGTTCCTCAGTGGCAGGTACCCAAATGCCACTTTTTCTCATGGAAGGCGATTCCGGCTCTCTACCGGCATGTGGAAGGCAATGTCTTGGCCTCGCTGGACAGGGCGCTCAATGGTAAGGTGCATATTATCGCTGACTCATGGTCCAGCAGGCATGGACAGGGACATTACCTAAGTTTCACGGATTGGGTGACTCTGCTGGCAGCTGGGAAGGATTCAGGACAAGGTGCAGTACTACTGGTGATTCTGACACACCTCTCTCCTCCACCCCCTCCTCTTCTTCTTCCTCCATGGCCTCCTCCTGTGCTTTGTCCTCGGAACCAGCGATGCTCCATAGGCGTTCAAGCGGCTACGCAAGCATGCAGGCCAAAAGATGCCATGCGGTGCTTGAGCTGGTGTGCTTGGGGGACAGGAGCCACACTGGGGCAGAGATTCTGTCAGCTCTGCAGGGGCAGGTTTAGAGGTGGTTGACGCCACGCCAGCTTAAGCCAGGAATGGTGGTTTGCGACAATGGCACCAACCTCCTCTTTGCCCTCCGACAGGGACAACTGACCCATGTGCCCTGTTTGGCTCACGTCCTTAACATGGTGGTACAGCAGTTCTTGGGCAGGTACCCAGGCTTACAGGATGTCCTGAGGCAGGCCAGGAAAGTCTGTGTGCATTTACGCCAGTCGTATAATGCCAGTGCTTGGCTGGCTGACCTCCAAAAGGAATTTAACCTGCCCAAGAACCGCCTATTCGGTGACATGCCCACCAGGTGGAACTCAACGTTGGCCATGCTGCAGCGGCTGCACATGCAGCAGAGGGCCATCAATGAGTACCTGTGTGACTATGGCACCAGGACAGGGGAGCTTGTTTTTTTTCCCAACGCCAGTGGGCCATGATCAGGGATGCATGCACTGTCCTTTCACCATTTGAGGAGGCCACAAGGATGGTGAGAAGTGACAGTGCATGCATCAGTGACACTGTTCACCTTGTCCACCTGTTGGAGCACACGCTGTGTGGAATAATGGACAGGTCACTTGAGCAAGAACAGAGGCAGGAAGGGGAGGACTTCCTTAACTCTCAAGGCCCCCCTTACAGCCTAACATTGTCCTCGTTCCCCACATGACTGCTCCACCCATTTGTAATAGGGGAATAAAGAGAAGGCTGCAGCAGCAGTGTGTGGGACACTCTGATGGCCTGGGCTTTGTGGCTGCACTAACAGGGGTGCCACGGTTGGGCTACACAGGCATAAGAGCACAAGAGGAAAAGTGAGGGAACATAATGACAGTGAGGAGGACTATAGTACATTTATACCTTAGAGACAACGCTTAAAGTTGTTTGCTAACCTCGGATATGAAATATGAACAAAGTATATCCCTCTATAGTGTCTACTTGTCACAATGAAGAGCATTAATTGTCACTTCTGCCTGTTGCTTCATTCCTCTGCTATCAGTATAAATCAGTTCTGACAAGTTTTCCTGACACCAAGAGAAAAAAGGTGACGGGGAGGGACCTCAAGCAGATTAACAGCCTCAGCTATGTTTTTGTGTGCTGTGTGAAGGAGGGAAGGGTGTCCCTACCCTCTGATCAGCTTTCAGAGCTCTCCTCACTAAGCTCTGTAGTGTTTCATTTCAGTCCTTCGCCCCCTTTTTTTGACTCTTCAGACAAGCTTTAATAAATTCTGGACTTTGAATGAATGTAAAGAAGACTGCAGATAAACAGGTACAACTTATGCAAGTTGATTTGTTTTAATCTCTGTGTATCACCCAAGGCTAGTCATTTCACTGGGTATATGTAAGGGTTTGCAGCCACTTTAATTAGGAAAGTACAGTTGGAATAATTGGTATCAATAAATATTTTATCATAATTTTGACAGAAAAAGCAAAGTTCTGTTACCTGTCCGTCTGATCTCCTCCTGAATAGCCAATAAATTTGGATGATAATGATCTTTCTGTAGTGCATTTAAGCATTCCCAGAGTCCAATAACAGCTTCTCTTCCCAGAACCTCAATATCATGTAACAAGGTGTAAGAGAAGGAAGACAAGTCTTTTTCCATTGACAGGTATTTCTGAAAAATATATTTTATCATGGTTCATTTTTAGCAGTAATTTGTTTATTTTTTTTATATTCATGTTTCTACCTACAATGTAAAAAATTACCCTGCTAATAGTTCTAGTCAGAAAAAAATGTTATTACTGGACTCTTCCTGGCCTTTGTGTGCTTCTTTACACCATCTTCATCCAACACAAGTCGCCCTGAAATATGTGTACAGAGGATGATGGTAATTTAATATGAAGGGGTTTAATGCCGAGGAGTAAAATGCACTTTTACAATGCATCACACAGTTTGCCTTGTTTTAAATGTTATTGAAATTTATTTTCCAATAAATTTGTATTGAAAAAGGTTAGACAAACAATAAGGTATAAATTTGTACACATAAATATCAAGCAATGGTGTTACATATAGCAATAACAAAAACATTAGTGAGTGATCTGACAAAGGCAGAATTGTCTCTGAGGGGGTCATTTGTAGAGTCTCCAGAAAGTAAGAGGGCTTTCTGATGATTTATGAAGTGAGCTATTGTGTAGAGGCCCCCCTTATTAACCCACCATCTGAACTGTTGGGGGTTTTCTTCAGGGGGGGTTTCCAAAAAGGGGACCACTGGAGTATGTGGTGACTTCACAGAATATATATTGCACACTGTGTCCCAGAGACATAGGGCAATGCGATAGAGAGGGGCTGAGAATGGCTTTATACTCCTTGGGGGTAGCCAAAGTAAGAGGTCAATATGGAGCAGGGTATTAGCTTGCACCTCTAACTTAACCGGGTTTGTAGGTCGTGAAAAAGATTTGATAAAGCTGGATCAACTGGGCAGAATGCGCAACTCTACAACCTCCAGAGCTCTAAATAATTTTGAAGATCAATGATTGAAGTTTCTTCAGGAATGCTATTGGAACCAGAATCAGTAAAGAACGAAAATAATAAAGAATTTTGGGAAGGGTCGTCATTTTCATTGGCTTACCTCTACATAAAAAAAAGAAAATTATATGAGCATGAGCCAGCGTTTAATTTCTAGCACCACATCCTGAAAAAGAATGTTTAGAACCAAAGAGAGTGGGGATTTTTAAGGTGCACATCAATATAATAGATATCAAATATTTTTGTATAAAAAGATTTTTACTTTATCAGGAAAGTACAATAAAAATATACTGTTAAAATTATCACTTCATACACTAAGCAACACGAACAAGTGAGACGGATCTTTGACAAATATTGGCCACTTTTACTGCCAGATCCGATTGCCAATAAGTATATTGAAAAACAACCCTAAATAACATATAGACGTGCCAAATCCCTCAAGGACCGTCTCACTCATAGTCACTACCGTCACTCTTTGCCATTGAACCGTTCCCCAGGCAGGTTTTCCTGTGGCAAATGCGATAAATGTTGCTTTCTTCCCAACAACAACACTGTGAAACTGGCAAATAAGAGAACCAAGCGCTGAAATGGATATAAATAAATAAACAGATAAGTGCAAAAATACAATAAAATAAAATCCCAATAAGGGTTGTCTAATCAATAAAATAAAGCTGCTATCAATGAGAGGTCATCAGAATCCCACAAAGCATAGAAAAAACACTTAAAATTGATGCGCTCTAATATATGATCAGTCAGCATAAATTAATGTGCAAATTGTGCATATAATGGACCTACACCATTACCATCAGAATGTGCAAAGCCTAAGATAAAATTATTCGTTTGAATGATCCTGGTGCTAATGCATACACACCAATCCGCTGCAGTGCTGAATGCTCCTGTGAAAAAACACATAAACTATGCCACTCTGAGGAATAAGGCACATATGTGAATATATAACTAGCAAGTGTGAAGTGTAACAAAAAACCTGGCGCTAAAATCCACAAAAAAACGCCAT